>JAMJEW010000017.1:1200000-1582533 GCA_024713625.1 Morchella sp. 2018-W30
TAATATCCTTCTTTTATATAAATAGAGGCTTCCCCTCCTAGGTTAACAATAATCAGGCAACTCAGCTCTCTATACGTTTACATGTATGTCATTCCTTCAAGTCGACTGGTAAGGTCACCCACTGAAAACATTCCCTCTTTGCCGAAAATTCCGGGAAGGATTCCAGGTCGCGTTGGGGGTATCCAATTTCATGGTACCACTAGCACAGCGTGGTGTGTGCATGTGAGGGGCACTGGAGTTATGAAAAGAGGAAGTACAATTCTGATGGGTTTAATCGGTTGAATGACATGCGGGATGGGATACTGTTGGAGTGATCTTTCTATTTATTGAGCAGGAGTAGCTTTATGCCGCATTTTATCAAACGGGCAGGGTCCAAACAGATGATGAACCCGGCATCGAGGGTGGATGATAGAGGGACAGAGGTCATTTGTGTTTGCATGCAACATGGCCAATCTGCTGAGGCTCGGGGACGGCTATTGTGTGTGGTTAAGTCTGTAGTGAGTTGGTTGGCAAAAGTTTACATAGGATACCAAAATGTTGATCTCTCAACTCAGCACATGTACATGTAGTTGTCAGGTGCTACAATCAGCAGAGCACAGGTAGCGCCACAGGATGTTTGAATAGTTGTCTTCACCTAACATGTAACGTGCTGGCTGTCGCCCTGACAACAACACTCTACTCCCACTTTACTCCTGTTCCTTGCCAAAACAAACCAACCAATCCTTTTCAACCCTCTCTCTCAACTCTCGAAGTTTTGAACCCCAAAACTCTGTCTAAAAACACCTTCTTACCTACCAACAACCATCACTCTGATTTCTGCAATTCTGTCAACCCACTCCCCCACCTTCTGCCTGCATCTCCAATTCTGTCAACCCACTTCCCCACCTTCTACCCGCATCTCCAATTCTGTCAACCCACTCCCCACCTTCTGCCTGCATCTCCAACCTTTGCCCTCTCTCACAAATTCTGAGGCAATTTGCTGCCTTCGCACCCCACCTCAATCGATCGCAAACAGCTGTCCCAGGCCTCCTCTTCACCCCGCTCTGTCGTCCTACACCGGCACTTTTGAAAAGAGTTTTTGTGTAATTCTACTCACATTTTGCATAACCTGTGGCACTGCTTTGGAAAGTGTGTATCCCTGTGCCTTCTCCTCTGCCTCTGACGTGTATTAATACATTTTTAGGATTAACACTTATAAACATCCTTAAGAGTACCATGGCCACCGGTATGAGGTTACCTCGTCCTATTAGTAAAACACCCATTAGAAATATATATATCGTACCCTACTAATACCAAGAACAGGAAAGAACACTGGGGGAGTCCCTTCTCCTACAAATTCCCCGAGCTCAACATACAGCGGTTCACCATCTTCATCTACTTCTCACGCCTCCTCATCTACCAGTGTTGAAAGCTCAACCATATCCAAAATCCCTGCCCCCTCCCCTTCTTCCCTCTCGCCTCAAAAAACAAAGTTGAATAACTTGGGGTTAAAGGAGCATCGTAACGTTACTAGCCTCTCCAAAATACCTCAACCTATCCAAAGATCCCCCAGAAAAAAGGTCATAGCAATTGCCCTGGACGCACGTGTCAACGTTCTCGCTGCAGAAATCCCAGAAATACATGTTTCTACTCCCTCGAATACTCCCCAAATTAAGAAATCCTCTAAGGGCGAGCAACTTAAACTCGCATTTGCAAAAGAGAAAGCTGAGCGAGAGGCTGCTCGATCTGCAGCAATGCAAGCACCGCGGTCAGGATTGATGTCTGTTGAGGAAATGAGAGCCCAGATCAAGAAAGAGACGGCAGAGCGTCTTAAGAAGATTCGAGAAGAGCGAGAACTCCTCAGGGAATCCGAAAGGTTGAGAGAGCAAGACAGGCCCGTGGAGGCAGCCGCGCCGTCTATGCCAAGCGCTACTGTCAAAACAGCTGAAGAATGTCGGAACCGACTCGACAAAATGAGGTTGAGGCTCAAGCAAGAGGAAGAGGATAGGCAGGCTCAAAGGGCAGCGAGAGAAGCAGAGAGTCTGGCTCGCCAAAAGGGTGCTGCTGAGCTTAGACTGGTAGCTTGGTCACCTATTCCTGCTAGAGCAATTGCTGTTTACCCTATGGCCGCCCTTAACGAACATTCAAGCGTCCACATGCCAGCCACATCTCCAAATGTGGTAACATTCAAACTTGACCGCGAAGAAGAGTGCTCCGACGAGTCACCCGAACCAGTCTCGATCATACTCGTGGACTCGGCCCAGGCTTCACACCCATTCCCCTGTGCCGATAAGGTTAAAGAAAATATCGATGTCACACAGGCTCAGCAGGATTCTGATACTCAAGCCCCTATGGCAGTTGGGCCAGAACGGATTAGATCACAGAAGCTGAGGTCTGCGAAGAAGAGCTTGATTCCACGACCTGTTATTAAGGAGGTGACCAGGCCAAGCAAAAAGTATCCCGATATAAAGACCGGATTGGAAAGCATCGGTATCCATGTCCCTGATCCCAGAAATGGCACTCCTGATCGCTGCGCCACTTCATGGGGCGCTTATCTCACATATCACCTCGATAATGAGCACTATGAGGAAACCTCCTCCCGCAGTGCATCAATACAACGCTGTTTGCAGTACTTTGAGAAGATCAACGAGTGGAAAGATAAGAAAATCAACTTTGAGCTTGATTTTGAGCCTGGCCCTTTTGATCATCATCGGGGCTTCATACATGACCACTTAGCCATATCGAATACAGAGGGTCCGTTTCCAAATCATCATAGGACAATGTCCTTTCTCAACTCCCGCTACGAACATGATCCCCAGATCTGTTGGCAGTGCCACAGGGCTCGGTTCGAAAACCTTTACATCATCTGGGAAGACGAACGTAGTCATAACAATGAATATGATTTCCAGGAAGAAGAAGACGATCATAAGGGTAACATCGATCTTTATGACGACGATGGGTTTCTTATCGAGTATGATGAGGACGGTTTTCTTATCGATGGGAACGTTTACGAAGATACCGGGCTCCACATCCGAGAACAAATCTATGAAAATGAAATCTACCTGGAGTTAGACAGGGGACTCGAGCAAGATCAAATTAACGAGGAGAAGCTTTATGGAGATGAACAGTCCATCGAGGAGAGGGGATTTTATGGGAAGGATGGATATGGCGGGGAAGAACCACTTTGCGAAAACAAGAGCCTTAACGAGGAGGAGGGGCAAGCATCAGAGCCAGGGTTGGATGAATCTGAACAAAATGAAGTATATGATGAGACTATCATTGATGAAGAACACATTCTCAACGAACGAAAATGTATTGAGGCAGATGAGGTCACATCGATGGTGGAGGAGGATGAGACGAATCCCCCCCTCGTGCTAAAGGCATCGCCGATTCAGGTTACCATTACCAAGTCGCACACTACGCATAACAAAAAAGACAACTTCACGTACCTCCGACATACAACCCTTGGAATGCTTAAGAAGCTCTCACCACCTACCATTAAGACTATCACCAAAGCACTTGTCAATAATTTGCAATTCATAGTCTTAATCGATCCACAACATACCGCTCTTCATTATCCTCTCCAGCGCTACTTCTTCGATCTCCTAATTGATCTTGTAAGGCCTAATCTCTGCCACGGCCATCCTTCCAACAATCGGCCCACATATCCCCATGAACCGACCAGTCCTACTCCCCTTATTGCACCCCCTCCCAATAATACTATCCATGGATCCACCGCTGGGATTCCCGCTGTTCTCTCTCGTAACTCACACCTCCCCGCTGCACATACCATCCTCACCCGAACAGGGAAGTGGAACAGTACGCCACATCAACAAGTTCGCCGTCTCAGGTTGTGGGTCCTCAATATGCCTCCATGCAAGCAGGTTGTTAGTCTTGCTATGAAGGTTAAGAACAGAATTAAAGGTCTGTTTGGTTTTGGAGAAGCTACCAGTTCATAGAGAGTTGAGACTCGAAGAAAAAGCTCTCTGTTCGTCTCCTTGGAGCCCACTGGGCTCGTTTTTAGGTTGGCTGTTTTGGGTAGTCACGTCAAGTTTCATAATTCCCATTTTGTTCTCGTGCCTTTACCGGGTAACGGGCTAGTATCTTTGTCTATTCATTGCGTATGTTTTAGTTTAGTTTAGGAGGTCTTCGGTATAGGGTCTTGGGTACTCTTTTGTGTTAGCATACTTTTGTTGAATTGAGTCCCATGTTTGAAGTCAAGAACAGATACTCTGTGTTTTGAATATAACTCAGTAGGGCTTTTCTTTTAAACAGTATAAAATTCCGATAATCTGTGGCCAGCCGCCCTCGCTGTAGTAAAACAAACTAGGTTATATTATGTACTCCCATTCATTCCTCAGGCCGTGCCTCCTTACTAAACTCCACAAATATCTAGTGAAAGGAACAGGGAGGCTAATCAAGCATATCCATTTCAAAGTAACTAACAACTCTCCGATCGAAATATACTGTAATTCCAGCCTGACACCTTAATCTTCCTACCCCATCCCGCCTCCCCAGCCGCCCCAACCCCACCCACTACATTCCATGCTCCATAGTGACCGGAGAGTAATACTACATGGGAGTAGATATACCCCCTCTATCACCAACGTCCACACCCTGTCTTGGTACTAACGGTCAATGACACCAGGAGTATACAGGCATTCTAGCAATAGGTCAGGTGGTGGGTAAGCCCCCATTTACCCGGGAGTAGCTGCGGTGCTGCAACCGGTGGTCAAGATCACCGCCCGTTCCATGAACCTTTTTTTTTTATTCCTTCCCCCCTCTATTTTTTCCCCGCCCTTTCTTCTGGGGCGGGGGGGGGGGTTGGAGAGACGTAAGCACCGGAGTAAATATATAGGAACCGGCCACGAGTAGGACCTGGTTGCGCGCAGTAGAGGTAATGCTTGCTAGGAGGGGAGGGACCGTGGGGTGGGGGATATTGTGAGGAGGTCGCTCCTGGTGGAGGGGTTCATTGCAGCTGCTCATCTCAGAGGGGATATAGCCCTTCCATGTGTGGGGGATGTAGATATGAGATACGTTGAGAATGGATTTGCACTCAGGCGCAGGGGCGCGGATGTCCTTATCTGAGGGAAGATTACGCAAGAATCCCTGTTCCTGGGGAGGGTGGGTTTTTAAGATGGTCTCAAGGCGGGATAACGGGCTTGTCTATTTGGTAGGAGTAGGTATAAAAAAAACTGGACGCCCCGGCACCCATAAGTTTTCAGGATCATGGATCATCACTCGCTAGGATTCTTTGGACTGCGAGTGATGATTGGTGATTCTTCTGATCCTTTAGCTTTTTTTCGATTCGGACAAAACATGCTTTGTAGTGATAGGAGTTCACAAAAGTAATGCTTTGGGAGTGTAATACTGCATGCTCTTGAAATACGCGAATAGATGAGTCTAGCTACCGGGCCCTGGTTTTTGGGTGTGGTTGCCCCGCCAACATTTCCGTGTTTTCAATATCTGCTCTACCGTCTCTACGTACGGACTTGAAACAACCTAAATCTTTCCTTCTTTACCACACGCTCAATCTTCAACACTCACCTTAGCCCAGCATTTGCCTCATCCATCTTACATTACCGCAGCGCTCCCACCCCTCTGCTGCAGCAAGATGTCACGCCGAAGTGCCCTCCACGCACCCGCATTCTCTCCCTATGTCGGCTACTCACCCTCGGACGAGAATATCTTCTACATTCCGATCCCCGCCAGTGGAGAAATTGTTCTCCAGACCCTCACCCCCCAGCAGAAGCGCCTCCTCGACAACATGGGAAAGCCCTCGCCGCCGATTACCGACGAGTGCCCAGCAATGCCTCCATCAATGAGGCGTTCTATCAGCTCTCCCCGGCGTCACAATCTCGGGCCGTCTCCAGCGCCACCTCTCTCCACAGAAAGCGCCAATCCGGCATATCGCGTCTCGCCGAAGGTCCAGGACTCGATCGAGAGGGTCCGCCTTCACAAGGAAAGGCTCGCTGCAATGCGGATGGGCCGAGCTCCGGGTGAGGTTGGTACCTCTGTGTCTCCCCTAGAGACATCTATTGCCAGACCCGAGGAAGCCATTAAGATTCCTTATGGCACCTCCAGCGGCTCTGGCAACCTTAAGCTTGACTGCGCCGGAGATGCCTGGACCATGGGCTGTGGGTCCTCAGACACCCAATCCTGGACCGGATCCGACGAGGGCAAGGCCGGATCCTGGGAGCCTCTCTTCTCGGGAATGACCCCAGAGGGAGGACTAGATCTCGGTCTGGGCATTAGTGTCTGGACCGAAGACGACCCGACACGCTGGGAGTTGCTCCAAGACAGCAGCTCCGGCGAGGTTACCGGCGGGGTCAGGGGCCCAGCCGTCGACGTAGAGGGAGACAACCCCGATAACCGGGAGAGCTCCGTGTTGCTCGACAATCAAGGTACGATTCCTATTTAAAATTAATGCTTGTCAGATACTTACAATATAATCCACTAGGAGCAGATCCCTATGAAGACGACGGAAGTAGGACCGTCCGCGTTCGATCTCCACCAACGAGCGAGACCACCTCCCGCCATACTTCGCCGGTCCCGGAAACGGAGATTGAGAGATCAGAGCGGTCTTTCGATCTCCTTTCCACCCCTACCTTTATCTGCTGCACTGGACCAGTCAGCAGATCAGTCCTCCTCCTGGCGTGGGGATGGAACAGTCCGGTCCTGGTCCAGCAAGAAGGGCAGGCTGGTTACCTCGAACGAGGTATCGAACTGGCAAGGAAGAGAATGGGAGTGGCCAGGGGTTAGAGACTAAAAGACCGTTAAGGTCACGTATGTATTATTAATATAAGAAATATTTTTAGCCAGAAAGTAGTCCGTAATTCGTCAGTGATTCTGTAAGATGAGCCCTGAATAGGATTTCCAGATACTTGTAGGGACAGTAGAGCAAGCAAAGTGAAGCAGAGAAAGTTAAGCTGCTGATGACAGACATTGTGTTCTACTTTAGCTACTTGTATGTGAATTAAAAAAAATAACTTTCCAATACGACAAGTATTGTTGGTTGTTACCTTGCTTGTTGGGAGTGCACGTTGAGTTGGGTGCCAAGACAAAGCGAGTGATGTGTCGTGATCCATTCTGGCCACGTTCCGAACTGCACAAAGCCACAGAATCAGAATATTGAACCCGTGACTAAAACAAGCGCTCACCCCTTAATCTTTACCGAAAGCACCTGCAATGACCATTATTATTTTAATCTAAAGGATTCTAGAATTCCCCCCTCTTAGTTTTATTAGCTCTAGATAGCAATTTTCCTCAAACATACCAACATATGGCCTTGTAGTTATTGCAACTATGCCGGTGGGAGTATTATCATTTGGCTGGATACAGGAACGATGGGTTTCTGGTGCCAGAGGTTGATGGTGGGGGGTGGTGGTGCCCTCGCGTCAAAACCTTTCTGCATCCCTCTTGAGGACTGACATTAAAGATATGGGCTGCACTTGTTTTCTTGCGTAAAGTAAGACGGCAAGAAGCACGAGCATCTTTTTACTACCTCTTGGTACACTTGCTAGCGAGATTGATGGAATTGGTCATTGGCGGGCAGTCAAACAAAGTTGACTATCAGTAAGCGCAAAGTTTGTTTGCCTATATTATGCATACAGCGTCTTTGGAACACATGCGGAGTTCCTATTCTCACTATTTTACGAATCGGACATAGAATTCCTGGGCTTTTGATTGGTGAGGGAGGAGGGATCAAAGGTTTGATTACCTCCTTGTCACCTAAACCCAACCATTGGTTGCAAGATAGCCAATCACATTGCGCAACTGTTGTGCTTTCATCCAAGGTGGACGTTAGTGGCAGTCCCACCACCTCCGCCGCTTTCATGTAGGTTGCTTACCTTAGGTCACTTAGCAACCACTGGTGGTGTGCATGTTGTTCTGCAGCACGAACCAGCCTATCCCGTTCTTCACCTCCTCCCTTCCCCGGTATCTCAGTCCCCCACAAACAAATCTTCCAATAATCTCAACGCTGGATTGGTGATCTATCCGCACATATAGAGTGAGTTCATTCCTAGAGCCCTACCTCGAGATATGAGCACCGTTTCCCTGATTTCACCTACCACACGGTAGCTAAGCAAAAACGCGGAAATGCGATGTTATTAACTATAATGATTAGTCTTCTACGCTAAGCATACCGATCAAGAAGAACAACTTTCAGGGTTTGACCTCCCAGAGGTACTGATACTAGACCACCATGTACCCTCGTCGCCGCCACCAGTCGATGCCAAATCCCACTGTTCCTCCTCGCCGCCGCCCCGACTCTCGCACAATCTTTCAACAGAACCAGACTCAGTTCCAGGAAAGCATAGCATGCAACCATCGCGGCCCTAACGGCGTCCGATATGGCGGCGAGGTCTGTGAGATCTGCTTTTGCCGTATGGCTGACGCCCCTCTTGGGGAAATTGTCCCCCTCAACATTCCGCGGAGCCAAACACTCCCAGGTATTCTTCCACGCCCCTGGACAGGTCTAGTATCCTGGGTACAACAGTCATTAACATGAAGAGGAGTAGTTCCCGAGCTCTCGCCGCACTATGGTCTGCACGAGCCCATGATGCTCGAGAACTTCCTTGAAAGTAGCAACGGCACTGAAACGGTTGGAAGCCGCATCTTTACCGCCGACCCTGCTGATCTCCTCTCGGCGCGATCGGACCCCCGCATGCTCATTCGTGTCCCAGTTACGCGGCCGGAGGTGGCAGGGGCAGACACTATTGCTAGGCTCAACGACGACCCAGTGAGGCTGGATGACTTTGCGTTTGGCGGCGGCTTTGACAGTGTTCGGTCGACGGGGACTAGGCGTATGAAGTTTGATCCGCCGGTAAAGCCGATGAGCATGAAGAGCATTGAGAAGAAAGGGTTTAAGGGCTTCTTGAAAAGGACCTTTGGAAGGAGGCGCAAAGAATAGGCTTAGCAGTTTGGAAGGGCTGTTTCGCTGGTTAGGAATTATTTGGGGGGGGGGGTGAAGGGTCAAGACGTCAAGAGTGGCGCATGTGGCGCATGTGGCGCAGGAGATGTTATCAGGTCTATCTTCTGTTCTTTTCTTTCCAGGAGCATGCTAGAGATCCTATTATATCACTAACTAGAATCATTGTTTTTCGCGAGTGGGATATCCCAAGCCATTTCATCATTATTTCCACGGTGTTCTTCCTTTTTTCCTTTCGCCTATACCTCGTTCATTTGGTAGGAATTGATTGGCCAAGTCTATTAATTAGTTTGGACGGCGTTCTTATTTAAGATTATATAGAGTAGGGAAGATAAATTCACGAGTTTTGTTATTCAAGCCTTGCGTTAGGACGGTGGCGCACTACATTGTATATGTCTTGTAGTATTCACAGAATCCCTGACATGGATATAAAACTGAAGGTAGACGTGCTATAATCCTCGCAAAAAAAGGTTAAAGTTAATACTAAAACGTCGGGTAGAACTGGTTGCCCTAGACCAGAAGGTGAAGGAGTCCTTTTCTCAGCTTTTGCACTCGGCCATAAATATATAGTGGAGCGATGAACCTACCTACCAAGATGGACTATCACAAGTGGCTTCAGGCTCTTATTAGAGGTCTAGAATGTGGTGCGGGAAGTGCTAATAGCAGTATAGACCCCCCCTCCTTACTTGTGCTTAGTACTCTAACATCCTTTTTATATATAAGTATGTACCTGGTCGGATTTTGTTAGAAGGAAGTGATCACCTGCGCGGGCCCCTCTCTTGTCGCACGGAAGTGCTATCTCTCACTTCGGGTCTTAGTTTGCACAGATACTCACGTTTGCCTGCGTAGGTTCTTAAATATATTTGTGGGGTCAGGATGGGTGGTTTACGATAGAATTGGTACATGTTGACTTCAATCATAGAAAAACAAGACCGAAACGCATATAGACGACAGAGAGATAGCAAAACAAGGGGGGAGGGGGTGGGGGAGGTGCAACGAGACACGAACGAGTAGGAACGTATCTCAAGTAAAGAGGAGCATATCAACGTGATTGTTATTTCTGCACTTGTTGAGCTTTAGGGGGCAGTGCCATGGGATTCTGGGGCGCTGATATGCCACTGGAGAGAATTGTTTACGGATCTGTTGGAGCTGAAATATCCATATTGGAGACTGCGAGCGCAATCATAACTAAGGTGATATAATTTTGGGCTGCTTAGGATGCCTGGACTGCAAGGACTTTATATTCCCTGTGATTCGTTACATGTCGTTCCCCGATGCGTTGTTGAGGGGTGTGATGGGTGATGCAAGATGAGCAAGTAGCCCTTTTGCTACCTCAAGGTCCCCAAGGGATTTCCCCTTTCGCTTTCGCAAAGTTTATAGATGGTGCTAGCTGGAGAGATGCATACCCCTCGGCCCTATGTATGAAACACCCCTGCCTACATTAGATAAAAATGAACCTAGTCCACATCCTGGTCACTATAGTCAATGACCAGGAATGTGCCAAATAGAAGATATTTGGTGTTCTTCTTTTTCGCTGTTTTGAATATGGCGAAATGAGAAGCCGTGACCGTAGGCGCTAGGAACCTCGTGGAGGGGAGTGTTAGAGATAGCCTCTACACTTACGCCGAGTCCTTCCCCTCTCCACACTTGTGTCCCTGTGTTTCTTGTTCCCAACAAACAATCCTCAACCTCCACCTCCATCTTTCCAGAGAAACACTCTAGAACACAACACTTTGGGAATTTCCAATACCCTTCTTAAGTTCACTCAGAAACTTAAGCTGATCACAGGAGCGGGGTTCCTGGCGGGGCGCTCTTTACTCCGGGAAACATCTTCCTGCCCACGTACTAATAAAGTTTCCAGCCAAACAAAACCAGCAAAAGGGATCCTTGCTAAGCCTCCTGAAATAGATATCGAAGAGAGTAAGTTCAATTTCTTTCTTGCATCGCCCTGATGACTACGTATGCTGATTGCTTTCCAGAAATGCGTCGACTTGGCCAACTCCCCTTGGAAACAGTTCCCGAAGTAGCACCGAGCATCGAGGCAACTTCCGTGTTGGAGGATGCCTTGGTCAGAGGGGATGCCTCGATCACAGAGGCTGCCCCGAACACGGGGGCTGCCTCAAGCTCAGTGGCTGAAACGGAAGGTACCAAAGCTCAACCAACTGAAGAGGGCCTCCATGATTTCATGCAAGGAATTGGTGTTGATGCTCCCGCACTCGAACGCGCTGGGAGGTCAGCGCAGACGGCCCGCGGCGCCTACAAGCAAAATCAAGGTAACTATAATACCCCCCCCCCAATAGTTGCTAGATTTTCTTCCAGTCGTTTGGATCTTGGGCGCCTCTGATTTCCCACGCCACGAGGTGTTAGCCTGTCTATCAAGCGTGTGAAGAATGAGATGTAATCAACCACTAACTCACACTATGTAGTTCAACATGGCAAGCCACCCGGTCGTTGTGCAAAGATTATGAACTGGCTCACTAAGCTTCTCCACCGGAAAAGATAATATTCCCTGCTTACGTTTTAGGTACGGATATTCCCCGAGGGACAAACACCGGGTCGGGTGGTTGTGCTGGATGCTAACACTAACAGAAGTATTTAGGGGGTCCTTACACGGTTTGCTGTTATATTGTTAGCTGCTGCAGCGAACGTCGCTACCACGGAGAGATATAATAATAGTTAGTTTTGTTCAGGGCGTCTTACAATGCATCAGGGCCTTTGAGCTTTGGGTATCACTAACCACAGTGTGAGCCTTTTTTCTGTTTTCCTTACTACCCTCTTTCCAATAAATATTTTTCTGAGGTTCTTGATCTTCTGTCCAGCAGCATTGCCGTCTTCCTGTCTTACTGCCCTCCCCTTTGTAACTGATCTTGTTAGATGCTCGCTTGTATTGCAATGTTTGTGTCGAACAGATTTTCGTCCCCTCAAACCTTGACATGGTGGCTGGAGCAACGTTGCTTGCCTTGTTATCGTGACTTTTAAAACTTGCTGCTGCTGCTGCTGCTGCTTCTCACTTCCACTGTTGCTGCTCCACGCTCACGCCCATGCCCACAACACACACACGTACATAATTAACATAATTGCTGCAACCTACCCACTCACTCGCTTCCACACACGGCCTGCCACTACCCTGGGGGATTTGCACCTGATTGTTTACCCCTTCTTGAACATGACGAAGATGATGATGACAGGTGGTCTGGATTTTTTCTCAAGTGGGGTTTAGTGCTTTCGCAGACGAGTCCTAATATGGCATGGCGTTCCTATTAGCGTGGCTAAAGATGGTCCGTGCACGGCAAGCAATGCTTAACCTCACCTCAACATACAGCGATGTTCCCACGTTCGGTTTATATAAGGCTACCTAACGGCTAGACTGGAGTTATAAGTTGGGAGTTCACAGTCTACTGCTTGGGCTATGGGCATCTTTGAGGTTTCGGAGATTGGTGATTTCTTTTGAATAATAGGATTCGCGTGGAGTTTCAAAAACGCTAACCAAGATAGCTGCCAAAATGTATGATGTGAGATTTGTTTAAGTATTATATTATAGCAGCTGCATGTGTAGTAGGACACATGTGTACGACGAGCAGGGAGGGATCTGATCCGGGGTATTGGTATTGTAAGATCCTAGTGAGCTAAAATAATAAATAAAAGGTGTCGAAACGGTCATTGGTGAGTGCAAGAACATGAGCGTCTTCGTTTCTGTATATATAAATTACTATCTCCTAATATGCGAATCGGACAAGTATTACCTCTGCCCGCTATCGATGATTAAACAAAAAAGGTGTCTGCGTTACACTCTCAGAATCATTGGAACAATATACTGCAAATAACTCGTCAGGATTAGTTATATCGCCACGGAAACCAAAACATATCAACGCCGAGACATCTGTAGACCCTCATACACACCCTATGCCCCCACTAACTTGCTCCTGACATCTCTTCACTCCCTTCCTTACCGCCCCCCTCCAACACCGTCTCCCTCCTCATACGTTTCTTCATCCCTATCCTTTCTCTATAACCCACTTTCCCAAACCATTCCTAGAATGGCCAGTCGTTTTCGGAATGCATTCGATGAAAAGTACGTTATGTATCATATTCGGGATCTCCATGAGCAGAGATACAGAAAATATGAACCTGAAAGGTATAAGCAGACATCTCCGTCTGGGGGTCCACTGTGCCTCGCGGCGTTCCACCCCATCGCTCGTTTAATGTGGGAGCATGAACATCCGATGCGGATTCCCTTCTCCCTCACCTCACTTTACTGCTTTTTGGTATGCGGGGATGGACCCCCATCAGCATTCAGCCTCGGGTTTGTTCCGACTGATGAGCTTGAACCAGATGTGAGTGAAGGTTCGTTGGATCATTGACGGGGTGAAACTAACCTATGAACCGTAGATAGCCCAATGGGATACAGAATTCAACTTCATTGATACCCTATTTCTTACGCATGTATGTATTCATCAATGGTTGGTTGGAAGTCTTTCTTCGATCCTGGTGTTGATGTTATCTCTGCAGGGGTGGAAGATTGTTCATATATGGCACCAATCGGACAGCTTATACCTTGATATTCAATTAGATGTGAGCTTTTGTAATCACTACGTATTTGG
Source organism: Morchella sp. 2018-W30 (assembly GCA_024713625.1). Classification (NCBI taxonomy): domain Eukaryota; kingdom Fungi; phylum Ascomycota; class Pezizomycetes; order Pezizales; family Morchellaceae; genus Morchella; species Morchella sp. 2018-W30. The sequence goes on from JAMJEW010000017.1 coordinate 1,213,513, forward strand.
TTCATTGCTGACATATGCCCCATAAAGCTGTCTGCCATTGATGCTGTTGATGGGTTGGTAGAGAAATATACGTATGCTATCCATCGACGACGCAGAGAGCCTAGCCTGTACGGAGAAGTAGACAGCCCGAATACTTTCGTACTCGCCTTGACTTTCAGAAATGTTGCACCCTCCATGCCGTATAATTGGATTGTAGCGGACGGGACTAGGCAACATGTTCCCGAGGTCACGCCCCTACAAAGAATCGCAGGCGCCCAAAGACGATATGACCATTGCTCTACACTTAGGTCACTTCGTACACCAGGGATTGCAGTCAGCGACCCTTCCATTCCCCACCGACACTATCTCGCACTCTCTCTCCCTGCCACGCAACCCGTGGGTCGTGTGATCCTGGCTCAGACAGAAGAGCAAGAGAGTGCTGGTGGGGAAGAAGGGTCTAAAATCGACGCCGCGATTGCTACATCTGAGCCCCTAGAGGTGACTGATGGGGAAGAGATCCCAGTTACCCTTGCTCAATCAATGCATGTGGGCGGCGTTCATCCCCCGGATGGTGCTGCGTTCCATAACGCTGGAAGCTCCCACAGTAGCCAAACGACTTTACTTTCTTCCCATAGTGATGATAGTGCTCGGGGACGGGTGGGTATCGGCCGCCTACAATCCATTAAGTGGAGGAGTCACCTGTTTACCGATGACATAACAAGCATGAGTCGTGGTGGTGCTAAGTTGGCTCTAAGCTCTGGCGACGGTACTAGTGAAAGTGCTTGCGAGGCTGCATACCTTTGCCCTCCCTCAACTCAAGCCATCCCGAAATTCATTCTTCACGTGCAACCTGCTGGGTCCAATATGACGGAAAACGACTCATCCGCCTCTGACTCTGACAGTTACAGACGCCCGAGCCATAAGCAAAAGGACTTAGCCGACTTCCTCGGCATTACCCAGAAGCCTCTCAAGCCAAGAACGCCGCAGCCTTCCCCGCCCCCTGAAGTTACCTCAAAGGAACCGCGCCGCATGCCAAATTTCTTCGCCGGCATTTTCAAGGGAGATGATACGCCAAGCTCCCCTAGCTCTACTTCCACGGATGGTACTAGCAATTCTCCCCGCCGTCTGATGAAGTCGGGAAATTCCCCAGCAGGACACCAGCAGCGACCCTCAGCTGGCAACACCACTGGGAGCACCTCTGGAGCTTCTGCATTCACTCGTAACACTAAAGCGAGTGGATCTTCTAATGTGACATCCGGACCAGTCGTGGTTATGGAGTCCCCTAATGTGGGCCTAGACCGCAATAGCTATGGTATTGACATCAAGGGAAACATCGGCAATGGCGGAGATACGGCAAAGGGCCAGCCCGCCAGGAATAGAACCACCCCTCCTATGACTGAAAAGGCGGACTTCGCATCCGTACCTAATGTTACTACCACTAACACCGGTTACACCTCCAACGCTCGAATGATGAATGCGAGGTCTATGAAGAGCTCCCCAATCACTAGGTCTCGAAATATAACTCCCACCGCGGTCATATCCCCGGCCGATCCAGCGTATACAGGGACTCCTATTGCCAGGTCACCCCTCGTCGATGTTACAGACGAAAACACTCCAACCGCCGAGAACTCCTCCACAATTCCCCTCACTACGGATGTTGCCAGTGGCCCTGTTCCCCAGACATTTGCCCCACACTTTATGGCAGCCAGAGCACGTGTCTTTGCTTTGTGGAACCAGGCAGATGACGACTATGAGGCCAGCGCAGACAACGATGACGTAGAGGCCGCTAGAAAGGCAGATGAAGAGAAGGCCAGGGCCATGAAGAATCGCTATAATAGAGCTTAAAGAAGGAGGAACACATTTCCTTCGATGCCCTTTATCCCCTTATTTGTCTCGCTCCCGCCTCCAGCCTCTCTACCCTCAAACTCCATGTCTAAAAGTTCCCATACCTTCTTTCATTCCTTTGTAATAATAGTGAGAACCCATATCCCATCCCCCCTCCCCTTTGTACGGTCACGATCGAAAACCTGTATTAGTAAAGAATTTTCTAGAAGAGAACCTGGCTAGCAATAGGTTAGATAGCCAAACACAATGAATAAAAGGGTTAAATACCTTACACCTTGGTGATACTTTATTGTATAGCCTTCTAGGTCCTTATCATCTGTTTATGTTCTTTGACCTACATAGTTGAGAAGCCACCTGAAGCGGTAGCTAGGAGCCACACGATTGTGAGATAATGTATGGAAATGAGTAAACTTTAATCATTATAATGGCCTCTTATATATATACCTACCTTTTCTAGCTCTGTCCAAGGGGAATCTGTCGCTCGAGGTGCCGATACCCCCGTGGCCATCCAGCTATAGTCAAACAATTCTATTCTGGGGGAGGGTGTGTTGGTTGAGGTTTGCAGGCCCGAGACCAAAGCACTCTCGGATACGAAAGTGAATATTTCAGTACGCGCTTCAAGAATTCTAGCCAGCTGAACCCTCTGGCAAACCGCATCTACATAGTTTTCCGCCTTCGCCCGCTCCAAACAAACCGGTCTTTGTAAACCGGTTCAGTTAATATTTCGGTTGAGTTTTTGACCTTGAGCTAAGTTGGCTTGAACGGCCCATCATAGTCAAAAATCACTCCAAACCGGTCTACTAAACGGTTCTATTATGCAGGTACCCGCCACATAGAGGACGCATCCCCCCTCTTCACCGGCTTTGGGCGGGCTTAATTGCACCTAATAAATCAAGGACCGGACTCTAAAACACACCTAGTTTATGAACCTACAAACCAAACAAAAGCACGGTTCTAGTTCTTAAACCGGTTTAGAGAACCAATATTCAGTTTAGTCCAGTTCAGTTCAGTTGGGTATGTAATTCAACTAGTTTCAACCATTGGAATCACTGCCTGACGGTATCGGGGCTTAAATTAATGAGTATCAGGAATTGTTTAGAATATGGCTGTAGAAAGTAAATATTAGTGGCAAACCTAGGGTCCTTTTGGTTAACTCGCGTAATTATTTCTTTTTGCTACCGGGACCGCTGTGAAAGGAAAGTGCATCGTCAATGTACGATTGTACGTTGCATCTCCACCCTTTCGCTCAAGTATCCTTCCAACCAACCCCACCAGCACCTAAGTCTCTCAACCCCCACCTCAACTACACCAACACCAGGTCTCAGCTACCCCGCATCCCACTCTTTCACCAAACCTCTCAGTGCACAACAAAAGGATACCCAACCTACACTACTTGGCCTGAGAACATTCCTGTCCTCGCCTGCTGAGCGCTCAGAATCTCCCTTCTCTATCGTCGCACAGGACGACTTACTACAAGTAGAAGGCATGGGGTCCTGGGAGGGAAGGGCCGAGGTCACCTCACCGGATAGCATTAGAACCATTCAACCACTGCGCGTGGAGGACAGCGAGGATGGGTGTAATAACGGCGACATGAATGGCGGTGGGGTAGAGGGAAAATCAATCAGGGTATATGAGATTGATGCTGATACTGGAATAGAGGAATGTCCAGAGCTTGAACAGGGATGTAGAGACCTGCTTAGGGATTCGTCCTGGGAGGATATCCAAGTGCAGTTTGGGTTGAAACAACTCTCCGGCAGCTTGGTATGTGATTAAATCACTTCGATGTTCCTTAAATAATTACTTACTCGCTTAACACAGTCAATGGAAGAGCGAATTCGATTTGAAGCTGTGTTAGATCTTTTTGCACTGGCGGTAAGTTACAACACTGAGGCAGGGAATGGACAGAGTGCTAAGATATATCTAAAGGACTATCAACTGGTGGATGTAACTGTTTCTGATGAGTCACTACAGTTTGTTGTTGATCACTGCGTAAGACCCTGTGGTGTTGAGGGTATTCCAATTACTAACAATGTATAGTATCATAAAAAGCCTTCAAGGGACAGTCCAATAGAAGGGTGCGTGGATGTGAATAGGGTAGGGGAGATTGAGGCCCGGAACAAAGCGGGTGATACGTTCGTCAACTCTCACATGTTCTCTGAAGGAGGCCATAATGGTACGGTGAATTCCCTTGAGTGGGCGAGGAAGTACGAGAACGTCTCCCAGAAACAGCCCACCAAGGAGGGACCTTCTTTACCCGGGGGCCTTTCCAATTATGTTCAAGCTTTGGGAAGTGTGACTAAAGAGTCTACTACTCACAAGCACCGAGATGGGCAGAGGGTGGCTTTACGTCAAGACATTGTGCAAGGTGTCACTGGCCTTCCTAAATCATACAAACATTGTGAATCGCAACAGAAATCTCTACCTATTGAAGGCCAAGTCTTCAACGCGTCACCAGATCATCTCCATACCCGGCGGGATGACGAAAGTGAGAATGTCTATGATAGAGGTATAACTAGCTCTACCACAATGGTAGCAGGAGATAGGAAACCCTCAACACCTCCTTCAGTCTCCAGGAGTTACTCAAACGAACCTATTCTTAGCACTGCAACAATTGGCAGTTGGGAGACGAGACCCCAGCAGCAAAGGTCTGACACTTCGGTTTCTGATGACGACAGTTGTGGCTCAAAGAATGATGCTGGGTCACAAAAGCTTTCAAGAATGCAGAAGATCTTTGCCTCAAGACAGCGCAGCAGACAGGACCCATATGCAGAGAGCGTATGCTCCGAGAGCACAGATCATCAATCACAGTTGGAGTTTGACGTCGAGTTTGGGGGGAAGCTATTTAGTAAGAATGAAGAACAATATACCCTCGCTGCAAGCATGTACGAAATGACCGGCAGGGGGTACCATTCCCGCACCCGTGCCTGCTCAGATTTATCAAATGGGTCCACCAGGTCCATGATTACAGAGGTTGATCCAGAGCTCCTGGAATGGATGACAAAAGAGGTCCTAACTGTCAAGGTGAGGAGGGACAGTCACGACACAGCACCTGATTACAGCCCATTGGAAGGCCCTTTTCGGCGCCACAGCTCCTGCTTCAGTGACCAATTCTGCGACACATCTGGCACAGTGCACGACAGCCCATTGCTATACTCTCCTCAACATAGCTTTTCCGATGCAGCCCTCGCTATTGCCCTTCGCGCTTCAGGACGAACTCGTTTACCTACAGAAGGTGCTAGAAACTCTTGGCACTCAAGAGCACGTTCATCCTCCTCCCTAAGTTCATCCTACATGTCCATTCGTGGTTCAACGAGTGATATGTCGGACGTCATTATTGAGGATGATGAGAATACCTTGGACCCAGCCTCCACAGTTAACGAAGGGCCAGTAGCTCCAGAGATCAGTCACGGCAGTCATTCCCTCTGCAAGGATGAAGAGGTTGACAGCCAGGAGGACCTCAATAATGTTTCCTGCGCTATCAAGGGAATCTCAATTGGCTCATCTGGGGAGGTACCCTGTCAATTGTGCATGACAGACCAACCTCACTAATCGAACTCGTTACAGCAGTATCCATCAAACTAGCCTCCTACCCATCTCGAGTGTTTAACTAATGGAATGGCTGATTTGAGGCCGGAGGTAAAGGGGTATTGGTGGATGGTGACCCTCTTATGTCTCTGGATTACGCTTTTCTTTTTCAAACTACTATGTCTTACAAAAATAGAAACATAGATTAAGCTATTAGAACAAGTCTCGCCGATTCCCCTCGTCTAAGTGACCCTCCCAGCGCCCCGCTGTACGCGTTCCCTATGTACTCATGTGTTCCATCAACATCGACACCTATACGGTATACCCAGCTAAAACTACTGCCTTTCAACCATTCCTGCAGCCAAAACTACTAGATGTAAATGTAGCCACATGATATTAAGTTCATCGTCCGTAAGGTATCTTGGAGCTACGAACACGCCCCAGAACATATTCACCACAGTTTATTATCTCAGTATATAGTCAAGAACTCTAATGGAGGTACAAATACACGTGCTACCTTAGGATTCATGCCCGACAACTAGAGAAATACCGGTTCCATCCGAAAATACGTTAACTGTCAAGCCTTTAGAACTGATGATGATATGTATTACCTCCTAGTATCACAATTTCCTGCTAGTCTATCTGTTGATTGATACTTCATACAGGCTCGTAGCCTGTGGGCTATGGCAAGGTCTTTCCCCCACTCGCCGGAGGCAGGGTACAATCCTCCTCGCCAATAAACAAAATAAAAATCGAAGAAAATTTTGCCCTGTCTCTTCCTCAACACTGGCCAAAATGGCGCGCTCTCTCGAGCCTCATTATCCACCATACAAGCAACCTCCGTTCCATTCCTGCTGGTGGCTAAGATAGGGTTTCGGCAAAATTGAAAACCTATAACTCATATCCATCATGAATTTCAAGGCGACACCTAACCGCTAAGCTAATGCTTGTAGACATTACACTGCGGGAAATGTTGTTGTGAATGGGCTTAATTACACATGCGTCTCAGATGCTTTAATATACCCCCCAATCCAACGTGGATTAGTGTAAAGAGTCGTAGTATCTTTAGCAGGCCTTGGAATTTAAATCATAGTTATAACAAGTAGAGTAAAAGTTGATATTCCCTAACGTTCATAGGACCTGTGCGACAATAACTTGCTAATACCCAGCGTATGATGTAAATGACTACATTCTATCAAGATATCTCTGGTCCTGCATGGACTCAAACAGATTCTAGTAATTCTGCATTTATATCTTCATGGATGCTCTATATCCCCCCCCCATAGCTCTCTTTAGCTCCAAGCCTCTCTTTCGACTCCAGTCCAGCCTGCCGCAATCTGTTCATTTTCCATAAATATCTCGAGATCCGACTCTAGCCCTACTATTTCCTCCGATTTATTCTTGCTCCTGACCTTGGTCGATTCGTCTCGATGGGTGTTGTTTAGGTAGTCCCTATACTCCTCCATTAACCCTGTACTTTTCGGAGACTGTTCGGTCGCGGGTAGCTGAGCGTGAATCACCTTTCGAGTAGTACGCGGGGGTCCGGCTCGAACAGAGTTGGGGAGTTGAGGTCCAATAGGTATAGGTGGTAACGGCCTTGTGGGAGGCGGTGTGGGTGCTTGAGCAAGGAGCTCCTCGAAATTATCTGCAACATGGAAGATATACTTTTTTGCTGACTTTCCCTTCTTGACCCTACGTCTTCTTCGCCCTTGGGTCTCTGCAGAATTTCCGGATCCATGCTCAATGTTCACCTGGGTGTCGTCACGGGGCTGCTCTTGAGTGGCTGACTTCGAGGGCATGATTGTGTTAACTGAGCCATTATCAGAGTCCGCAGATGAGTCGTCCGATTCCATGAATCCACGGGCCGGGGGACTGGTCGAATTATTGAGGTCAAAATAATTCATGTACTCCCGAAAGTGATCTATGTCGGATGTCTCTGACTCGGGGTAAGTAGCTGAGGAACTACATCCCTTGGAGGCGTGAGCTTGTTGAGCTTGGAGTGGGGAGTAGCTGAGAGTGCTGATGGAGGAGCAATGAGATTCTCCATTCTCACTTAGGCTCTCCACCTCCGCTCGCGCGCGTTGCAACTTGAGTTCCATCTCTGCATTAAGGAAGCTTCCCGGCCTATCGTTTTTTTCAAAAGCGCTGTTAAGCAGTGGGGTTGATGGCCTGGTGGCTGAAGATGAACTGCCTCTAGAGCCACTGTCGGAGAATGTACTGACCGGAGTTGAACTTGTGCTGCTAGGGGACCTAGAATGAGGGTTGGTCTCATTCAGGGGTGATTCGAGATGTTTAGTTGTGGGCGGGGTGTAACTGGTGGAGCTTTTAGATTTTAGGATTGGGTTTGAAAATATCCTAGTGAAAATGTTTAGGTTCTGTCTAGTCCTACGACTTGGAGCGGCGGGAGGAACTGTGGCGCTAGTTTCCCCAGAGAGACCAAGAACGGCCCTTGCCTTTGGAGGACAGTAAACAGAACGTTCCCCACTAACATGACCATCAAACCCTCCTGTATCTGGAAGCATACCGTATTTAGGGAGGAATAGAGGTTGACCGTGGGAAGGAATAGACCTTATAGAATACCCCTTTTCAATAGGATTGGCGGGGGCAATCCGTGTAGTTGTTGAACAGCTGGATGATAGGTCCCGAAAGCGGGTGGGGCTAGTGTACATTCCACGACTAGGTGCAGCCAGCCCATGTGCTACTGCTCGTTTGACATTTTGCCTCTTCCTCTCTTTACTTGGCGACAAGACAATTGTTGCATCGGATGAGCTATCGCTTACGTCTGCAGAGTTGGAACTCTCTTCCAAATCCCTGGGCCCTCCATTTATCTTTGTAGTGGGAAGAACAAATTCAACCTTCCTGTTTCCTTTCTTTTGGACGCTATTAGAATAGTAATTCCGATCCTGTATGTCATCCCTTGGGTAATTATAACTGCGATGAGTAAGCTGGGGCACAGAGCCATCCATATACTTGCCCTTCTCCAACATCAAACCCCTATACGGGGTTGCAGAGGTCGGGATATCAAGATCCGGCACGGATGTTCCTACGGAAGGGATTGAGTGAGAGCTCATGACTCTACCCCTCGTTGATTTATTCTTGTTCTTTCGTTAGCAGTCTAGCGTTGTTTGACGAGCTAGCCATCAATATTCTTACATTCTTCTCAAGAATGTATGCGACGTCCCCATTGGGTAGGTGTTTCTCTTCAGTACGATATCCCTAAAGGTGATTCAATGAGCTTTATAGCCTGTACAAATAACGATCTAGGATTTTGTTTGACTTACATCACTACCACAGTGGTTGCTAAAAGTGAGGAACATATTACGAGTTTCAGGAGGCTGTTCCACATTAGTTAAATCGTTAATATTCTAGTTAATAACATACCAAATAATACCCGGGAGCTGTGCCCCTTATCAAATATAACTCCATTTTATAGCTGTTTCTTTGGTTGAGGTCTCTAAAGTTTTCTCGTACAGGAAGCATCCTTGACCTTACCACAGAAGGCTCTAGAATAGGCTGCATATTGTTAGTTGTAGAATTGTATAAATTGAAGAGATAACAAACTTGACTCTTATAACGGGTTTTATCCAACCCTGATTGACCTTGACTAGTAGGAGCTTCCGTGAATAAGGAATCCTGCCTGTTGGGGCTATAGTGATGAGCCGGAATGTATTCGTCCATTCCAGCAGCTACTGAGCGATAGTTGGGGGTGAGAAGCTTCAACGTTAGCTAGATGTTCTTCTCCCTTGCGAGTAGTTCTGACGGTGAGTGGTTAACACCTCACCAGTGCGGGATAGGAAGTAGGGCTGTTTTTTATTCCAGAAACTAAGGGTTAGGACGAAGTGGGGCGAGTGGTGGGCTGTGAGCCGCCCTAGAAACTCTAATACTGACCTGAACCTAGTCCCGTGCCCATCCTCTATTTTCGTCTTTTTTATATCATTCTTTCATTCGTTTCTAGGTACAAGAATGTTGCGTGCAGGGAGACCCTATAGCATAAACAAAACCTAGTGCCCATCCTCTATTTGTTCCGGTATTTTTACATTAAATACCAATTGGGTCGGGGAACGAGAGTAGCCTTAACTTCTAAAATAACACCCCTAATGGTAGTCTCGTCTCCAGACCCGATCGGTATTTTTTTGCACTGGTGTGGACTAACACTAAAACACCAACCACACCGAAATAGGGGATGGGCACGGGACTACCCTGATGGAGACTATCTTTTTTTAAGGATTCTTTACTATGTCAACGTTGGCATCCTACAACTATCCCAAGAACACCAGATATTTGCACTTATTCGTTATTGCCATCTAACTAATCGTACAAATTTTTCTCTCCTCATTTCATCCGCCTATAATCCCAACCCAGTAAAACCTGCACAAGATAACACAAAACAGGAGATATAACGAACAGTTAAACAACCCTCAACAGTAAATATAACCGCCGATGGTAAATAACACAGCCACCAAAGTAAGCATCCATAACCTGCAACCATTCCACCATCATTGCTCCCTGCCAGATTGTGCACGCCACTTTGACTCCTCCCTTCGTGTGTAAGACCTCGATGGATCCTACTTATTCACTTTCATCCACGCTATCACTCTATTCCTCATCTTCTGCATATCCATCGTAAGCGGTCTGCTCTCCTCCACTCCCAGCGTCCCCAGCCTCGGTGGAGGGCCCGGCAACGCACTGGGCAGGTTTGACAGCCTTGCGCTTAGATTTCAAACCGGCCTTCTTGGCAATTTCCCTAGACTCTTTGACGGCTTTCTTTTTTGCTTCCTTCCTTGCTTCATTCGCACGAGCCTCATTTTCAGAAATTTTCTTTCCTTTCGAACGAGGGGGTGAAATGAGACCCTTCTTGATAGCAGCTTTTTCTGCAGGTGTCATCTTCCCTTTGCCGCGAACCAGAGATTTGGTGCGGCCATTCAGGTTCTCCGGCAAGTGGTAACGTGTAATAAGACGAGTGATGCGCATGAGGTTACTTTGGATGCGGTTTGTTAAGCTTTCGTGCTCTGTTCTGGAGAGTTTGAATTTGCGACGAAGGTAGCCACCATCCTGGCCCATCATCCAAACAAATTGGGTATGTGTGTACCCATTTGCTTGAAGCCACATAAGGTGATATGCATATCGATCGTGAAGGGGTAAGCAACCGCGCGCAGGAAGCGGGCCATCAAATACCTTGCTATCAGGAGGTGGAAAAAATCCTAGTCGCATTTGTCCGTCCTTAACTTCGTCAAGGTCCACCACAATCGGACCGTATGGCGAGCTTTTCGCAGCGAAGTCGTTGATCCCAACATCCCTGTAGATTGCGTTGAGAGTCGATGCAGCTACCGTGGCATTGTGTTTCATTGCTGGATCGGTGATTTCTGGGAACTTGGAATTATCCATTTCAAACCATGGCTCAACTCCTGCTGCAATTTCTGGACGTAGCGAATCTCCATCCCAATGGCAGTTCTCTGTCTGAGGATCCCAAGTGGAAACCTCCGCCTGCTCAGAACTTGAACCGCCGACGAGGTCGCTGGTGTTGGTAGCGACCGTGAATTTCATCATATAATCTTCTTCCACTATGTTGAACAATCTCTCATTAGCATTCCTCCTATAAAGAGTGCGCTTCATGACTTGATCAATACTCACTGCCATACAATGCCTCATGAGGGCGTTCCATCTTGACAGGTTGGTCGTTGAACTGCGTCAGATCGGATGGGTCCTTTTTGTCCTTATCGTACACCCATTGCTCCTCTTCTGTCCTCCAAACTTTAATCTCATTCTCCGAAAGAGTTGCAGGAACTTCAAGATGCACACATGTTAGTACACTGGTCTAATCTCCTCAGGAATAAGGGATACAAACCGAACAGCTCCGTTTTGCAAACGTGAGCAATCTTTAGATGGTTCCTAACTCGGTCCTTGACCATCCAATCGGGAATCGGGCCTTCCTGTGTCCTCCTATGGTGCGCATACAAAACTTCATAGTGGTGCTCGACCTTTCTCTCATCTTCAGGGGATGTTAGCACAGGCCCTATGAACAAGGAGTCATGAAAATAACGATGACTTACTCGCTTCCTTCAAAGCCAGTCTATCTTTCTGCTTTCTCCTATCGTAGCCACCGGTGCCGCTAGGCCCATGAGGCATCTTGTAGGGATCTAAATACCATGGTATCGTCATGTTAGATATACCCTTTAATATTATGATTGTGTAAATTGGAACGGTAAGTGTGTGAAGTAAAGGCTTAGGATGGAAAGATTGTTGGAATTCACATGGTGTTTTGTTTGGGTGCACTGGTACGCCTTGTCTCGCTTAGATCTAATCTGATCAAGATTCAAGGTATACGAGTGCTGAAAGAAAACGGGAAAAGAAATCGGAAAAGAAAATGGGAAAAGAAAATGGGAAAAGACACATACCGCTAAACTCCGCTCCGAGAGAAGCATAAGCTTTTTGAATTCTTGTGAAATTTATCATGGTTGGCATCTTCTCGTCTTTGGCATAGACCTTATGGTGGGCTGGAACTGTATCAGCTGTAGTGTTTCCAGATTCGACAATAGCTGAGGACGAAGCTGCTGAGGGTTGATTTTTGCTGAAGCTGGCAGGCACTGAAAACCTCCGAGTTTTTTTCACAGATCTATCTTGGAACGTGATTTTTCCAAACGAGTCACTGAGCTCCTCCTCATATCTACGCTTTCTTGGGACAGGAATTCCCTCTTTTAACAATTGGCGGTCTAAGAGGGCACCTTCTCTCTCCTTTGGGTTGCCCATTTTTTAGAGAAATATTTGTCTTGAAAAAAATAAAGAAAGGAAAAGAATAAAGAAAGGAAAAAACAGTGAAGATTATTGCTAAACAGGTTGTGAAACGTGTTGTGGCGGGAGGAAACCTTGGTGGAGGAAGAAATAAAGACAGGGGGGCTCAGGGTATTTATAAGCGCCTTCTAGGGCCAGGGCTTGGGGAGTGGGAACGGGAGGTATCAGGGGCCATTGAGGGGACCGAGGTAAGTGGCTATCGCCCTGTAGAAGATAACAAGACCTCCATCCAATGCGAGTTTCTATCTATGAGACAATATTGAGCATATAGCATCTTGTGTCTATATTCTTCTCCCTTTCCGTCCGTAACACCATGCCTCTCCCTTGGTTCCAGTGTGAGGTGCAGCGCGTGAGAGCGAAGCGTTGAGATCATGACATGATCAACTAGAGCAAGATAAATGTCCCCAACCGTGCTCGATACACCCAATAGCTCCAACCACACTTCAGTTTGTATCTCCGGAACCCACAGCCACAACCTCGCCAAGAAGATCCTAACATCCGCAAGACAAGGAGCCACACACCAACCAAGGTATGTATTCAATGTCAATAGATGTTGGTTCAACGGAAGGTTACAGTTTGAGGTTATCTGGGGCGTTGGTACATTGATACCTATCACTGGTACCTGCGATCCTAGTTGACTCTTGTAGCTATCATCCGTGCAACTTTAAATCTCCTTCAACTGTCGATATGATATGCAACGCAGATAACACTCTGTGCCTTTGGTAATTATCTCCTTGTCGATTTATGAATCACCCTTTTGGGTATGGCTTCCAACCTGCCATGATCACTCCCACTATTGCAAGTGAAATGGGTTAGGAACTCTACTCTAAGTAAAGCAGATATGATATTATGGTGAATCATCTCTCCACCCACATTCCGTGTAATCGAACCTTATGCTCACGTACCATAGAGCCTGGAGCAACTAGCTGGCGCAGGATCCAAGGCTACCCGTATACCAAGACTTCCTCCGTTCCTTTAATGCCGGCTGTCTTGAGCAAAATTCTGAGCAAAGGTTTGTTTTGGACCACTCTGTGTACTAGCAGACGAAACAGAGGAAACAATATCGCGACAGCAGTGATCAACCCGGCGATTTACTGGTAAGGAATCTTACCCATGAGACCTAACTTCGCCATAACAAATGACCAAGGCATTATCAGTTTGTTGCGCAATGACATCTGCTTTGATCTCCCCAGTTCCATAAATTTTCTTATTCTGAAGCTACTGCCAAGGGCTAATAGAACAGACCTCACGCTGCATGAGTGTTTCACTCCACGCGCTCCATGATCCAGGTCCCCCCGTTCCTTTAGACACTACCTCTAGCCTGAAAATGCTAATTCCAGACAGCATAGGGGAATAGATAATGCCAACTAATCTTCGCCCATAACCTATCCTTCTCCATGAAGAGGAAGAGGCTAATCTCACCCTTACTCAGGGAGGTTTTCCGGAACGCGGCAACTGAGATATGAGCGAATTGGAGACGTGCATATGGGTAATTGGTCATGGTTTGAGAAATCTTTGAGTTAACCCCAGATATCTACTTTGTATAGCTATACATCTTGCAGCAGCCGGACTCCAAGGGATAAGCTACATGTATCCCAATAGGAATGTATCTGGGACATGGGTTTATACCATCAGGAGACGGATCTTATTGGCTTCTTAGCGCTCAATACAGCAGCCTCCAACTCTCCTGCAACTCTAGGAAGACTCTGTCCTTAGTCATGTGAGTTGGTGATGTGACAGTGCTGGTCACAGATGCCCCACCCCCCAACCTAGGGGTGCCTAGCTCAACGGAAATAGGACCATTGTTTTCGAACATGGTACACGTAAAGGTGGCAATAGGCCCGCCCACTGGGGCTCCTTGAGCCCTAGCCTCCTCAAGAGAGCTGTCTTGGGCCTCACCTTACAGTTGAGGCCCTATGAAGGTTTGATCCAATTTTATAGGCCCAAGCAAGGGGGGTGTCAATGATCTTCAGGCCCTTTTTGGCGGGTCAGCTGCAAAAATGCCGCTAACTTCAAGAGTGATGCTCGCTTCGAGAGTGATCGCGACAGAGAAATCCCGGGCCTGGAATTCTGACCTGTGCCTCAGACCGGTCCCGTCCCGAGTATAAAGTCCCAAGGCCTAGCCACCCCAATCTTGGACTTGTTGCTACCCCTGGATATACGCTAGTTATCCTGCAGATGGCAGAGGGGCCAGTTGACTAGACGAAATACTCAGGTGGCTCCATTCACCAGTATTCAGCCAATAGGCCCCCTACGACAAGCTAGTGGTACAAAGATCGTTGCCGCCATCCAGGAGACACCGCACAAGGTGATCAGTAGAACCTTAATCCGGTACGGATCTGGAACCGATAGCCCGTGAGGATATTATATTCCTCGAACAAGGGTGTCATCGTCCACATGCATTGAAAGGCAAAATTATGTCCACATCCTGTCCATACATATATACCCTTCTTGTTCGCATCTAACCAACTCATTCGAATCTGCTATTGCAAAAGAAAGGCTCTATAACACCATCAGACAGACTGAAGAACCGGTCCGAAGAAATAGATACAGCCACGCTACCATATATATGATTTCTCTCAGCTCTTCTTTATGACGTAATCTTATATCAATCAGCACTTGGAAGACCTTTAGAATCTCGAACAATCGAGAGATATACACGTTTTATGAAAGCTGAAATACTTGCCGCACAGTTCAAGATTTGGTTCTCGCAAGGAATGGTAACCTCAAACATAGGCCTCTGAGATGGAGTTGAGAGCCAACGATAGCCCACCACCAACTAAATGAATTGCGGCCGCCTTTACTAGTTCTGAACTAGGTAGTAGATACACGCCAGCTTTAAACGGAAAAAGGTAGAGCATAATACCAAGGTCCTTCCTTCAATAAGGGCCAGTGAATATAGAGGTAGGGTGCCCCCTGAAGGGTTAGGTCCCACCATGGCATCTGCCACAACGGGGTAGCCAGACGGCGTTCGCATACATGATGTGTGCCGGCAACAACTCCAGCGTGTCGTTCTGTATTATGAGGCTGAGGGGCAGCTAGGTCCTGAACATGAATATGCTCCGCTGAGGGGCCGACCGTTCAGGTCTAGGGCGGTAATATGGGCGTGCCTTCACAAGGATCCCCTTCGGGCGCCGCGCCTTACCTTTGTTGTTCACGGAGGTGGTGAGAGCACCTACGCATGAAATGCGTAGTTAAGAGTGCCAAGATGTGGGCGCGGGCGCACGCCGGGCCCCGAAGCATAACCTCATCATGGTGACTGACTGAGGGATAGCAAGGATCCTCGTTCAGAGGATACGTATACCCCGAATTTTTGATATGGCCACTCCCTCGAACTTAATGAAGCCCTAAATTTTATCCTTGTTTCAACTAACCCCCATTCTGAACACAACTAATCCCCCCTTTCAGCCGGGAAACGTATCACCCGCCCATTTTCGATTATACGTGAAATAGCTCTACGTAAGTACATATATCTCACCCCTAATCAGATCTGGTTGTAATGCGTTTGATCCAGCCTAAACACATCTAAGAGACTATCTGAGGGACCAAAAGCATGTTAAAGGTTTTAGTATTAATATATATTAATATAATATGTATCGTTTTGGATACTTTATGGGTCATAGTTGGAGCTCGAAACCTCTCCAAACTACACATGTATCTAGTTTTATCTGTGTCTAATAACAAGCTACTACAGACCTTAAAGTGCGAAACAGGGGGTAAAACTACTGATAGGAGTACTGCATTTAGTGACAAAAACCAATGAAATAGACGCTGGGACGAGAGTACTGTACCAATAAAAACAATATTCCTACGGCAATTTTACTAGCCCATTCATGAGACACTTTACGCCCTCCTAGTACGTACCGTAGGTAAAGCCCCTACCCGAAGGTGTTCGCGAAAGCCCGAACATAGCCGAGCGGCGAAACCCCATACAAAACCCACCTAGAAACGGCGTTCCCCCCCAAATATATATCTTGCTCAGGTTAATCCCTTTGTCTACCAATCGAAAAATGTGCAAAAGGCTTCTCCCTGGGATCAAAGTTTACCTCTGTTCATCATAACAATTGCGTCTATTGCGGTTCTACACTTGAAACCTAGTTTCACTTCGTTTAGGTGGTAATTGGCCCTTCCAGGAAGGTCTTTGGGTAGGGACTTTACATACATGTACTTATAACTAAACCTATATACGCCCGTCACCGAAACCTTTCAAGATATAGTTGTGCTAGAAAGAACACGTTCCATGTAGTTCGTAGCTACCTTTCATGAGTCATTGGTTTTTGTTTTCCTTCTTTTCGTGCTGTGCTAAGGGAGTTGAACAAGCTTACGCGTACGCAAATACCAGAGGGACTACCCCGCGATCGCGAGGTCCCGCTTTTGCTTGTGACGTTTCTTTCCAATACAAAACAGTCAGCCATATCCCCCCATGGCCGCCAACTCGGGCGGTTTGACCATGGCCACCTCCGGGTAATCATGATGGACTTTTCTACTTAAAAGCACCCCAATACCACCCATCCAGTGCTCTACCAGCACCACTTCCCTGGGGGAGCCGGTTGCTACAAATTTGTGCTTTCTAGCCACCCCTATCACTTTCAACTAATCAGAATGAGAAAACTTTAGATAAGCCAACGATAGTACCGGGTGCTAAGGGTAAGTACTGAGATGCCTGTTTCGGGGAACCTTAAAAAGTGAGTACCTGCAAAGGGTGCTGATTGGGCAGATATTTTTTTAGTCGCCGGGAAATTTCTTTGGGGGTTTGAGCTTTCACTGCGTAATATCAATATTTGGGTGGTAGGGGGGGGGGGGCGGGGGTGGACTTAATTATCTCGAGATCTAGTGGAATAGCTTCATCGGAAAAAAGAAAACACCAGAAACCAATTGCTTTATTGCTTGAAACGAATCCTTGACAGGTAAAAGCACCAGTCTCCTGAAAACGCTTGTTCTTAGTAACACTGCACTATTATAAAGCATCTATCCCTTTATTTTGATAACCATCGTTCCAAGAGCCGGCGCCACTACAATACAAATTACCGCCCAGTCGTGGCAGTGTCAGTAGCACCCTTCACACATCCCTTCCAACAAGATAGAATTCCCCCTAGTTTGATCCAGGCTAAGAAAAGACACCATCTCATGAACTGTTGCTGTACTATGGCGATACCCACGACATCAGACTAAACGCTAATCTTGGTGTATAAAGTGTCATCAGCGGACTATCCGCAAAATATAGCTCTCGAGCTCCCGAACCACATCCAATATTAACAGTATATTTTATCCCATGCGTTGCGGGATATAATCTTCCACCCACTTCTTTCTTATTCCCTCATGAAGAATGTCCACACGGGGGCCCATACCCTCCCCCCCAGAGATATGAACGCGAGCAAACAATCTGCAGACTGCTGCAATCTTCTAGCAACTCGATGAGCTTACTGCAATCTGAGAGCGACTGTCCGACAAAGCCTCCGCGATCTGTTGCCTCCTACCCCAGCATGACCAGCACAGGCACTGATCTACAGGAGTGCCCAATATATACTATTCTGCCCTTGTCTTCCTTCCTGAACCTTTCATGTTCTCTGTGCCATGGTTCATATCCCTTCATTTAACCCCGCCTACACATCCAGAGCGAACCAAGACCAAGCCCAATAACCTGCCTCTACTGACGGTTTATTAATTTATATAATGGAATTTCCCACCCCATATATTTGTTTGTGTATACATCATTGAATGGTTCATGTGACAAGAGGCTCTTCTGCAGAGCCCTCGCTCGTGACTCGCCCGCTCTACACGAAAGTTTAAGAGGTTCTATAGCCCGAAAGCCCGACACAAAAGGTGCTACGTTGAGAGTCCGAGGTTCTCAAATAATGCCCTTGAATTTATGTTATAGTGTGGGTGTACGTGTTGGATGGTCCTTGTTGCTTTACATATTTCTAACTATTGTTTACCCATTTTCTCCACACTATGTTCACTATCCTGAGGTGTGAGCTAGAATACTATATTGAATAAGTATCCAACCACCAAAACCTTTCCTTCCTGTTGAAACTCTAGATTGAAAAGAAATCCCACGTAAGTAGCTGATCCATATTACTCCCGGCACGTATTAATAGCGTTACCGAAACAGACGTCTTGAAACCATGTATAAACACCAAAGGAGCCCCTAAGCCACAGCTCCCCGAACCGAAATGCAGATTTGTGATCCTATGCTAGATGCCTTCCCCTCACGCAATACCAAAACATAATTCCAGGACCACATGAAAAGGCTCCAGAAACCATTGAACGTCTCCGTACACCTGCGATACAGTGCTGTCGGGGTTACTTTGTTCCTAGTCGCATGGTGTCTAGGCGTCTGATCCTTTGAAGGGTGGGTACATGCAAACGAGCGGCTTGGTCATGCACCATCACTCGGATCCTACGGAAATTTGAACTTGTTGTATTATTTTTTATTGGTTCTTTATACTTCATACATGCCCTTAGGCTATGGCAACCGTCCCCTCTTCTTCCCGGGGTAGATGTAATTTCCCTCCCCACACACCCCGCCGCCTCAATTTCAAAAACACAACAAGCGAAATAAAACAAATAACACGTTCGAATTTGTTGCAACACTTTGGGTAACGGATATATATATGGGTATTAAATTTTGTTCAAGACCCGTAGTCTTTCTTGGATCTATATGGCTGGATATCTAGCTACAATGCATTCATTAGCTGCGCTTTGCCCACCCAATCTGCCTTTCCCTGTTTTTCGGTTACCTAAGCCAAGCATAAGTCCAGTTTCCCACCTATCGGGATATGTAGATTCACCCCCGGTCACTCGGGAGCCAAGCCCACTAGTCTTGATTGGATACTCGAGTGATACTCCATGATGATCACTGACAGGTACATGTACCTCTGCGCCACAATGCACGGCCACCTGACTACTTTTCAATCGTGTGAGAGCACCGTATTAGTGTTAGGTACCCTATTCTAAAGACAACAACTATACTTCCTAACTGATTCTATTGGCGGATGTGTGTATGGTAACTTGTTGAGTTACAGGATTGGATCAAATGGGCTAGTTCAAGGAAAGTATGACAGAGCGGATGGTAGAGCCCATGTAGCTGCGCTGGTCAGAACACCGGTAGCAGATATAGTGCTTGGTGTGTTCGTAGGTCTCCTTCTACCGGTTGATATTTGGCATTATTATGTTTCGCTAAAGCTAGAAGCAATATCTAGCTTCTTTTACTTATGGAGGGGTTCGCAGCGATCATCATATATGAGAAATGCTTGGTAAATATATATAGGCTTCGGCGATTTTTGTAGGGTAAGGTAGGATACATAACTTGGGAATGGTCCGATAATGATTTACCTTTTCATCGCTCTGACCGATCGCTTTACTCTTCATTTCCCTCGTCGTTGCTTTCAAATTCAATACAGATCCCAACATGCTAACACTTCTATTCGCTGCTCGCAACGGGGGACAACACAAATGAAATCCCCAAAATATCAACCACCACTATAGGTTTCTGCTCAGGTGATACTAAAGCCGGCGTTGATTTTTTGAAACTTTTAATACTATGCCAAGAGCATCCCTTTTAGGGTGCCATAAATAGTGAATGGGGGCATATTCCTACGCAGATCTAAACCACACCACTAGCAAGTTTCTTCCCCGGAGCAAGTATCTATCACTCCCCACAGCAGCATCATTCTTACTATTTTATTGCTTACTCATTAACATGCCTGTCCGTCCAAGGCGATCCATGTCACTCCCGTCAAGAGTGTCCGATAATCTCACCATCGGACGTACTCCAGAGGTATCACGAAAGGAGCCTCTATCGGTTAACCAACCTATCGTAGGAGAAACGATATCAAAGCCGATAAGAAAGGAAGATCAGGGTTCACTTAAAACTAAAGAAATAAGGGAGGTTCCCGAGCGTCCGTTGCCGGCCAGGGTTGTGCCTGTTAAGACACCAGCATACACTCCCTTCCGCCCTTCCAATCTGACCTTTGAATTTGGAAGATCCCCCATCAAGCTCCGCTTAACCCCGGCAAAGCGTTCTCCTTTGACATTTGATGAGTTTAAGGAGAGACATCTTGGTGTCAAGAGACCTGCCACACCGATCGAGTGTGTTAACCTTGAATCCGACGGGGAGGAGGAGGTAATAACCAGCAAGCGACATAGCATCGAGGGAATACCCGCTCCTAAATCACCCTTGGCTAATGCCAAGGATGAGAAAATCAGCAGCGCGGGCAAGCCGGCCCTACCTCCCACGAACCTCGAGGTACGGCATTCCTCAGCCACACATATAAAGTCAACTCCACAAAGACCCCCGAGTGGGATGATAGTTAAGTTGGCTGCAACCCCTTCATCTCAGGAGTCAACTTCAATATCGTCTCCCGAGATGTATAAGAAAATTCGCACCTGGCTTATCCTATACGTCGAAGTGCACATGGATACTCTTTCAGAATCCTATTGGGCTAGATGCAATCAGGCTCTTAAAGAGGATCTAGGCATACCAGTCTACAAAGACTTTCTCCACGTCATGTGGGAACAGATATGTCAGGCATTAGCTGTTGCTGAAGCGATGAGAATGAGGCAGGCTGTCCAGATGAGTACTAGAAAGGTTACTTCTCAGCGTTCTAATACACCACGACCGGAATATCGGCCCCAAATAATCAACCTGATCGAGGACGACCCCACTTCGGTTGAGACGTCGGAGGACAGGGTTCGGTATTTAAAGCGAAAGGCCAGCATCGGGAATGACAAGGTGGATGAACATCCTCGGGGACCTAAGTTTCCTAGGCCCTCTCCCGATAATATACAACCGGTCAAGGACGAAGAAGAGGACGCCATAAGAGCGAAATTGTATCTGAACCTTCTTGCCTCTACTGGTTCATCTCCTACTCCCTGCGAAGATCGACAACCTGCTCGGAATAGGGCCCAATACCCCTCACCAAAGGCTATACACAAACGGCTAACAAATCTATTCTCCAGAGCAGACTACACATCTTTTACGGTAGGCAGTGGGAGAGAGCTTACTCTGGAGCAGGCATACTGGCTCATCTCTTACGAGATACAACACTCTCCGCCGGAAACAGAACGGAAGCCCAATGGGTACTGGCAAACTGCGGTTGATCTGTTTAATAGTCAATTTTCAGCAAACAGAGATAAGAGATCGATCACCGAGATAACAGCGCGTCTCATGAGAAGCCTTGAGAGAGGCCGGGGTGAACCGGAAGAGGATGAAGAAGATAGGGGTCGGCAGAGATATTATAAGTAGTTTAGGTCATGTGCGTTAATCATGTCAAGTGCCTTGGTGTAGGCTCGGGGAACGGAATTTCTCATTTGTATTGACAGAGCTTTCAAGTAATTCAAAGAATCTTACCCCTTATTAGATCAGCCGCAGAAAGGCATCCTATTTCTTGTGATAGAGTATCGAGTACTAGCAACAGCGTTAGATTTTGGTGACTGCCCAATGAGAGGGGAACCTTTCTAAAGTTCCTTGTGGTCGTTGCTACATTTGTGGCGGGATGTGCTGGTTGCGTATACGAGTACCTACCTCAGATGTGGAACACACCCGATAAAAGGAAATGTAAATTCGCGTAATTGTGCACGTAGGCTTAGGTTCTAGAAGCGGCGGTAGCAGCAGGCCAGCACAGGAATGAGATGGGCACGTAACCTTTTACCCCTCGTACATACTTTCTTTGTAGCTAATCATTTCCTATATACACTTGCCTTAATTAATCTTGTAGAAGGAAGACGAAAAACAATCCCGACTCTCAAATGGCAGGATAGGCCAGGTAGCTCGTCAAAAGAGTATGTTATTTCTACTACTATGAATGGTATCCTACAGAACAGTTTAAACCCCAGCATACAGTTAACTCGTCATCGGTAACCCACCCCCACCCCCCCCCCCCCCACCTAGCGAGCTCATCCGACTCCTAAACGACTGGCATGTACAGAATCAACTAAAAAAAGACAGGACCATTTTACCCCAAGGAGAAATGAACAATAGGCTAACAGGAAAAGTGTGAAAAACGATGATACCATCAACGAGACAGTCATCGAGTTCCATTCGTCAGGCTATCCGGACTAGGCAGCAGCTTCACGTTCCCATTCAATGACAATACTCAACGCATTGGTGATCTCTGAGCAGGTACGATCGTCGAGGTGGCGTTCGTTGTATGCGGCAGTAAGTTCGACCATGTTGAGGGAGCGCGCTTCGTATTCGTCTTTGAGCCACTTGAGCTCCTTACGATCGAACCTTCCCATGAGCTTCCTCTCTAGCTGGGCGCTCCTTTCATCATTAGTCGGTGGTGGAGAGCGAGAGAAAAGAGCAGCGGAGCCTCTGCGGACGGCAGGAGTAGCCGGCTCGCCATCGACCGGGGCAGGAATAGTAGTCACTCCAACGGGTTGGAGCGGGGACACTATATCGACTGGCCTATTCTCGGGGTCTTTGTGCGCAACGCTGCTGCCAGGCTGGCGGGGACCTCCAGAACGGCTGGCACGATACTTGGCCGGGAGAGGGGAGCCGTCGAGATCGTAGCGGAAAGATCCTGGGGTGGTATTTTCGAAAGGGCCGGTTGGGTCATCACCAGCCAGATCGACTGAATTTCCAAGGGCGGGGTCTCGGCCGGTAGAGAGAGAGAGCATCCTGAAAGGCACAGCTGAGGCTGGGGTGCAGTTATGCGGAGTGCTTGATGCAGAACCGGCTTCACGATTAGGGGGAATATGCTGAGATCCTTCACGCGCAGCACGGAACCGACCAATCAGTTCTTGTTGAAGTTCGCGCGTGCCGCCTAGGATCGCCTGTTCATCGCGGTCCTGAGCATCAATGTCCATGGGGTCGTCGGCATGGTCCTGGACGACGGCAAGCGGGGATTGAGTCATATTCTGGGGCATCGCGGAGCGAGGGG
The DNA here is from genome assembly GCA_024713625.1 of Morchella sp. 2018-W30. Classification (NCBI taxonomy): domain Eukaryota; kingdom Fungi; phylum Ascomycota; class Pezizomycetes; order Pezizales; family Morchellaceae; genus Morchella; species Morchella sp. 2018-W30. The sequence goes on from JAMJEW010000017.1 coordinate 1,236,534, forward strand.
GCTGGAAACGATTGGAAGATGTTAGGACTTGAACTGTAGTACGATAAATCTAGGCCACAAGGATATAATGAAAGGGAAAGGATTATCGACAGTACCTTCTTGTCGTCCATAAATGAATTCTCTTTGGACTGAGTTCCGATGATCAACTTTTTTATTTGATGCTGGATAGGTGAGGAGGGATGCTGGCGTGATGAGTTCGTCGGATCGTGGGTAAGGACCTGATGTTTGGATGTTTGACGAGTGCAGCAGATGGGGCGCTGAGGAAGAGGGGAAGAGGTGGAGGTGATTTTTATTTGCGGACGGCGGGGCGGGACTGTTTGGTCACATCAATTTTGAAAAAGCTGCCGCTGGACGCGCACCACAAAAGGTTACATATATCTATCTCTACCCTAGTTCCTACTTCTTACTCAGGCATTGCGTTTATTGAACTCGCCTTGTTCTTCCGTCATATCCTACGCCTATGACGCCCATCTGAAAAGATAAATGTAACTCAGTAGTTCTTCGATATCTTCCATTCGGAAGTCGGAATAGGGTTAGGTGTTTTATGATGCACAAGGAAGAGTGGGTAGAGGTGAGTTCGACCAAACGCGATTATGGGCATGCCTGCTTTCTCATCAATAAATACATGTAATTATGCTGCCCTCATCCTCTGAGCCCCCCGTATACTCCAGTGCGCTGCGAGCACTTTATAACTCCCTTAGGCCGGATCCTAACCTTCCAAATGGCCGAGATTATTTAGATACCGCGAGGCTTACAGATATATAGGTTACATTCTCCGGAGGCACAAACAAGTTGCGAGCTTAGTATTTGGAGGCTTTCGCTATTTGAATGAATGCCTTTTCTTGATGCTCTGGATTAGGGAAAGGTTCCTTCAAGAAGGTATCCGCCCAAGACGCGGAAAACAAACCTAACTCTACGTCCGCAAGCCATCTCGATGACCTTGAAGAATGTCATAAAACAATAATAGTAAAAAAAAAACACAAGATGTAAGCTCGACGCGGCGTTGAATCGGCAAACATCCAAACTCACGGAGCCAACTCCAGGCACAAAAAAAAAAGAAGAAAGTGAAAACGCAGCAGAGACTTCCTAAATTTTAGATGATGTAATTCCCCATATGTTATTGAAAATAGCTATATGTACGAACCGTGGGCGGTAATTGTGGGTAGTCTTGTGTTGCATAGAAAGGCACAGTACCTATCCTCAAGTTGAGTAAAAAAAAAAAAAAAGGAAAGGAGAGGAGAGGAAAAAAAGCAGTCATGTTGCATCACTCGGAATCTCTCCTACACTAGGCGAAGATGCGCTTTGCGTAAATTGTGGGACGCGACACGCGGGGATTCTGAGCGAAGGCTTCCCTCTCCCCCCACCTCCCCTCCCAGACGCGTTTCCCTACGTGACGCGTTCTAGAGCGACTCTTTTTTGTGCTGAGAGCTAGTTTAACGCGCGGTGGGCATAGAAAGCAACTCTAGCCCTCTACGTACATGCACTTACATGTAGTTTCCCTATACACAACCCCGTGTGTAAGCTCCTCCTTGCAGTTGTAGTGAGTGACCTACCAGCTGAGGTAGGTCACAAATACATGCAGTCCCTCTTTACGCCCCTCTCTCTCACTGGCCCATCCCTAGGTGCTCCACTGCCTGCGACGTGCGAAACCGCTCTACACTTACTAACTTAGGAGGAATGATAATGTAGGAGATGAAACACTGAGTATATCTAAGGAAAAAAAAATTCTGCTCCCACCTTGTTGCAGGTGCATTTAGGCTGTAAAACACAAAATCTTTTTCCTCAGGAACAACACGTTCCTTGCTCATGTGGGCGCTATGGGAACGTTGTAGTCCCCATGTTCGCCGCAGCACCCGCCCCCCTCTCCAACTCCACTGTCGTACGGTGATAATTTACGTACTCTCGCGCCATAATATGCCAAGTGATCACAACTGTCGCGCGGTACCTCCCATGCCGCGCAACACCCCTCCCCTTGGCTCGCGGAGGTGGAGCACAAATCAATATATACGTGAACTGGGAAATAGGATGGGACGTGGTGCACAACTAGATAAAGAATAGGAGGGGCCAGGAGATAGCAAGGGGAGCCAGCTAGCCACACAAGATACCTTCAGAGGCAGTGTGACTGTTACCAACCAACTACCTTCATTGGCGTACGAATATACGCACAGGGTGGAGGATCACGAAAAATTGACAAACTCCCACCCATGGAAGTTTGACGGCACTCTCCTATGGGCAATAAGAAAGGACTTGATGGAAAGAGAACACTGCTCAATTGGACCAGTGCTTTCATGGGTCTATATAAGATGTGGAGGGTAATCTGCAGAATCGTGTAAGGTAGTGATGAACGTGAACCTCTCCCTCAAATGTTCGTCGCCAACCATATTCATTCTCTCAAGCTATTCATTTGGTCGCAGGGCAAGGGCATTGCATTTCTGCATGATTGGTTAGTCCCATCACTAACAGAATTGATCATTTTTAACCCATACCTCCTAGTAGCTCTTAGTCGTATGTGACATTTCACCGAAAACAATAGCCACCAGTGCTATAAGAGGAAGTACGAAGTGAATTTAGATGCCGATATACCAAGTACCACATGGCCAATGTTTAACAGAGGGGACCAATGATACGATGATTTTCTCCCGCCAGCGAAAAGGACAGAGTGCAGCAATGGAAAAGAATACTTGAGATGACATCGCTCGGCCGAGGCTGAGGTACCGTGACAGACCTTTCTTTTCTAGCCTGTCGACGAATTCTTTGCTCTTGCATCGAGGGCCCTGCAAAAGTGCCAAAGGAGTATCCAGGTAGATGATAAAAAGCCTTGGTTGGTGGCTACTCGCTGCGGACCATTTTCCTACTGTTATCTTTTGTCATTTCCGTCACCCATATTCTGTAAGTTGTAGAGCCCTATAATACCTAGTACAAAAAATGTTCTTCAATCGTAGCGATGAGATGGTATAAGAAAGGGGCCGGCGGCGTGTAGGTCCCACTAACTGTCTGTACCTGTAAATACCGCGAGCGTTGACAAAGGCTTTCTCGAGAGTATGAAACCTATCCACCAGATGCACATCAAGTTATAGTGATTTTGTCTCCCAAGAATGGGGCTTCAATCACCCTTCCATAATCCCCTAAGGATGTTTCACAGCGATATCAAGATGCATCCTCATGTTTGTTTGCTGCCTCCGGCATTCTACCATCTCTCCTCATTTGATGCTATGAATCACACCCACAAAGTGCTGTGAGAGCTCTCGATTATCAAAGAAGAGGTTCTCTAGCTCACCTATACTGTGGCTGCTCTCTAGAACACGTACTCCCAGGATATCAGCTAGCCTTAGTTGTTTGTCGGGGCTGGAAGCACAACAACCCAACTTAGACTAATCGAATCCTCGGATACCACGACCAACAGCCAACAATTGACCAGACCATGACTTAGGGGTGTACCCCAGGCATTCAACTAGTCCATAGCTCTCGACCCTTTCGTTACGAAGAGTTCGTCACCATAGACTAGTCAAACCCTCGGGTGACGTGCATTGCATTATGTAGGAACCTATCAGCGACTATACTCCTAGCTTTTCAACTGGTCAAGACCGATCAGTATCTTCGTCAAATCTGATCAACCGAACCTCTGGAGCGCTTTATCCTATCAACAGACACCCGTTTTGCTGCCTAAAGACGGTGAGTGTGAACCTTTCCCTGAGGCGAGGTGAGGCTGTGTCTTCTTTTTCGGTTTGGTTCGCTTCTAGAGAGGCGGCTAAGGATTCCGAAGCCAAAGGGGCACGAAGATTTCGTGACTCGCCATCCGTGCTGTTGGTTGTGAAAGGAAACTGTAGAGCTTTTCTCAGCCCAGATAAATGCGCGACAATATGGATTGCTAACTTACGGGAAAAATATGTGCCATCTATGCACAAAGGGAGAAAGAAACAATCCCTTCGCCATAGAAAAAGCAGAGAGGCTTCTCCTATAGTCTTAACACATCTTCAGCCCCTAGCACTTTGGTCCAACTTTGACAAGCAATTCTCCTCTCTAGAGCGCCTGTTGCGCTTCATAGTGTATACTGTGACTAAGAGTGAGGGAGAAGCTTTAAGTAAGCTAGAGACGTAGCCGAGTAACAGCGAAAGTAGGATTAGCCAACATTTGAGAGCGTGTTTATAGAGGTTTCAAGCTTCCAAGTTGGATGGGGGGAATTCCTTCTTTGCATGTATTCCTGACTCTCCGGGGCACCCTCAGGGCTCTTTTCTCCCGACGCGACTTTAAACGAATCAATCCAATCCAGGGCATGGTGTGGACCCTTCGTGTTCGTATCTTCAGGATAGGGTCTGTTAAATTTTCCCAGTCTATTAGGAGGGCCTGTGGTAGCGATAGGGAAGACTCATCATGACTCTTTCAAATTTCTTGTATAGCATGAAAATCACTGATCGCCAAAAGTCCACAGCAGCAGCAAGACCACTGGCGCTATAGCTGATCTACTAGAGGTGGCCAGCGAAATAACTGTGATAGAACGATTGCAAAGCGCAGGGCCACGACGGTGTGAAATAGGCTACGCTGCGAGACGGGACTTTGGGAACGAGCTGGCCAGTCCTCCAATGTCCATCTCTATTTCTACAAATCATGTTAGCGATACTGCTATTGACGAGTGCAAGATGCTGAGAGTCTCTCAATTCTCCAAATGATGCGAATAACACAATGTAGATGATTGGCTCGGGAGTCTCGCCTGATGATGGGGGGGGGGTTGAGGCCCAACCCCGCTGTAGTCCTCTGTAGATGTGAAGTCGACATGGTTCCTGTAGAGTGCGGCACAATGAAGAAAGAGGGGGGCGGGGCGCACAGTGGTGTGCGGATGTACTAGAGCGGGGGACGGAGGGGAGGGAGCGGGAGGGGCAGGTTCGTTTCTGTGTGTGTGTGTGCGTGCGTGTGGGCGTTGGGAGAGTGAGGTGAGGTGGGTGTGTGTACAGAACGCGCCTCAACCACAGCACAATATCCGACTATGAAGACAATCTCCTATTCCTCTCGCGAGGCTTCTCTTTCATACCTACATGTAAAGAGGTGTGCCGACCTGCACCGACATAACCTTACAATACCTCCCTCATGAAACAGCCATACCCAGATCCTTCTCTTTAGGCGCTCCAATTTCCTTACCTCCACGCCAGCACACAACACACAGACGTTACCTGCACGTACTGCAAAATACGCATAGCCTTCCAAAAACGGATCCCGGCACTACCGCTTCACTCTTCAAAGTCACATTGGAATTACGGTCTGCGCAATAGATGTCTGAGCAATCTATCCCGGCACCGATCAATGCACGCCAAAGCGTCAACTTATGGAAATAGTCATTCATTCGTTAACAACAGCAGCTCATGACCTACTAGTACTCTTAGTTGCCTTGGCATCCGCGAGTGCTCCACTGTGAAGCACTCGGCCTGTAGTTTTCCTAGTGCAGTAATGTTACTATTCTTAGTAACAATATTTGCGGATCTTTTCGGCTCTGTAGCCGATTCTTGAGGATCTGTTTCGCTGCGTTTCCAGATTGATCCACGAGCAGGAGGCCACCAGGACTGAAGGAATGCTGGCGAAATGCTGGGTGGCGATAAAGGATTGTTACTGGGTTATTGCAATGTAGAGGTACTTAGGCACATGTACGTTTTCACTTACAATTTCTTGCAACTCATTTGCTCGCTCTTCCTCTCTTTCATTTTTCTCGCCTCCGTTTTGTGCCCGGTTTGTTGAGCAATATCCTTCCCTATTTCTCTGGTTGGCAACTCCCAGTCTCCTGGTTTCTTTGATAATGTTTTCTTCCTCAGCTTCTTCTTCTTGCGCAAGCCCCACCTTGTGCCCTGGTTATCTTGCGAAATAATTCTTTTGCAAAATATCATTCTGACTCCTCTTCCTTCTTTAGAACGAGGTCAATCTCTGCTTCTTGCTGCATCAACTCCATAAACGGAGAACAGCCTTGCCCGTCTCTTGGTTTTGCCGTCCCAGCCGCCCCACTACACACTTATATAAAAGGCCGACATCCATCCAACCTTCAGGGGACACATCCATACATGCATGAGCTCTATCGGTAGTGCTACATGACGGCTCATGTCAGCTGCGCTTATAGCAATAGCGCATCCAGAAAGCTCGCATCGCACATCGCACCTCCTAGAAATTTTCCCAGCGTCGCAGTTGTCCATCATATCTTTGGCTTCGCTTTGAAGATATCGGGCGGCGGTTATGGAGCGCCACGTGTCTTGGCGTTCGGCGAGTGCTACATAGTGAAGCACTCGCTGCCAAGTCAAACTAGGGACCGAAGCTACTATAGTTGGGGTTTTACTAATATTGAAAAAGGTTTACTTCCCTCACACTTGGTTCAGTACCACCTCGCTAGTGATTTCTTAAAATAGATTATTAATATTACTGACCCAAGGATAATCATTAAAGAAAGAATAGTAATAAAAATATAATTAGTTTTTTTTTTGGCTGGTCTTTCAGCATTTAAAGCAAACAGTATCACCTTGGCACTTTACTTCCTCACCGCGGAAAACATTTTGACCGCAATCTTTGCAACGCATTTGCGATTTTGTCTCTAAAACATAAAGACTTGATCCTATCTTTTTTGAACGAGAGATACTGTAGTTGCAGTCCCTTCAGGTCTACAGCTCATCTTTCTGTACGAAAACTATTCAGCCATAGTTATTTTTGTTTTTCAAAACACTGGCCACTGACTATTCCGAAATCCAATAGAAAAAATATGAAGTCGGGTACGTTGGTTAGAGAACGCCAAAAAAAAAAGGGCTGTTGTCCATAGTTTCCCTCCTACAAATACACCAACATGACTATTACCCCACAAGCCACCTAGGTCTCAAACCTTCCTCCCGGACTCCAAAGATATCCCACCCCCCCTCCGCAGAAAAAACGTCCTTCGTGTCCAACCTGATTGGTGTTGCGTTACAACCGTGTCAAGTACAGCTTTCTGACCTGCGCTGGTATGAAGAATCGGAAGAAATCGCCAAAAAACACCACTACTCAGTGCCCGCACATGAGATATCCGAATCCCAGTCTCAAATTAGAAAGGATCTCATAGCTCCCCCCCTTTACTCCAAGGCCGTGGTATGGCGTCGTTTTGATTGTGCTGGAAAAATATCATACTCCTTGCCGGACTATCTAGCCGCTAAGAGCCGCCAAGCCCGAGTGATCATCTGTGACTTGGTTTTTTTTCCCCCTCGTTTTACAGTAGGACTAGGCAGTAACATCGACACGCCGCCCCAAGGCTACAACGATCATTGTGTCAATACAACCTCCACTCCCTCTTTCCTCACTGCTTCTCCGCCGCCTCAGCCCCTCAACGGAAGGTCTGACCGTTCTAAAACTGCCCTGACATTATGTCCGCCCTCTCCTCGCCCTCTTTTTCTCTATGGCCATAAAAAGCTGAGCCATGATCTGACGACTCCCGCGCTTGCCTCAGCATTCTCCTCTTCCCGCCTCAGACAGCCACCCGATGTGAAAGATTTCCGCCTAACCCTCTATGTGCCGAGGCCATGTCTGGCCACCACTGTGCCCCGCCCCCTGCTGCCTCCGCTATACACTAAGCGATAGAGTCGAGCTACCTACATAACGCAGAGGAAAGATGTCAAGTAACCCTAGCGCAGCAAATCTCATGTGCCGCCGATGTATCCGGCCTCACTACACTCTGGGTGATGCATCAGTAATAGCACGTACCGTTTTGGGATGTAGAACTTCGCACGGTCAAACTGCATGTTTCTGCCAAGAGAGTGGGCTAATATGGGGCTACAATGTGCTAAACTGTGTTGACTAGGGTAGGCAAAGCGATGGCACACACTCTTCCGCTACTGCTTGCTATAGGAGGATTGATCAAGGGCCTATATTCCCTGCTCGTTGGCAACTAAGAACGCAGGAGGAAAAAAAACAGTCAGCAAGTATAGGTCGCAAAACCTAGTGCTCACCCTCTCCGCTAATTTACCAGGTACCAGGACCCTCGCCCTCATACATCTCCTGGCCCACATACCTCATACCGCTACAAAAACGACACTAAAGACCCGGGCGAATTGCCCCGGCGATGACCGAGATCTTGGAAAATGAAACAATATAATGTATTGTGGATCTATCGCACGAAAATACACCTTAATTATGAATATTGTAAGATCGGAGATAATATGGCGCGTTGACAAAGGGAGGATATGTTCTACAACTTGAGGCTTGGGAAACTGCTACCTTACGGGTCAGCCAGTCAGCCAGTCAGGCCGTCAGCATCCCTAATACAATTTGCCCCGGGTACCGATAATTGCCATATCACCATTTATCCCTCTACCCCACGGAGGAATAGAAGGGAAGGATTACATTTATGATAACCGTAAGACTACGTGTTATTCGTAAGGCCATTTAACCTTTACCAGCCAATAAATAAAATGATTCTTTATTGAGAAATCCGACTGTACATTAAGCAGCATTTCAGCTACCCGCCGGTGAGGCAGTCTGTAGCGGTCTCTTAGAAAGCCGATGGTCTTGGCCTGGGGAGCTTTGACCGTTCCACCAGCATAGCTTCCCCCCCGTAGGGGGGGGGGACGTTTTTGCAATTCTTTTTGAGTTATTTCTTTCTAAGAATTGCATAACTTATATTGCAAAACTAGAGTTGGGGTATACTCCTCGTATTCACTACTAAGGTCTTATTTCCTTTTATATCTGCCTTAATAGTTATAATAGCTTTAGCTAAACCCTCCCTTTCTTCCGTAAGAGATTACTTAGATTTGTTAATTTGTTTAGCAAGATTTATTAACTTGTGACCCGGACCTCTATCTATCAAAGGACCAATCTCTTAAATATTATTTCCTTAACCACGCTCCAATTCAACCTAAGCTAATACTTGGTGATAACAAATGGGCAAACCACGTTTGACACAACTATCTCATTAAGAACGCCAATTGCCACGGAAACCGCTCAAAAATAAGAATTGTGGGCCGCCTCGTCGTCTCTCTACAGAAAAGGATTAGTGGTTTGAGGAATTTTTTATGTGCGTCAACGGGTAGCTACCTCTCTAAGGTCTATGATAGACAAGACATCGTCCACATGCCTGTACGGCATCCTCTCCTCATAGTAGGTTATGAATAGCTTGTATTCATAGGGAGTTAATGTTCTCTCAAAATTGCCAAGCGAAGATCGAGAGACAAGATATTTTCGAGAGGAGCAACTGCGATAGTCACCATACCACTTCTCGCAGCATACTCCCTTTATCGAATATACTGAAGAGGGGAGGATGGGATGGTATGTCTGCGGCGCTCGGGAGTCGATACAAAGAAAGAATATAAATATCAAAGAGGCCCATAGATATGGTTGTATGGATTTGGGGTCGATACTGCCGGGTTGTGGCCAAACTGGAGTGTCCGTGCTGGGTCGGGGAGCTCATAATTTGTAGATGTTTCTTGTGAAGAAGCGGACTGAGGATACTGAAGAGGAGATACAGAACAGGGTGTGTATTTATAGGGAATTGAGATACATTACAGGTGTTTATTTCTTTATTTAAGCCATGTTGGCTAAACTTTGGGCGTTTTTGGCTTGTAGAAAATGGTAAAACGTACACAGGTTTCCGTCCCTTTCAACAAATGACATGACTACTAAGTGGGTGGCAGTAGTAAGATACGTGTAGTGACCATAGTTACATCAAATACATTTATCACCTCCTCTCCACCAAATTAAGAACACTACAACCTTTTTCGAGTTGGCATGGTAAATACCGCGAAATGATAGATATCCCCATCCCATCGGTTGAAGGATATGAGGCAATTCCTGTTTTCATTCTTGGTGGTAATATCTGTTGTACCCCTTTTTCACCCAGGTACATGTATGTATCGTTTTAAACCAAAGCTGTTCAGCACATGTAATACCGAACCACATTGAGTGGATACATCACCTACTAGTAGTGATAGCATTTCATGGAAGAAGTCTGTAATCACTCCACTTTATCGGATCAAGTATATACCCACCTACCATGACTCCCCTCTCACCTAACTCTAGACCAAATAAGCTTGCAATATCGATAAGCATTCTTGCAACCCGGACCCGCTTTCTTCCAGAGTTTCTTGGAAATCGGTGTCTTCTTTACGGCGAGCACACCCCTAGCTATGATGGCGGAAGTGGTGGTCATTGTTATGGAGACCGGCTTCCCCGCCGGTGTTGTGCCGACCACCATCACCGAACATTCATGTAGAGTAAGCCCACGTCTTCCCTCCTTATACTCTGATTTTGATTTACCCTTATAGCCAATTGTTATTGCATCTATACACGAATATGTAGTGAATGCTACAGCAAACTCTATCAGGTCTGCCGGAAACATAGGATCGATGTTTTGAGTATATTACCCAAGCATTTAAAACTTTACCCATGCATCACACCAATGTTTTTGAAAGATACATGTACTTCCCTTTATATCCCTATAAATCCCCAGGCAGGTTTACCACCTATCTAAAAACGAGCAGCAAGATTGATACCACCACGAACCTGCGAGTATTTGATCGATTCTATAGTCGCCTGCTCCGCACGTTCAGAGACAAAGTCCTGATCATAATCAACCTATGCGGCTCCATCATTCCGGAGTGAAATACAGCAAGGGGATAGCATCCCTCGGTCTTCCACCGCCGTTTCTCTACACCGGCGTTTTGTGACCGCTTCTTGCGCTATACTTCATTTTGCATGCTCATTTCTACCGATATTTCTCTCAAACTACCTCCTCCCTTACCACAAATGTTCAACAACTCTTCACCGGTGTCTACCATTTCTTTCTGCAAGGGGGGATATGGTGACATGGGAGTTCATGATGCTTCTTTCCATCAAGAATAAAATTGTGCAGAAAGCTCAACCTGAGAGCACGGCGAGGGTTGGTGTGAGGTTTGTGGTGTAGACGTTCTGGGAATTAGGGTACCCCTGTTAGAAAGCGACGAGAAATTTGAGTTGAGGATTAAATATCAAGAAGCAGGTGCACGAAACAATGCTTCTGCTGAACACGGTATTTGGAGTTGGACTGAGTGTTTTAAACTTGATTCAACAAGAGCTAAACAGATGCGGCTGTGATATGAAATTACGATGTAGGACCATCTTATGCCTTCGCTTATGGAGGAAGGAGGGGGGGGGGAGCATCGTCCAAACCCCGAAGTCCCTACTTCCCGAATTCAGAACCCCAGGCAAACGGACTCTCAAGGTGTGTTATTAAGGACCAGGTAGACGTAATCCCGATTATACGGGTATACCTACCCCCCATCAAAATTGAAATCATTTGTTTAGAATTCATTCATGTTTACAACAGGAGAATCGGACTCGGTGGCATATTTGTAAGAGAAAGAGAAAAATATAAGGAAGGGGTGGTGGTGGAGGAGGGAAAGGAGGAAAGGAGGAAAAATCTTCCAACATTCTGAATTTTTTTAAATCTCGGGTTAGTAATGATGTACGTACCTGGGGGTGCTGGAAAGTGATGCAACGTTTGACCGGAAACGCGGAAAGGTACTCAGAACCTCAACCCTTAAAACAACACAAGGTTTTAAATAACATAGATATTTTAGTCATGTGTATGAGTCTCGAGAATAGACCTGCATGTTTTTTCCAGTCATTGATTTGAGCCTTTAGCTCGCAAAAGAACAACTGATGACAGGAGACGTTATAAAAGGAGAGGCAAGAGCTACATATTCTTACCATAACTAGGACTCCCAGCTTCTAAGTCACCATAGATTTGCTCTAGATTCCGCTAGCTAGCTTGGTTGTTGAGGAACATGGGCTATTTGATCGTTGCATCGCTTTCCGGCACCCCCGGGTACAATGTATTGTGAGGGATTTCAAACAAACATATTTATTTCATAGACTAGGGGTATTTCATTGGATGGATAGAATGCCAAAGAGCTTCTCTCTGCATTTCAACCGCGGCTTAAGTTGATAGCTTGTTGTACAAAGTTTTTACACCTCAAAACACAAGGATATACAGCCCTACCTCTAAAGGGTAGCACGAACAACCCCCGTCGTGGATACCTGACTCCCACAAGTAGAAGAAGCATCATCTTCCTTTGCATTGGTCTCTTCCTCTCTCTCTTCCCACTCGTATCCACCATCCTCCTGTTCATCGTCACCCTGATAGTCGTCCTGCCCGTCATATCCAACACTCCCGCCATCTGACGAATCATGCGCTACCTCACTGTCTTCATCACTAAGGACGTAGTAACTCATGCCCTCCGAGGCGGCAAATCTCCTTTGAGCTTCGGTGCAGGCACCCCAATGAACCGACTTCACATGCTTCCCACTCCTTTCAGCTGCAACCCCTTCAAGTTGACCGCGTAAGAGTGCTGCAATGCTTCCATCTTCACTTTGCGAATCTCCTTGAGAGCTTCCACTTGTAGAGGTGCTAGAGATGCTGCGAGATACGGTAATGGTGAGTTCATGTCCGGTCGTGCTTGGCGGGAGTTTGAACACGGCTATGCCCTCTGACAGTATAGGTGAGGCACGCAGGGCGGAGTTTAATGGTGTTAGCGGCGCCAAATCTAGCTCCCTATTGATCGAGTCGAAAACAGAAGGTTCATCAAGGATATGAGATGATTCAACTACTCTATACTTCATCTTGGGGATTCGGTAGGGATTGGTGATCTTTGTATCGCCGAGAAGTAAATCCGGTTCAGGTTCAAGTGGCGTGTTTTTATCATCGCGGACCTCGGAATGATCGCATTCTGAGCTTGATGTTGTGCTAATGGTTTTGACAGTCGGTGATGGCGGCCATTTCAGCTCTCCCGTCATCGGCATATTCTTCCTGCTCTCCTTCGCACCACTCATGATATATCTTTTATCCGAGAATAGGTTCGAGCTCATCTCCGACATATCCTCAGAACCTATGCTGGCTGGCGCAGTCCGTACAGAGTGCACAGTATGGGATACCCTGCCGTTAAATGTTATTACTTCTGGCAATGTAAAGGCCAGATTATGAACTGACCAATCATAGAATGGTTCACAAAAAGAGAAGTCCCTGTCAATCAACTCAATTTCCTCTGCTGTATCGCTTAGATCCGGCTCTGTAGACCGTAGAGGTGCCCGAGGGGCTTCGGGAACTGGCCTTCCGGCTTCACTTAATGATCTAACTGAAACATCCCCAGGCCCCCTATCCACAGAAAGCAGGATCGCATCATTTTCCAGGAATGACCGGTCGTGTTCTGATAGTACCGCTTCCTCCAGCGTCGAGGTCTGAGTATCCTTTGAAGTATTCACACCCTCAGGGAATTCCAATGAATTATTTGAGGAGTCTTTGATGCACAATACCGACTTGGGACTTTCATTAGTGCTCTCGAAACCATCCATTGTGAGCTCCATGAGGGCCTCCGTATAAGAGGATCCACATGACGAGATGGATGGTTTATGCTGGTGCTGGATATCGGGCCGTGCAAGCTCAGGAATATCGACAACGGGGCATAGGTCCGGTATTTTTGGTTCAGCATCTTTTGGGCCCACCCCGTCGGAGTTTGATATCAAAGAGGAGATATTGAAGGTAGGGCCCATTCCCATAGCCTTCGGTACCTTTTCGTTTGTGCCAGTCCCAAACCACTTCCATGGTTGGCTTGAAGGCCCAGGGTTGAAAGCTCTGTGGTTATAGTCTGGTTTCTCGGCGGAAGGAACTACCCGGAAATCATTCGCCTCTCCTCCAGCCTTTGGTAATGCTTTACCATTAGATCCCTGGATTACTTTATCTACAAGCTCTGTAGGTTTTTCAGACCTTGTAAGGTAAGCAAGATGTGATCTGACGCTATCAGAAGTGCTCTCTGATGCCGGAGGTAAGCTGTCTATACTCGGATGGGAGGCGAAAAGTTCATCCAAGCGTCTTCTAGTACTCTCTATACTGGATGAACTACATCCATCGTTGGTGGGTGGGGGGCTGTTATGATATGATTTAAGTTCGCTGTCTCGAAACAACCACCTCATTGGACGTGCAGGCGCTGGTGCCTCATCGGGGCAAATTGTAGCGGGGACTTCCTCCTTCTTGACCCCTACGCCAGCATTTCGAAGTTTTAACATCGAATCTTCTCCTGTAGGCCCTAGGGAGGACTGCTGCCGCCGAATGCATGCTAAAATCACCATTAGCAAAGGTTTCCATAATAATGATTTCAGGCTGGCAGAAGCCTTTTTCCTTAATGCAATAATTTATAGAGGTGTTTAGAAAGGAAAACGACATCCAGGTCCCGCATAAAGCCCTCAATTATCTTACAGTTTGAATAAGGGAATAGGGTAACGAGTACAGCCTTTTTCGTGATAGGGACGATGCAATTGGCTTTATTTGAGGTAACTAAGCCGGGTCAGATATTTTATTACATACCGGCAGGTTGCCCTTTGATGATCCCCTCCCCGTAATCCTTAATCCATTGAGCCTCTCTCATCTTAATCGCATCCATCCTACTTTGAATATCCAGCTCACGAGCTTCAAGAGATTTCATCTTTTCTTCGTATTCGGTTGCCATCTCCTTGCGGATCTCATCTCTGAGCTTCTCCATCTTTCCCTTCTCGGAATGTTGGTCAGCTCGCGTGACGGTGACAGGAACCTGATTTGTAGTAGCAATCTGAGGTTGAATCGGTGGCGCTTGCCCAGTTATCTCGTTCACCCTCTCAAGATCTCTTCTAATCTCGGCCCGAATTCGCTCGATAGTTGCCTCATCTAACGACACAGCTGTTGATGTCTTTTTGGCCCCGGAGTTGCTCGCCGTGGTGAGGTGGGTATGAAGATGGCCACTGGAGAGGCTAATATTGAGCCTTCTACTGTCTCCAGTATTACCTCTCCCGACAGCGACATCAACTGTCGAACCAGTGGGGCGTTTGACCTCGTATACCCACTCAGTCTCAGTCTCTCTCCGCAATCTTGGTAACCCAACCCAGTTATAGTGTTGGTTGGGCGCGTCTGCTCTACTTGGAAGAGGGGATGCCGCCGGCTGAGCAGCACCTGACCACCACTGAGCGGGAGCCGGGCCGACCGAGAATTGGCAGGCGCAGTAGAGCGTGTCGCACGGATATTGAGGGCGAGGGTCGACCAAGATAGGCGCTGGGTGATACATCAAAGGACCGGGGCTGAATAAAACGGTTAGTGATGAAAATATGACCTTGTGTGGGGGCCCTGCTTACAAAACCGGTGCACCTAAGTTGACTGGCACCGCCGGCGGATGATACCACAACGGCATCCTTCACTGAGTAGATTCTTGCACTTCAAGATGATATTGAGGGAGGTGGTGACTTTTAATGGATAGGGGTTGTGATGGAAGTGCAAGCGGGAGCTAGGTGTGGTTGATAAGCAAAGTGGTGGGAACGGCTCCTGTTGAGTTTTACCCCACCATTACACTCTTGTTGAGTTTTACCCCACCATTACACATGCAATGGTAACGCAAGTTACATCTATCAACTACAACAAGACTCAACCACATCCCGCAACGTACATACATGTACCTCTCATATGTATTTCTCTACCTCCACCACACCCCGGAGGAGCTACAAGAATAACTATGGCCCCATGAAAGCAACCCCGTTGTCCTCTCTGAGAGTAGCTTTTGCTCCAGCTTCCATACCATGCATAACATGGCACCGCTGAAAAGAAGAAAGTCAACCCACCGTTCAGGTACAACTTTCCTCTATCAAGCTTAGCCTTCTAGCAGTATCTCAGGTTTGTAAATGATGCCCCTCTATATCTCCCTCGCACCTTTTAAGTCGTTTCTTTGTCCTGCCTTTATATGCAAGCAGCTAGTCATTGTCATGCCTGATCCCCAAATGACGCCAAAGCACATCGCATGTCTTCTAACACCCTTTCACCCTTTCACCCTTTCACCCTTTCACCCTTCTAATACTAATACTCTACTCGCATCCCGCTTTCATAGTCATATATATAGTGAGTTTCCTCAACACCTCTTGACTCTTTACCAACTAACATAGCGCAAGCCCAATACTCACCCATTATCACTCGGTGTTCTCGCCAAGACTTCCGTATTCTTCTCTTTTTAAAAACATCCTCCAGCCGACACTTCTAATGCACTCTCTCTTCCCTCGTTTCAGTTCATGAAGGACTACAACAACACTAGATGTTCGTTTCTATATGGTTACGGAACTATTGATAAAGCCAATTATTATCAGCGTAACGAAGTACCTGCAGCCTTTACAAAGTTGACTAGATGTAAGGTCAACAGAGAGAAAATCTACTCAGTATATGATACTAATTGTTTTGATAAGCGGCAGCCCATTGAAGGTATTTCATGTCATTTTAGACGCACAACCCGATTAGCCAGACACATGAGACTTCCGGGGAGCTATTGTTCAAGTTGAAACCAAAACGTACATTTTGAACGCCGCGCACCTATATATAAAGAATATCAACTCAGTCACGTAGGTGCACCACGTACACCTATCAACACCACCTATCGTTTTCAAACCACATAAACCTACGCACCCACCTGCACTCATCACCCATACTAAACCCTCTTAAAGAACCGTAAACATGACAACAAACGACAACACCCATCGAATCGGCGGGCATTTAAGAACCCCAGACTCTTACAGTAACCATACTGCATTTCAAGATAATCCTGAGGTCTATCAAGAACGCGAGCGCTCCCCAATCCGCTTCAGCACATCCAACACCGAATCCCTCCTAGCGTCCGAGGCCAAGATGCACAAGTGGCAGATCCGCCGCAAAAACCTTATCTGGAAAGTCCTCAGGGCGCTACGGAGAGCAGTTTCTCTTAGTAGAATGGCAGAGAGATTTTTGGACGATGGGCAAGAGGAGGAACAATGGTGATTGAGGTATACGGCCCCCAGGAGGGGGTAGATATGTAGTGAGTGGATCGAAAACCGATGAGAGATAGAAACCTTGAGTCAGAATCCTTACAATGAATTGAGGTCAAACGATCCAATGTTTCACAATCACACGTGCTCTTTGAACGATAATATTCCAATTATTGCACACCGGGAACTGGAACTTAAGTAAGACGCCTCCTCCTGCCAGTAAGGGTCCCACTACCAGAGCATGCCGGCCACCGGGGCGCGAGCGATCAGATAACCATTCCGAAAGAGACACCTAAATCTCCCCGTCACGAATCTTGTTATATATTTAATCACACACCCGAGGAAAGCCCCCTTTGAGACATGGGGGGCTAGCACAGCTCATACGTCTCGCCCCGATATTCCATATGGGCCACACTAGACCACGTATCACAATCTCTTTTGAGCATCCCGCATTTAACTGAGAATTGACCAGGTATACCACAAGTTCTAGATGCGCGGAGATCCCATTAGGCTTTGTGGCGGTTCGCAAGATTACGGCTCTACTTTTCGGCAGATTGGCAAATGCGTTGGTGATCAAACTCTTTACTTTCGCTGATCGCGTATAGTATGAAAGGACGGGGTGAAACCACCACCATAGAGATACGGAATCCAGTAACGAATACCGAATTTAACTGGAATCGGAGGAAGAATAATGTATCAATACCGTATTCGATCTTACCGCGTTACTAACGTACTGACGGGAATACCGTAGCGATCCCACTCGCTTTTTGGAACTGTAGTATATAGTTAACCTAGTACCAGAGCTGGCTATATACGTAAACCCACATCAAATCCTTTAATTTGGGTTCAAAGTTTACACTAGATTCACTTCCCCTTTATAAAAACAATCTTCCAACAAATGTTACGGGATATAGTATTTACTATAAACAGTCTTAGAAGCTTTTAATGGTGATCTAAGCTATGCTTCTACAGCGTCATCAATGCCATTAATTGCTCAACGGTGATTAAAATCTCGCGAGATGTTAGAGTTGTTGCAATTGTGCAAGCCTGGTGAAATATATCTTGGCTGTAGTAATGGTGATAAGGTCACACCACTATTGACTTATGATATTACTGCTTCTTAGCCAAGATAATTATTGTTATAAATTAAAGTGCTATCGAATTCCCTCATTTATTATCATAAGACATGACGATAATCTTATTCCACTGTCACACAGAAAAAGCAATATCGACGAGTGATATTCTATGCCCAACAGCACATGATGAGTGGGTTAGGTTAATTATGAGCAACATGTCAGATAACCGGTAATTGGAAAATCGATAATGGCGAAAGCCGTCCAGCAGTAGTTAGAGCGCTCGGATCACCCTCAACCCCGCCCTATGCTGGCTGCCGACCTTTCTTGACTCCAGCCCTCAGCCTTTTCCAAGAGGCCCGCTGCATCTCTCTCGCCTAGACCGGCGAGCGCAAACGCATAGTCCCAAGAGGCGAAGGGTGTGGTGGTACAGCATGATGTCGGCAACTTAATTTCCGTTATGAAACGTTTTGGTCCTGTTTGTTCCTCATGTTTAGGAGAGCGACTGTTAGGTTTGGCGTTTGACGTGCGACAACGCGAGAACCTTAATTCAACACCACCGGCGCTGCCGGGCCCCCACCGCGTGATTCCTATGAGGAGTAATGCTCCTCAGAGACAGGTTACTCCCGAACCGAGAGTCAGAGTTTGAGATTACGGCATGTGGGTCATGGGTTTTGCTCTCACTGGAGGGTTTGGCGCCGGCAATGCTGACATGGGGATTGCGGGATTGAGTACTCGTATATAGCTCCTGGGAGTCCGTAAACCTTGACACCCTGATATTCATGGGTTTGAAAAATAGGTTTCGCTCTTCCCGCTGCGGATCTCTCGAACCTCTAACCACTGATCCAGATCTCGTATAGATCACTCCGATAGTTCGTACTTGGAGCTTTCCAGAAACTTAAGATAAGGTCCGGATGCTGAACCCAGTTATCATTGCAGTAAATATATCCGGGTCGTTCTGAGAATCCTGCTGACAGAGAAACCACTTGTTCTTGGACTCGATGCCACCATCCTTCCCTGTTGCAACTACCCGCTTCGTATTCAGTAGCAGAATGCCTTGTCATTATGCAACTGAACTTGGAAGGCAGAATTACATGCCAAATATCCCTCTCAAAGCCCTAGATTCTGTTTATGCTCAGCTGCGAAGATAAATCGGTGTCCCTCCTATAGTTCTACTGTACGAAAGATTTCTACACATTAGCGACGAGATTGCCCGAGAATTCTTCATGTAGGCCTACCATGGATCAGTCTCGATGGGCCCCGGGCACGAGGCACAACACACAAGGCAACTTCGGCGTTGAGAGGTTCCCGGGACTAAAGAACCTGCCCTGCATGCGTACCCGGAGATGATATCTGGCAATGTCATGCTCCAGAACGTCCAGCCCTGGTTAGAGGAACTAGAGTCAACGTTTGCGCGATTTCGTAATCCTAGCACCGCCTTGCGACATCGTCCCAAGCAAGAAGCCTAGCTACATGTACATCTAATCCTATCTTTGAATAAAAGACGGGTACCAAGAATCATTTTCTACCAAACAGCTATTTTTCTTTGATATACAAATTTTGACCGATAGCTGAATACATGTAAGTACTTACATTTACTAAACAAGAGCTATCGTATATCCCAATAATCAATTCACGCGAACGTATAGCCTTTCCTATTCCTCCCTCCTAGATTCCAAGCAATCACGTACATACCTACATCTCTTTCTAGAAATATCTTCCCTCACTGTAAAAAGTTTATTGGAGCGTATAACTTATTTATCTCGTATCAGTTCGATAACTTTAAATGTACTCTACCACTCCTACCTTTCTTCCCGATAATACTTGAAAAAGACCAGACTCAAGCTTTCGGGAGAGTGCAGAAATTCCGCAATACCTTAACGGAACTTTCCTTCACTTAGGAGCGGCAAATAAAGTGCTTGGCTTCTCTTATCTGGTCTGTATACACTAGCTGTCGGCGAATTTCAGAATACAAACTTGGCATTTCAAGGTCTTACTAGGAGTAAAGGAGTCCTAATATGTTCTTCGTATCGTGGAATATTTGAGGCCTTCATTTACTATAAAATGGACTCGATTCATCCCGTCCTCCTCTCTTTCCTTTCATCATCTGCTCGTCTCAGAATTACGAAGTTTCAATCCCAACTCTTCAGTTCCAGCTTCGTTTCGATCTCCAACCATCTACCGGTATAAATCTATACACTCTCTTTCAAACCCAGATAAACCATCTACTACACCAACAATATGTTGTCCTCTCTCCTTGTCTTTGGACTTACTGGTCTTTTTAACTTCGTCGTTGCCCAGGAAGTACGAAATCCTCTCCCCTCAGATTTAATTACCATTTTCTAACCCTCGCCGTTAGTCTCTTTGCCTTCCTACCGGCGGCGTTCGCAACACCTTCGATATCACCTTCGATAATCTCAACGGGACTATGGTCCCTTCTTCTACTCCTTCTACCTACGAGGGCTTCAAGTTTGATCCCTCTTGGAATATCGTTACGGCTGGCCCCAATATTCCCTTCGTGCCCCACTCTGGGCCCAATGTTCTTGTTACTGGCGTCAACTTCAACACCACCAAAGCTGAGTTCACTGTTGCCAATGAGGGCGATTCCTTCGATCTCGTCTCCTTGTGGATCATCGGCTGTTGGGTTAATCCCCGCTTCTTCTCTAACGACACTGCTTGCCTCACTACCTTCACCGGCACCAAGACTGATGGTTCTGTTGTCTCTTTCGAGAGACCCGTCAGGAAAACGACTATGGAGATCATCCAAAACTTCCCCCACGAAAATTTTACAAACCTCAGATCCTTTGGAATGAGCAACAGATTCGAAGTCCGCAATTACACCAGCGGTCCCCCCGCTGGAAGGTTCGGAATTGATAATATTGTTATCAGGAAGTTCGATCGCACTGCCTCTTGCGCTGCCAAAAGGTACGCAAGATATGTCAGATATTGAGTGGAGGATTGACTTTTCTTGTTATAACTTTGCTTCGATCATGTGTTTCATGTTTCTCTAATTTGTTTGTTTGTTGAAAATTCGATGATCATAGAGTGATTGATGCGGAAAAGGTGTGTACTAAAAAATTGAACTTACTTTTGCTGTATGCTTGTAACCCCTCGTTCTCACTCCCCAAGATGACCTGTGGCCCGCTGTTTGCGCTGTAAAACGTCCAAACGGGTTAGAGCCCCATCTGTTGATTAATTGATTGATGTATGAAACCCGTAGGTTATGGCAAAAGGCCATCCCCCGCCCCGGAGACACCGTAAATCCCTGAAGAACAGGACGTTGTGCCATTTACATACACGTGATGAAAGGATAAGTTAGACGAATGGGGCTCTATCTATTTTATACACAGACAACATCCTCAAAATCTCTATTTCTACATCCTCCTGTGTGGTCTGGTGGTATATATACATACATGCTCTACCCATCGGAACGTCTATTCTTCACCAACCCGCAAGTTTCACATCCTGTAAGCGAGGGCCCATATATCTATAATCAGGAACATATCGATCTCCCCATTCCCGCACGGATACCCGCATATGCTGTGTATATATCCGTAGGAGGTCTTATTACTTCCTTTGAGGTATAACGAACTAAATAGAACATTTTAAAAATTATCTCCACAGAAGTATTTGTTTCTCCGAATTATCCTAGGGGTGACTTCGAGGCAGGTAAGTACAAAGAGTTGAGTTGAGGGATATATACGAGTTGTGCATCACCGACCTTATGAACACCGCCTGGATGTGGTGACCAGTCTACGCATGATCCCATCCCGGTCAGGAGACAGATAAATCACGACGCTGAACGCATGAGCCCGAGGCTACGCGAGTTTGTGCGATAAGATAGCTGAGCTGAAATCAAACGATTGTATATATCCGAACTAACATTTTCTTGCAAGTATGCAGAGGAGAAAAAATAGCACCATTGATGTTCTCACCGCTCGGTTCTTTCTACATTTTTTTCCTCCTAGCTTGGCAACGGGGGTGTGAATTTCAACTACAGCACACTGTAGAATATTGTCTGACTTCGAGTCCCCTATATGCTAAACCCTTATATACAGATGTTATTCACAATGGCCATTTAAGGGACAATACTTTAGACGAAATACCTACGTTTTGGGTCCTCAACTACATTAAACCCAGCCCAGCCTCGGAATATTGCGAAACAACGAGAAGAAGGCCATGACTCCTTTTCACAAGCTGATAATCAGCGCCTTGCTAATCTATACTTGGTCATGTATTGCATACTTCCACCAACACCCGAAACCCTTGTTAGAACAACAACCTCCGAGCCAGCTCCAGACCGCATAATTCGTGTAGATACCAGTTATGTCTTTATATAACCCTCTGGACACGCAAGGGGATCTGAGCCCAAAGCTTAAGCCCCTGAGCCCAAAGCTTAAGTTCCTGAGTCCCGTAACCTGCCTTGTCAAGCGAAAGGTTAAAGAAAGTGGCCTTTTCCGGCAGGGGGAAAGGCGTTTTCCCCAAGACCTGGTCTATCGTTCTACTAGAGCCAGTACGACAGGCATTCGATTACAGATGTCTTGATCTGGTGGTGCCCTGGAGTGTATGGATGGGAGAGCAGCTATGTGTGACCCTATAGTCGTCCTGAAGTCGTCCATAATCATACTCCCTAAGAGGCTATAGAGCATCAGCATGAAACCTTTGGATCTATCTCCCCACACCTAGTTAGGTGTTTATAATAGGCACCTATACTCGCGGAATACTATACCAAGTCAAAAAAGGAAGACCGTACTTACTGAGCTGTTACTTATTATAGTAGTTATGAACCTCACGCAACCAAAGGCGACGAGACTTCACTTAAGCGACCACCTCTCGCGGATCTCACTGGCAAAAAAGCTACTCAGAATTGAAAAAAATAGCTGTTCCCATTGCGTAGCAAGCGAGAAATTAAATTGGGCCATGTGGAGTCCCGCCACCCAGCCCCGTTGATGCCATTCCCGCAAGATTTAAGACCAAAGTTTGACTCTAGAAATCGATCCCGAAGGCCAGGACTTAATTATAATACCCAAGTCAAAATCCCATCTAACCCAAGGGATGGAGAAAAAATATATGAGTTGGGGGGTTATCTCTGGCCCTCCCTTTTTTTCCTAGATGCCAGGACCCCCCAGAGCATCAGATTAGAGGGACATAATATTTCCTGGATTCGGTAAGCAGAGGACTCACCATATAACACGTCGGTAAAGGTTACTGCGCAGGTGGTGGGGATCATGTACGTGTATATTCAACATTTCTGTACGGCCTACACAGATTTGCGAGCGGGCTCCGGTTTTATGATAGCATGAGGTTGGGCCAGTGGTTCTGTGTCGATGATAGCTTTTTGCCAGATAGGGTTAGGGTTTGGAATATTTTTCTCGGCCGCCCCTATAAGCGAGTACTCGGGTAGGAATACATGCACATACGACAGGAAGAAATATCCAGAGCGTACCCCTACAGAGATGCCAAGAAGTTAAATTTGAAATCGTGGATTAGATTGGCATTTAGAAAATGTGTGATACTCCCCCCATATGATTACCGTACCACCACCACCACACCAGGCCACTCCTGTCTCACGAATCACACGCTGGTTAACTTGCTGGTTGACACTCAATCACTCCCCTATACTTTTTTGCCTAGGTTCAGCCCCGTTACACAAATGCCAATACCGAGTGACATATCGTGACCTTTGTCTCCACAACCAAGTTGGCCCCCACTTCGACGAAACATCCCGCGACACCAGGCCCAACATCATCACCACCCCTTACCTGGGTCCTAAACTACCAATGTTTTGATGGTATATCGAAAGCCCTTCAGCAGGGCTGATTGCGACCCCCCCAAGAGTACAACCGCGTTTGTTACTCAATACCCCAGCTACAGCCTATATCTACTATTGCTATGGCTCTTTTTTGTCCTCCCCAGTACTCCAACCAACGCTTCAAGACTACCTCCGCATCGCTCCTACGACCACGAAATCAAACTACAAGAAGGAACTACACCCCCATTTGGCCCCCATGTACAGCATGTCTCGAGATTTTTTATTGCTTCTTCCTAGCCTTATTACAAAAACGGGCCAAACACACCAGGGCCTCCTATATTCTCAACTCACCTGCAAGAAAAGATCGACAGACGGAAATTGTTCCTTCAACCGCGTAGCAAAGCAGCCAGGGCTTCACAATTTAATGTTAGAATAGACGCTGGTGGGACAAAACGGATCCGGAGTTTGTTGTCGGGGAAGAGGTACATTTAGTGAAGGCTTCAGAAATATCGGCTACATTTGATCCAAGATCCTCGCTGTCCATCACCTCCTTTCGGACGCCTCAAAACCCAGTCATGTCCTATACAACTCGAGGGAGCTTTGGTACGCCGCGCTGAAATATAGCGGGGGAAAGCTGGTTGGAGAGGGCAGACTTTGTCAGTTTTTCTTTGTGTCCCCACCCAAAATTCTACACTATAAATTTCTTTGCCCCTCCTATACCGGTAGTCTCCAGCAGGCTAATTAGATCAACCTCTCAACTCCTGTCGACCTGGTCTTTTTCTTAAAAGGTCGGGTGTCCATGAATATAACCCCATCTATACATATGTCATACCCAGGGATATAAGGTTGTGGATGCTTGATTACCAGAAGCAACTCCAGGCTGTAATTAATGGGTTAACTCGCCCCTGACCGGAATAGTGGGAAGAAGATATTTTGTGGCGCAGGCCGGTTTCACACCTTTTTCTTCGAAGGAGCAGGGTTGAGATCTCCCGATCTCGTAATCATCAACACTTCTACAGGTCCAATAACAGCAGATCTTCAGTGCTTTTATTTGAGCCAAAACTAATAAAAAAAGAATGACCCTTACATACACACACATCCCCACCCGACACTAGATACCCGATCTAGATGCAAACCGGGGTCCCCTAACAGGCCGCCATGCAATAAACAAAAAGCATCACTCGGTAGATACAAAAACAACAACACAGCACCACAAGATTTTCTGTAAAGCCTCACAAGACCTAATTGAGCGGTGTCTGCCCGTTCACTGTTTCGAGCCACTTTTCGATCCTTTGAACCTCATCCACCGACTCCCATTTGGCTTCGCTTGGCCTTGTGTACACCACCTGGTCGTCTCCACAACCTCCCTTCCACCAGCAACCAATGCCGTCGGTCAGATACTGCTTAGTCAGATACATCTTGCGGTGCCACTTCTCCTTGTCCGCAATCTGCTCCGGCGTTTTAGGTGGAGGTACGATGTCCCACTCCTTGCATGACTCCGGCCATCCCTCCTCACCTGGTGGGAACGGCGAGAACTTTTGTAAGTTATCACTATGAACAGGGGTGCCGGTGAGCTCGAGGTCATAGGCGCGAGATTCATCAGGATCGATAGCAGCCGAAAAAGCTTTCTCTTTTTCATGGGAAGAGAAAACCTTGTTTTCCAAAAAGGAGAGGCCCGTACCGCCGCAAGCATCATCAAGAGCCAACAGAGCAAAATGACCACCAGCGACTGGTCGGGCCATGAAGTAAATGCCCGGGAAGTCACTAGTTTCAGTGTCGTATAGATCTGTGAATGGACGGTTTGTTTTTGTCTCATTAAGCCAAAGCCCCATCAGCTCCAAGATCTGAGTCCGGGTGTGTTTGCTGGAGACTGCAGCGGCCCAGACTTCCCAATCCGATTTAGTGTAGAGATGACGCGTATCCAAGGGAAGGCCGTACTTTTGAAGAACAGCAGAGTACCAGCGTGATTGCTTACGGTAGATATCGTGGGGAATATAACCGTCATCGCCCTTCTGGGTAAAGCAAAGAAGGGAGTCCGGATATAAATTGTATAAAGTGCCCCAAGAACCATAAAGATGATAGGCAAGTTTGGTATGAGATCCATCGCGTGACAGGGCAAAATCAACCCAGGCTGGGACATATGATCTGCCGACTTTATGATAGTAATCAGCGTCCTCCATGTTACCCATTACCGATGACAACTCTGCCATTGCCTTGATACCGACAATAGCCTTCATTGCAAGGTTAGTCTGATTTTCAAGACGACCGGCAAAGTCATCGGTAGACACTACTCAGAAATTAGTCGAGAGAATTTAAGGCGGGGACTTAACCCAGACTGAAGAGAGTTCACATACGCTGATAAGCGGGGATCAACCCATACTCCGTTAAGTAGCCTGTCCACTGCTTCCACAAACGGTACCTTCCATCCTTATTTATCCAATTCTGTGCTGCCTTCTTCCCCGCCTTTGACCCGTCATCCAGCGTCTGTACATAGGCCAGAGCCATCGCCAACATGTTTCCACACTCTTCAACAGGCATTGGCTCGTCATTGCCATCAGGATGCCCGGTAGCGTTAGGGAAATGTGCGCCAAGATCGTGTATCGAGTACCTACAGTCGTATATATTAGCATTTTTATTCTAGTCCCTTGTGGTCTCTATTAGATGCCAAAGGGAAATACGTACTTGTTGGGGTATAATCCGGCCATCTGATGCTCCAATAATGGTTCAAGTAGATATGCTAGCCACTTCGGATTCGCATACAAAAAGAACGTAAATCCTGGGAAAATAACGTCCACTGTTTGAAAGTTCCCGTTGCTACTAATCTCCTTCAAAAACAAAATCGGATTTTCGGGGGTGCCAGCAAACACGGTAGCACCCATCACCTGCCTTGCGGATATGGATAGAATATCTGCATAGGTGTCTCCCTCTACAGCTCTAGCATGAGCAATAACCTTGTCTGCAAAGGCTTTGCCTTGGGCATAAGCTTTGGGATAGTCAAAGTAGTGGTAAGAGATCATGTCAGTATCTGTCGCATGATGGAACCGCCAGAGTGGTCGCATCTCAGTAAGCCCACGAGCCGCTGCAAACTGCGCAACGGGGTCTTGTATAAGTGCGACAGTGAAAAGCACAGAATCGGTCTTCGAGGCGTTCTTTTTGCCGCCTAGCGCAAAGTGCTTGGAGAAGGCGAATACAGGTTCTTCATTCATGATCTCACGGAACGCAGTATCATACGTATTCGCAAGGGTCGCGTTTCGAGAAAACCGGCGCCGAAGGGGCCCCGAGACGCCTGCCTCGTATGTAACAGTGGCATCCTATGATGGTCAGCGAAGTGAATAACAATTTGCTTAGTTGAATAATACCCGAGGGCCAGTGAAGTGGAGTGTCCCCCATTCAGAGCGATCGCTAATCTCGGCAAAGGTCCACTGGTCCTGTTTGTGAATTGACCATGTCGTGAGTTTTTCGCCCTGAGTGAGACCCCACTGGATAATTGCTTTGCGTTCATGTGTGACCCAAACTACACGAAGTAAAATTTAGCTTTCATATCCGTTAGGTGAAGTGCGGTGAGGCACAAGAACCACAACGCTTTGGGATTAGTCACTTACGTCCGTTCAAATCAACATAGACGTCAACATCTACTTGGCTCTCTACAATAACCTCTATATAGCTTGCCGGAAGTGCCTGTCGCTCCGTACTCTCAGGAGTGATCGGGCTAGAAAACACCAGCGTCACCAGAACATCGCTCGCCAACGGATTTGGGAGCGAGTAGGTCAGGTTCGTAGTTGAGGAATCGTACTGAAATCCGGTGTAGGTCGGAAATTTAACTGTATATCCGTCCTTTGGATGTGCTGGGAGTAGAGCGTCTTGAGGACGTCCAACAAGTGGGTAAACAGTGTTTGTAGCAGGAATTTGAGCAATCACGCCGAACCCAATCTGTAAATAATCCTGTTACTTTATTGCGCAGTGCACGATTAACTCGGGAATCAAACCTCCTGTCCGTGCCAGAATGTTGGCCAGCCGTCCCATGGGTTTCTTCGAGCGTTAAGCCATAAGCTGAGGTACGGGTTCCGGACAAAGAGAGGTATCACCGGGGGCTTGGTGTATGAAGCTGCCGATAGGGAGCTGAAGACTACTACGGGGAGTAGTAAGAAAAGTGACTTCATCTTGTGTCGCGTTCCCAATTTTTTTCAACAAAAGATCTGAAAAACCGAATAACGATGGAATACAAAATGGCTCGAGGAAGAGAAGGTGCGGGGAAGCTAAGAGGTTAGTCTTAAATTATTTTTAGAGCTAGACCAATCTTATGAGGGAAGCCCACACCAAACACCGAACGCAACGACAGCTGGTCAGGAGCTCACCACCCCAGAGCAGTTAAAATCGAGTCGACAAACAAAGAAAGATCAGCTCCTCAGTTTATCCTCCGAAGTGATACCCTAAATGGCATAAATTGAGGGGGAGTACATGTTGTAGCTCCCAGGGCGGTTTGTGTTGTGAAGATCGCTTCCTCTTCAGCCTGAACCGAGCCCTAACCCAGACATTCCCCGCAAAAAAATGTGGACCCTGCTCATCTGCGGCTGCACAGTTCTCATGCAACATGTAGATTGGGCTGCACCCGATCACACGCGCAAGGGTTGATTCCCAAAAAGAGTTTCGGCCCGCTGATCAGGCGCCGCTTTGTTTACTCTACTTCCCGCTTATTTACCCGATCGGTTAGCTTCGGGGACCCAACTTGCGGGGAAAAGTCATCTTTCTCGCGGAAGATTCCAACAGCTCGGTGGGAGGACTGTTAGATCACGATGGTCCCGATATTTTGGATTTATTATTACATACCACGGGCGCAAAATGTCACCCGTCGTTGTCATGATCGCAACACTTAAAAAACCTCATCCGAACTCTTTCATTCGTTTTGGGTAGGTATCACAACAGAATTGATAGATTCTAGTCGATAAGATAAGATTTACCGGGCCACAGACACCACCTACACTTTGCGATTGATATCAAAATTGGACAGTCCCATCGGAAACCCTTTCGAATTTGTTTTCTTCTCCGTCTAGAGCTAGGGCAGTTCTGGTCATGAGTTCTAGCACTGGCAAATTATGTCGAGTGATATATGATGAGTGTTTACATGGATCATGCAGTAGTGGGGGGGCCTCCCGTGGTTTCGCATGAAGATCGTCAGTTGAATAAGATCAGGGGATGAATATCTTACGAGATCCAAAATGTGAATTTCAAGACTTTGGGTGCAACCGCCTCACATACCAAGACCGGGGGCGGTATTCTGTTCACGAGTCGAGAATGTATGGCATTTTTCACGTCTGGGAAATTAGATTTACATAATAATCGCTCAACGGCCTAAAGCTATTCCTCGGGAGAGAGGAACCATCGCCTCACATTCCCAGCTCTCAGACTAATTCACAGGATGTGATAGTCTATCCTCTCCATCTTTCAAACACGTTAACCTTGTTTGATGATGCCGAGCATAAATCATACTGCATATCTTTATTCTGACTTGATATCAAAATGTGCCTAATCTCGCGGGGACGTTGATGGCAGAAGAGCTAGGCGGCCCACGCCGCCAACAACTTATAAAAATACTACATGATAGGTCATCAAGGGTGATACTAGCATACAATTTCCAACCAGCCGCGCTGCTCTTGAAATACAAATTTCTCGCGTTTTTGGGATGTTAGTATTGTATTCTATAGACGCGCGGCAGGTATAGAGCCGTTATCCACGGACGTAGACTCGTCAGTACTAGCCTTTGGGCGCCTTCAACCATTTTATAATCGAATCGTGTTGATATCTGGTCTCCACCGCACCTTTCACAGCAGCCCCACGGGCACAAGCGCCCCGAAGGATAGTCGCACCGATCTTCATACCCGACGGACTCGGGTTTATACTGAAATAGCAGCTTAGAATCCGGTTTGATATGGGAACTTGTAACACCCCCGAAGCAACCGGGCGGAAAAAGTAAAACCGAGTAAGAAACTTGATCTTAAATAGTGGCTACCTCTTCATATCATCAACGGTAAAGGAAAGACGGTGCACTCTGAATAAAAGGAGAATTGAAACGAATAGACAACACATACAACATACAAGAGGAGCTGTATATCCACGTAAGACCATACCTCATTGTCTTGGCTCCTGCTAGAGATGACGTTATCCCCTTCAATCTTTCAAACAGATTTCCAATAAATCCGGGAACGGTTATAAGTCGACCAAACTGCCAAGAACTGTGACATTCAAGTAGGAACACAAGTCCACTCTTTTTTTCGATCCGACACTGACTATCCAAGAAATTTTTCGCTGAATTCATTCCTCTTGGTTAGTATTTGAATCAAGATTAATCCGGCTGAATGAGATAATACTTCGTACTAAGAGATAGATAACCAGCACACAGGAAAAAAGGACCACAGCCATCATCGAGTACCATAACAGAGCTGGAAAAACGAAAGCAAGTCAAGAGACTTGAACGAAGTTAGATGTTGAAAACAATTGGGTCGTCCCAGAGAAACATTGAGGAACATTTGAGAAATACATACTGACCAAGTCATAACATGGTAACCACCATTGATTCCACTTTTACGAAAAAATAGCAAAGAAATATCTTTTCTAACCTCTGTCAGTAACATTATAAATAAGGGGTGGTACGCCGGCGGAGAAGAAAAGACACACCTGGTAATACGGCTCTATCGTAACTAGCGAACCAAGCCAACAGAATGAGCTCCACAGCCACGGGAGATGAGACAAAGAATACATAAAAGAAAAGACAGACGAGGGTTGGTTGTTTGCTGACGGGAAATAAGTGGAGATTTATTGGAACAACCGAGGATGGATAAAAGAAAAAAAAAACGCCATTTTCGCCCAATATAGACAGATTAAGAAATAACATTCATCCGACCCTTCAACCTGTCAGAAGCTGAAACGGGGAGGCCGAAGGTAATGGTCATCGACCAGCTCCCCCGGAAGACCTCAATAGTCCCATGTGTGCCAATGTCCGCCATTTCCACTGGACAAAATACTCCTCACTTCCGGTGATCGCCGGATGGGCCCCGGAAGTCCTCCTTCGTGGCGGGGATCCAACAATCACTTCTTCACCCTCGAGCTTCTTTCTGGCCGAATCTGAGCCTCGAACACCGACGATAAATATTGGGCTGGAGGGGGTATCATTGAACGGCCCAGTTGGAATGCGAACTTTCGGGATGTGCCAGTAAATGGTATTGGGGTTGGACTTGCAGAAATTGGTTGCGTCTACGGGGGCCTTTTCAACCATGTTGCTGGTTATGGATGACCTCGATTAACTGGGGTACCGCGGCTGTGAATATTTGGCAGAGTTTAATGAGCACCGAAGGAAAAGGAGCGTTGGAGAGATGGTTCGATGAAGGCTGACGATACAGGTCGTGGTAGTTGAGTCGAGAGAGATGGAAGATTGAAAGGAGGAGCAGGGTAGGGATGAAAAAGAAGGAAATTTTTTCACTTACCCACAAGGGTGCGAGTCTTATTCTATGTAAGAAATTGGACGAGTAACAGGCCATGTGGTAGTTGGCTGCTCCATTCTCTTGCAGAGTGACGTCTTAGGGATGCAAAAATCAGGCCATTTTTTTTATATCACTACTAGTGATCTAAATGTATATGGAAATTGGAGGGGGGCCGTGCAGACAAGCCAGCTATACATAAGTTGAGTACAAGGTTTCCGACAAGGCAGGACTTTTCTCGTCAGGCCCACAAAGAGGTAAGAATTTCAATTTTTATTCCTCGCTACTAAAGGTTGCATGCGGTGAGGCTTGAAATTTGTTCACAGAGCTTGCGGACAATCACGTGTGTTGATATTTGTCCGAGTGATAGGTGGTGACTCATACGTTTTTTTTTTGTTTACTTCATTAATTACATTACTCACATACGTTACATGTGCGTACGGCCGCAAAGCTTTGCATGAGTTCAAATCGCGGTCTAAACAACCAGATAAGAGCGACTGCAAAGACAATTTATAGTTACATATCCCTATACTGCCGTCTATCACAACCCTTCGCAACCCTACCTTTCGAGGAAGGGACCGGAATATTTTGCTTGTTGTAATCGCGGATGCTTCTATAGGATGCCAAAGCTTTGCGGACGCGGCTGTACCATAGGCTACAATGACAGCTAACAGGTGCAGCAATATCAATCAAGAACTATCAACTCCGCCGCCGTAGGCCGATCACGAGCTGTACGCACAATAGAGCACACATTGACTGGGGGATACAGGAAAATATCAAGGATGCGTCAATACGAAGAATCTCTTTGCATACAAAAGATTTCACCAATGATTAACGAATTTACGGTGGTGAGGTTCCGCTGGGGAAGGATAATGTGCTACTCAAAGCGACGGACCTACCCCCACCCGACACCGTATACGCATCGAGATCTGGGCTGCTTCTTTTGCTGGTGGGTGGATCTGTCGGGGAAGAGATAGGCACATATGTTATTCCGGGCCTTATTCTCGGATTAGTCGATGAAAGACTTGGGATGTGTATAATTTTATCTACTGAAGCATTAGGCCTATTTTACCGGTTTTATATATGAGAATTCCGAGATACGTACCTGGGCCAGTTTGGTTTCCCCACGCGTAGTTACGTTTCCTACTTATTCCCGACATTTACATATCCTGCGATCACTGATTCTTCCGTGACAGGGCTAGATGTCTATATCCGGTGTATACCAACTACGATTGGGACGTCTTGACTTCAGACTCCGTGACAGTAGCAGAGGGCGTCAGTTGGCGCCCTCATACCCTACCGGACGGACCACAACTTGGAAGGTCAAGAACACCCTCCCGAGAAATGACGGGACCCAGATGGATGTATATAGGAAACTTCCTAGAAAGCTCCCATACTTTCTACTGAAACATTGAGCACGATGGCGAGCGAAGGGCATTTTTAATATAGAACCAAGAGGATGATAATTGGCGGGTGCAACGGCGGGCCAAATAAGTCACAGAATACGAGCCTTACCCAGGGCACATTTGTTCTTGCCACCCCCCGGCGCGTCTAAATGGAGGGCGGACGTTAGAGGTAAATACCGTCGAGCCTATGTCTAGAGTCAGGAAAGAGGGCTCTCTACTTGAAATCTGGGTTTTATAAGTGCGTTGGGTTATTGTGGGGGGCGGTGTATGTATATCTAGAGCACACTATTTCAGTCTGCTTTACGATACTGGATCCTCCCCGCCTCGGGACGGCCCCTGATGTAATATAGCAGATGTAATCTCAAGACCTTAAGCCTTTCTCGATAGCGCATCACGAGGCATCAACAGGTGAATAACCAAGCGGGACCCTTTCGTCTGCATAGAGAGCTCTTCACGAGGGGCCAGGCCATGGGTTTTAGTTTAGCAGCACGGCCATGGAGGAAGCGGGGAGCGGATATACCAGGTCTGACCGGCCTAGGTTACGTCCAGCCCTGACCCAACGCTAGCAGATTTTCCAGCTCTTTTTGGCGAGGAAGGTGCCCTGCCCCCGGTAAGATCTTGCCATAACCTTCGGGTAAATCAAGCTACAGAAAACCCTAACCCTACCGATCCCAACAGCCAACGGGGGAAAAAAGTTCAACTCCCTACCAAGACCGGGTATCGGGCTCCCTGGGGGTTTCGCCTAGCTAGCCACACGCTTGGTATTATATTACAATATGCTTTTCAGCGACCTCATTATATGGCTTTGGCTAGTGCTGGTTTTTATGCTGCCGTTACGGCCGGGGACCATCGATCGCCTCCCTCGTTTGTTGACTTTAGGAGGGTCATGGGACGGCGCTTGGGGGATGTTTGATTTCGGTAGGCTCTAGGCCTCACTCCTGTAAGCCCACCCACATTGAGCTCAACCATCTTTTCAGGAGAGACGAACCTGGTTATGGGGCCCACACGCCTGTCTCGTTGCTGCATGCAGAGATACCTCGATCATGATAGTGGATATCTTTGATCTACTTCTACCAATTATACACCCAGTGCGTGTAACAGATCCAGACCCCACAACCGCACCTTTAAACCTCCAGATATCCAAAAGTCCATTCCACACCACATCAGTCCGCACAAGCACCCCCCCCCCCCCTCACCCAGCGCACCAATACCTGATCTAGTGCACAACCCTAACCCTCACCCCACTGAGAGTTTCTGATAACCTGACCTTCTAACTATAACTATCCGCGCATGCTGTTCGAGCCTGCAGATCGGGCCTTTTCGGCACCAGGTATCAGGGCTAGGCCAACATACGGCTTATAAAACATTCTGTCAACCCCGTATAAGCTCTAGGTAGGCTGATGTTTATACACGGTCGACGGTAATGTACTTAGGTACATATTATAACACTCTACAAGTATGTACCAATCTGTTCCGTTACTATAACGAGCCCGATTGACTACATGTAAGTACTCAAGGGCCGCCGGCGGGCCAGCCACGAGTGGGTACTTACGTACATACAGTCGGTACATATTCCGAGACCAGCAACGGCGCCTAAACGCCAGGCCATGGCTACTCCAGTTACGCATCCCGGGGAGTCACCGCCCGTACTCATATATCACTAACCAGCGCGGCCAGCGAGAAACCCCACCGCCGGGTCCGTGATATGGGGTTGCTTATAGAGCTAGCTTGGTGCTGAACATTCTTAGCAGGAGGTTCTTAGTGGTGTGTATGCGGATATATTGGCGCCCTGAAGTACATACATACATTCCTCTATCCAACGCCGGTCTCCCGGCGGCAGAGAGTGTCGCGGACAGTCGAACAGCTTCGTACACCGCCGTCAGCCAGGCAAGTGCAGGAGTCTCTAAAGGCGCGCAGCAACGAGCCAATGTGCCCAAGCCAGTACAACCGCTGGCGGCCCGTAAGCAAGTAAGCCGGGCACCTGAGCACGACGTAGGGACCGCAGGCAGGTACTTACATAGATCTGCGACGCCCCGCTCCGTTTCTGCCTTCTGGTGCCAAGACAGGTCGCACCCGTACATAGCAAGGTCTCCAGGGCCAGTCTATAGCCCACGGGTACACCACAGCGGCCGGTACCATTAAGTATGTA
The DNA here is from genome assembly GCA_024713625.1 of Morchella sp. 2018-W30. Lineage (NCBI taxonomy): Eukaryota > Fungi > Ascomycota > Pezizomycetes > Pezizales > Morchellaceae > Morchella > Morchella sp. 2018-W30. Next base: position 1,271,150 of record JAMJEW010000017.1, read on the forward strand.
GCCCTCTGCAGCGAGGCTGTCTTGTACTCGTGAGTATAAGCTGACTACCTGTAGCTGTCTGTTATAACCCGGCGGTGGTTTAGTCTAGCCGGTGTGGGCGGGGCGGCGTTAGACTGGCTAGGGGGTATATATAGAGAGAGTTCTCGGTGGGGGGGGGGCTAGGTGCTGTGGGGCCGGTTTCTGTACTGCCCGCCGGGAGGGGGTGGGTTGTGCTACTTACTCAGTAAGGGGGAGGTTTGGTGGTTGGCTATGTATGGAGGACGATATATGTAGCTATAACACCAAAGATCTACAATAGAGCATGTCCACCGAATAGCCTCTTCCTCCCCCGTCACCCGGCTACATAGCCACCGAAAACTATCAGAAGCTTCCACCAAAATTCCAACATTACCCCAGGCGTGACAATAGTAGTCCCCCCATAAACCTGTACAGTACTGCACACACAGCAGCAGACAGCCACATCCACCCACGACCCCCAGGGCCATAAGCACCATCCCAAGCAGCAGTCATGTCGCCCTGCCCGTATGAAGTATCAATCAACCAATCAATGTCGCCCTGCCCGCCCCCCGACGACCGAGTGATACCCCATGACCAGCCCCACGACCCACTTCCTGCACTGCTGGGTGCGCACCCACACCACTCTGCGGCACCAGCTAGTTCTACAAACGGTTTACGCCGAGAGAAAAGATCTAGCTCCCCGGCCATATTGCCCCGAACCCGGTCGACTGAGGTCCCTCACAACTAAGTACGCACACCCAACGGCTCATGCTCAACCGGGACCGTACTCCACAGCCACCACCACAGCGAGACCTACGCTGGAATAGGGAGGGGGTGTACCACCGCCGCCGCCGTCTGGCACTCCACGACACTACACTCAACCGCATGCCAGACACCCGCACGGTGGAACAGTAACAGTAACCCTAACCCTACCGCATGGCAACGACCGCCATGAATCTTGAGGAATTATGCTTGTTATGGGTGAGGGGAGGGCGCTGGCTACATTTCGGACCTCCCATTCCGTGTACATGTTAGTACCTGTATTGTGTGGGGACTGCGCTGGATACGATAATGCTCAGCTCCTGGATGGGATGATGGAATATATGCTTCTTCTCAGATGCGACGCATGCTTGCCTCGAGCTATGAAATACAGACCCCGGGCACGGGATTGAGCTCGTCGCGCCGGCCCGGCCCCAAAACCGAGAACCCATCCCAGACCACAATTAACGACACTCCGAGTCTTCAACAATCTCGTTGTTTCCATCGGACCAGCCGGGCTTTATCCCTCTCCCGGAGAATTAAAAGAAGGTCACCGAACGCCGCGGGCACCGCAGTCGAAACGTCACTTCGCGGAACTGCGTCACCACCCGTCACCAGACTATAAATTACCCCCCACCACCCTCCTCCTACCTCACTACATCACAAAACTCCATCTCGAACAGGCCCCTCACATCACAATGTCCGCCGCCGCCGCCACCTGGCCCACCGGCCACCCGCCCTTCACCGCCCGCACCGTGAAAGCCACCACCCCCACCTGGCTCTACGCCCTCCTCTCGCTCCCCCCCGACGTCCGCGTCCTAACCCTCAACACAGCACTAACAACCCTCTTCTCCCCCCCCACCTCGGCCCTAACCGTCAGCACCCGCATCCCCCTCCCCGCCAGCATCTACGGCGCCACCGCACGCCTCCCCCCCCTCACCTGCCGCATCTCAACCCTCAGCACGGGGTCCATCCGCGGCGCCGTCACCTCCCCCGGCCACATAACCCTCGTCCTCCACGACGACACCAAGCGCGAGCTCCAGCGCGCCTACGAACACTTCCTGCACAGCTTCCCCATGGCGCACGTGAGCGAACGCATGAAGGAGCTCTTCCGGCGGCACTTCCGGTCGGCCGTGGACCGCGCCGGCTGGCGCGTCGCAATCGACGTGCTGCGCGCATGCGACGCAGACGGATGCGCGGACCTTAGGCGCCATTTTGCGCAGTTTGGGCGCGGGCTGTCGCCGCGGGCTGCGAGGCGGGGCAGGCCGCGGAAGGCGGGCGACGCCGCGGGGTGTCCGGCGGGATTGAGGGAGTTGGTGGAGGGCGTGGTGGGCGAGGTGAAGGGATTCTTTGTGCCCTCGTTGCCGGGCGAGAAGGGCGTTAGGGTTAGTATGTGGAGGGTCAAGTGGAGGGTGCCTGGTGGGGGGGGCGGGAAGATTGGGAGTCCGGGGGGAGGCACGAAGGGGGGGGGTGCGCTTACGGCGGGGGAGGAGATGGACACTGGTATATATCTTACCCACTGGGCCCGCAATTAGTACTAACGTAACGGACCACAGACGCCCCAACCCCCGACAGCGAAACACCCAACACAACCACCACCGAGGAGGACCCTACCACCACTGCCACCACCCCTCAGGTCTCCCCGCCGCCTCCACAACACGGTAACCCAGACACCAAGCACCAGTGTGTGTAGGCTGTGCGAGCGGGCGTATGTGCCCAGCTCTACATATACATAGATCTAGCCCTAGAGAATAGAGAATAGAGCACCGTCCCGCACCGTAACATACCTCTCTACAACGAGCACCGCAAGAACTAAAAAGCAGGTGCCAATGATTTGATATACATGTTTTCCTGGTAGATGCTTCCACTGTAAGGAGGTGCCACTATATGCTTATGATGGTACTTGCAAACCCGGGGTTAGGGGGGGGGGGCTATATAAGATGGGTAGGCAGGTAGGTAGGTATGTATGGCGTGTTGTGGTAAAGGCAAGCGCCGGATTGGTGTGGATATAGAGCAGAGTATACATTCATAGCTTCCCCAACGCCCCGGGTACACAGCCCTTAGCAGCCTACATTTACATATATTCCCCAGAGTACGCACACCCAACCCAACAGCCCAACCGCCCAAACACCCGCCACCCTAAACGAGTGATGTCTTATGTTCCTGGAATTTCAAAATCCAGGTTTTCCCCTTTCCCCCCGATTCATGAACCGCATAAATCGAGGGTTAGTAGAGGTAAATGAAGATTCCTCCGGGCGCCAAGTCCCTACCATGATATTCATATATATTGTCGATACAGATAAAATCAATATGCTACCTATTCTTGCCTAGAGATCATATCGTACTCTACTCACCCACTGTACTACCAGCGGGTTTTATCGATATGTATTACTCATTGAGAACCCTGAACACAGCCCACTCCGTCCCCACGCCATGGCAAGCCAGGTCCAAAACGAAAAACACAAAGCAGGGAAGAGTACGTAACATGCAGAATGGCCGGCCGGACATATTACGGGAAACGTATCATTGACAGCAGCCAAAGCGAACCACAGTAGTACATGTGTATAGTATAGTAAAGTTCCAAGACTAGGACTAGGGAGGGGGGTGATGGGCGTAGTTCTCATTAGAGGCCATGGCTAGCTAGTATTCGGTATCTATCTATTCTAACTCTGCGCTGGGGCCCGAACCGCCCTTCTCCTGCGGAGAGCCCGCACTACAGAGTACCCCAGGACGCAGAGTCCACTTACAATGTATGCGAAGTGCTGGTCTGCAATTCCGTATAAAAAGAAACCTCGCATCCCAACGGCCACCAAAACCTCTGCATGCATGTCTGTACAAGTCCCTACCTCCATATATATACAAACCCACTAACCAGTACGCCGCCGCATCTCCAACACAAGCACCCCGCAGCAGCTCAGCGGTATACCCCCCCTTCCCAACGTAACCCCCCACACAGAACAAAAAAAAAGAAAAAAAAAGCCAGTCGTTGCATGGGTTACATTTCCCACCCTCCAAACAAGCACCCAAGTACCCAACCCTAGCGCGCACCGCCAAGCCACCCAAACCTCGCTCCCCCCCACCCGCCGTCAGAAACCACCACATCCATCTACACCCCGGCCGGTCCAAAGCGGTACGCCAGGCGACGGTAAATCCCCGCATGAGACGATGTAGACGTCAAGAAAGCCCGTATCTATCAATCTTGGAAATATTCCCCCTTGTGGTAACCCTAACCCTGGTTTTGAGTGGGTGTAGGTATGATGTTTGGTTTCTTACTTAGGGGTGGGGGAGGTGTAGAGGCCCTTTAGAATGTGCCTAGACGGAGGGCTGTGGGCGCAGAAGGCTATGTGTACATATGCCCCACTTACTTGGACGGGACGCTGTCAATACATGTACCCAGAAGAGGCCCCGCTCGTAGTAGGGCCTGAAGTACATCTCACATACAGCTGCGGCTCGTCGAGTCTGGGCAGGATCTCGACGGGCCCGTGGTAAGTCAGAATAACAGAATACATCTCACCACTTTTTTCTCCTGATGCAGGATTGGCGACGTCCCCCGACGGGCCAGTTTAGCTTTTACACCTTTCTCTGTTTCTCCCTGTTACTAGGGGACAATGCCTGTTCTAAGGATGTAGTCTGCCCCCCCCCCCACCCTGGAAGTGGGCGTAAGATCTGAACGTTACGTCAAGGTACCCAAGTCGACCTAAGCAGAGTGAGACGTGAATGGCTTTGAGACCTGCTTCTGTGCTTCAAGTAGCGTGGCGCGCTGGGCGGGCTAGCAGACTGTAGCGTAAAATTCCAGGTGCCGCTTCGGACTGTACGCTTGATAGCGTAGGGTCTAGCTTTCCTGACACGCTGAGGCTTACCTGATTAAATAATGCCTGGCTACCATAATGAAGCCTAGATTAGATAAATCAAGCCTCGTGGAATACGGGCTACGGGTCGAGGTATCTAGAGGCCGATATTCTCATACCTCTGCTCTACGTTAGATTATATGATATATGCCACATTGGCCTAGTTTACGAGCAGCGAGGCTTGCAAGATATCGTGGTACAAACGCCACGCGCATGTAGCTCTTCAAGCCCTAGAAATGAGACTCTAACCCCGAGCTACAACATCCTAAACCTGTCAGTATAAGCGAGATTCGCTGGTCCGTACACCTTTCTAGTTATTACTGCAGCGCGGCGGCCCTTATTTCCATGGACCGTTCCCCATGGGAAGCTGAAACGTATTGTCTCACAGGCCGATCGAAAGAAAGCTAGACCAAGAGAAAGAGCGGATAAAATCGCACATAGTGGTATATTGAAACCCATAGTGAGATCTACCGGAGATATTGTCGTGACGTTTCAGTCAACAAAAAATGAGACACTTGACAGAAAGGGCGGGCAAAGTTCAATACTTCAACATTAGGAACTCCCAGAATACTCCCACAAAGGTATCTTTCTAAGCTTTATACTCATTACAGCCGTTCCATCACAAGGTTTCCCGCTTTTTTTCCGTGGAAGGGTGCTTGAACTTGTCGAGGTACTATAAACGACTTAGGAAGTGATTTTATTATAGGCTTAGGTATTCATCGAAAACTTACATCATTGGTGACCATGTTCCACAGTCCTTCGTGTTGAGAGTAGCGTGTTGGATCGATTAATCCCATCCCAGGCTCAAGTGGTGCGGAGCGAAGTGGCGTAAATATACGAGGCCCTGAGAACCGGCTGGGTCCAAAAGCCGGATCCCTCCAGCGAGCCCTGTCGAAGTCACGGATGGCGGTGCTCTCAGCCTGATCTTTCCTCCACAGCCTGCGCCTTGTGTCGAGGCTGTTCACGGATCCAGTTGAAGTTATTAGGCTTTCGTCTCGAGGGGTTGCATTCCATGGGGTGGGACTTCTGCCATGGGAAGAACTTCCAGTGGAGCGCATTGGAGAAATTCGAGTAGCCTGAGATTTCGGTGAACTACCATAGGGCTGAGAGAAGGTATCCGGTTGAGATCCGTCAATATCTTGCTTGGCGTCCTGGCTTTGCTGAAAGTTGACAGTGACTTGGGTTGTATCTTCCATAGGACTCTCTAGTAAGTCTTGCTCTGGTACAACTGTCAAGCCCTTCTTCTCAGAAGCACCTGCTTCATCCGCATGTGAGATGTTCTTATTACCACCAGGAAGAACACCATCAACCTCATGATGAACAACACCATCCAACGCTTTTTGGGCAGTTGTTTCCTGGCCTTCGTGATCTCCACCTCCGTGTTTATCAAGATGGGTACTTACAACAGCCTTATCCGGGTGATTAGTCATCTGAGATACATTCTCCTCCGCGGCTTTGTTCATCGTTGAAAATTCTTTACTGCCTGGATCTTTAATCCCAGATAGTTGCCCATCAGGCATATCCGCAGTCCCTGGATGGTGTGATTCACTCTCTACGGGCAGGTCTTTCTTTTCCTCTGGACCTTTACCGTTTGGTAGAACGCTGATTTTCTTCAGTTCGGGTCCATCCAACTTGCTCCTAGTTTGCTGTGGCAATTCCGGTGCCCCTTCTGCGGCCACGCCAACCATTTCCCACCCCTCCTCGTTAACTTGCATGATTGGAGGGTCACGCCCTTCAACCTCTACGATATCCCCAACTCCGGTTTTGCCGAGGCCATCCTGCTTCTTGGGGGTCAGCGGGCTCATTAATGACAGTCTTCCCATGTCCGCTTTTACATTAGGGCCATGTTCTACAGTCCCGCCCTCCAAGGAAGACGTGATAGTACAACCAATCACCTCAGTTGATGTAGTCGTTGCGCCCGGTTGCCCGGCCCTTGAGGCAATTCCATTCAAGCCGCCTTTAGACTTCTTCGGGTTTTCTTCCTTCTCTGATTCGGCGATTGATGGACAATGTATTGAGCTATTGGATGAGTCTACCGATTTACGGCGGTTGCTGAGAAGGTTTTTAAAATTCAGCTTAGACCCTCTGGCACCTGCAGGGCTTGGGAAATCAGGGATGGATTTTAGCTTCTCGGTAATCCAGGCCGGGACAGAGACCTGGATCTCAGATTCGAATGCGTCGGTTTGACTACCCAACTTCTGCTTTTTTGACTTTGTCGTCGGTGGAGATTCCCTAAAGAATCGCCTTTTACGCGGGATGACCACAGGTTTCGTGCTGCATGTCTCTAGCAGGTCTGGCGTGATGTCTCTAGCCCCAAGGTTGTTGTTGCTGATTGTCGCCAACGCATCAAGACCTTCCTGGCTATCAAACACAGGAATATCACCAAGATTAATTGTTGATGGCTTTTCCAAGGCCTGACGCGTCTTTCTCGGAGTGATGATCGTTATGGGGCTCGTGGCCGGTTTAGGACTAGTGTTCTGCGGAAGATTATGAATGCATCTTATCTTTTTTTGCAATGTGATCGATTTCAGTTGCGCAGAACCGCTATGGTTAGGGGTGGTTTCGTACCTTTTTGGCCCTACAGGGCTCGCATGGGTCCTTGTTTCTGACCACCATCTCTCCTTTATTCCCCTGTGATGCGCTCTTTGTTGACTGGGTGACGTCACGTTAGACGAGAAATCGCTTCCTTCGATTTCGTTATCCTTCGCACGGGAAGAGGCAGGAAATTTCACTGCGGAAGAAGTTGGGCCCCGAAAGAAATGGTGATGAGGAAAAGGGTGGAGTGGGCGAGTATCAAACTGGACAGAGGGAAAATGTGGTTGATCTTTCGACTAGCGTCCACCTCATCCCCTGTCGCATAATTGGGGTTTAGGGTTATTCAAAATTTGTGCCCCACACTAAAGCAACTATCATGTCGCCTAACGACAAAGCCGAACTTACCTGACTATACCGCTATTGTTTTTCTAGTCGTCAAAATAAACCTTTCCTCTATCGGCTTTTCTGTGACTGCGATATCACACCCCTGGCTTGGCTCGCAGTGTAAACATCCCCCCCCCCCAAAGTACAACGTGCACACAGATAATTTGCCGGCTCTTCATTCCGAACGTAAGAACGCACTATCCAATTGGGAAAGAACTTTCCGCTAATCGCTTAGTTTATTTCTACAGGGACAACATTCCTGTCGCCTCCAGGCTTAGGGTTTCAACGATCCACCTGGACATATACATCAATAGGGAGCTAGAAACACTTGTATCGCAATTTGATACCTCGCTGCACCTTGGCTCTCGTCCTACATTCGAATAATAGTTTAACAGCTGCACAGTCTAGTTGGAGCTACTGTTGGGCGTACCGGTGCATCAACGGTGCGAAAAATTTATGCTTAATGATACCTCCTACGCAACACATGGACTATATCAACTGATTTTCGGAAGCGCAAAGCGTAGTCATGGTAGGTCAGATTCAAGGTACGTTATAAAACATTGGAAGCAAGTTTCAGATTATAAGGTATTGTTTCGCGGGGGGGGGGGTCCCTTAATTATTCACCCCCGCGGAGGACCCTTATGGCAGACATACTTTCAAGGGCCTCTGAGAGTATTACATCTCTAGCCCTATGACCAACATAATCCCTTGATAGGGGTTTCAAGCTCCAACGACTGTGAGCTAACGCCACCCAATGGTCTCGATGGGCCGCCCCGAGCTAGAAAAGAGGTTCGGCCTAGTCCAGTCCATGATACAGACACAGGGCCTAGCTCAATAGCCCAGCCAGGCCCGGGCAAGAAATATAGCCCGAGCTGATATGACTAGTGTTCGTCTCAGAACCTGGTGCCCGTCCGTAGGAACTGCGTAGTTGGCTGCTGTTCATTGCTTTGCTTTAAACGAATTAATACCAGCTAGTCTCTAGTTTTGCCCGGTTTAAAGGTCACTAAGAAAATATAAAAAGGCCTATAAAAACAATTATTGCTTGAATTCTCTAGAGCCCAGGCTTACCGGTTTAGCCCGGGTCTAACTTTCACACCCGCCCGCCCTAGCCCGTGAAAAGGCCCATGGCCCAGTCATGCCCGTTGAAAAGCAGCCCAAGCAGCCCATCCTTGTCCCCGGCCAATTGAAACCTCTACTAATTGTAGCAACGCGGGCACCCACAACAATCCTTTGACATCCACTATAGGCCAAAACACCACCGACACGCCGGAAAAGCCCCCAACCTCTCAAGAAAATACTCCATACCTTACAACTGACAGTAAAAAAAACACCCATATATTATTCCCTAGTTTAAACTCAACAAAGCGGTTCAAAATCAGCCTTAGCGACGGCCCCGGGTACACAAACGACCCCAAGCCGGCAAGATCCCAGGACCCCAAACTTATATTCAAGCTATATCCGCCTAGCCGGCAAAGCGTGCAGGGGCGGGAAAGTACCAAAGGGTGTGCTTCATAGATGAGCGGCATCAACGCTTCCGAACCCTTTACTTGGGCCAACACCAGGAATGAACTGGGTCGTCCATCTCAGCCCCGATCTCCCCTTCAGAAAAGGCACAAGTCCCTTTAGGCCCGGCCCCATGGGGGTCAATTGTTCTAGTCCATCGGCAATGCTGTTGAATCGGAAAGAATATATGAGTGAGCGGTTTACCCTTGAAGGGAAACTGGGGAAGTCATTAGTGCACTGAATAGGAGTCATAGGACTATATGCATCCTGCGGCCACCGGACGCTATATCGGCGCTGATATATGTATATGTATCTAAGCACATCACTGGATGATGTCACTAGCAATCGAGAGGGATGGCTGCACATTTAAGTTCTAAACCGTTAGCTGATTTAAAACTATTTCAGAGTATCGATCCACACAGACTATCTCCCCCCTTTTTACACCTTGCACTGAGCTGTCCCCGGTTCATAACCCCACCACAGGATTACGAACGATCTAGTGGAGATACATAACGGTTCCTGTACTCGCTCAGGTCAAATACCAAATATGATATCAATGTCTTAGCGAGATATTTAGCAAGACGATCTGTGAAGAAAACGTTTCTGGGTAGGCTAAACCCGAAAGCACCCCCGCCCCCACCGAATTGTCCAGTATACGCCCTCAAGTATTAAGAGAATCAGGATTATAACCATGATTCGGTGCTTTACCCCCCCCCCCCCCGGTACTGGAGGGATCCTGAGACGCCCAGGAAATAAACATTGTGTCCATGCGAATATCTTTCACTCTACCACATACTTAGCTTTGATTCTCAGTGTTCAAAACAAACTCCAACGACTAGTTACCTCATCAGCCGACGGCCCCAACCCCATTCAGCCCAAAATCATAGGAATTAGAGCACATGCAAGTTAGCGTTTGCTGAGGTTGCTAATTAATAGTGGTAGCACGTCCCCGCCATGACAAAAGAAGTCATAGACCTGCCCAAGCCACTACAGGTACCGTACCGTATTAACTACACCACCCAACAGCCCGGGCCAAGCACGCTTGTTGTCAAACAAACACCACCACCAACCGTTGAGCTGTGCTAAAGGTTTGGAGGAGATTAGGGTAAGTCTAGCTGCTAGAGCGCTAGGGGGTGAGCCCCCACTCCCGGCAGATTGGGGGTCTGACATATTCAAGAACCCAAGACCTAATTTACTGCAATTCTTTCTACCGGAAAGGGTCTTTTTTTCCCCTTGATGCCCGTCTTCAGAGTTTCCGGCCGTTTTTCCCGGCGCCAGTTCTGCAAAAACATTGTTACGTAGTCAGTGTGGTTTTGGTTCTTTCCTGTCAATTTTTGAGCTAATCAGATCCCCCTGAAACCGTTGACTTAACCAGTGGTTTGAATCGCTTACCACAATCTTGTCCGTTTCTTAGAAGACACTTCCCGCGGCCTGGACCACACTCTTAAGTACCGGGAGTATATTGCCCGGCATCAGATGGCCCTGTTTACTTCTTAGAACACCTACCTCTCCATCACTCTGTCGGGCTTTTAGGCAAGTCCTATGAAGCGACATACTCAGGGCAGAGACACGGATCGGTGGTACAAACCCGTTCACCTCGTTCCACGGGAACTTGTAGGCAGATGCGACGATTGTTGTTACGAGTAGTTGGAAGCGGGAATCATAGTCCACGTTCTCCTTGGTCAATTTATCCCACGGGCGAACGGCCCCCGACCACCAGCGCCAAAAGTTTATCTTTAACAGGAGGTTCTGTTCCAGAACCTATTTCGCACTCCCACCGCTCCCATGAACGTTCTCGGTATAGTAGCCCCATATTCGGCATCAGGCTATCTCTTGATATGTTCATTTTTTCAAGCGTTAATATATATTGACCTCCTTTGATAGTAACTCACTCTAGGTGCTATCGGTCTTTTTGAGGTTCATATTTCCCGTTTGGGGGGGCTTCGCGGATCACCTACTCTAGACCTTGCCTACAGCCTCCCCCCCAAGGTTAAATGAGGCTTCCGATACAGTAAGTCACAGTATGAAAGATCATGGATAAGATGCATATGTCTCCATCCCGAGGCCGCATCGGGCGCCCGATTCGATGTTGGGTTGTTCAGCCCTAGAGCTGATAGATGTATGTGTTACGTGCTGTCAAAGGCGAACAAGCATTAGCGTTGCAACCTATACGGGAACGCAGCTACACGGAGTAGAAGAATACATAATTGCAGCCTCCCTCCCCTAGTGATGGCTACCATAACTCGAATGTCATCCCGAGAATGCCCCTCTTGGGCTTTTGGTTTTCGGCTTGGTCGGTGTTGGCGCCGCTGCTGTCTCAATGTTCGCAGCTTGCGATGTTTACTGAGACAATGTTAAATGTGCCTGACTTCTCAATGCGGGTAATAGGGCGTGGCTTACCTACACCTCGCGTGCATTCACTAAGGCCGAGCCGATGGTAGAGTTTTGCATTGCAGGAACCCACTGCTTAATTGCGGCATTATGGAGGTAGCGTAGGCTGGAGCTGATGTCCCCGTGCTTGCAGGGAAAAATACATATGACTGCGTAGATGACACTTCAATAGCGTGCCGCTCTAAGGAGGCGACGTTGCTGTTACCAGAGACGATTGTGGGGTCCTATGGGTGCTTTAATGTGGGGTGTAGTTGTGGCATCCATCTCTTGGCACGAGTGAGGGACAATGACGGCGCGGCGGCTATCTGTGAATATTTTGTCCTTCGGAGCGAAAATTTAATTATGGCGAATCATGTTAGTGGTATATAGGCTAAAGTACTTGGGGCTTCTCCCATGCTAGGACTGTTAGTGTCCGCTACATCATTGGGCTGCGTCCAGGATAAAGTCGAGATGAAGTGTGAGTTTGTCTGAGAATATGGCCTGATAGCCAGAAATAGGTATTAATATATTATATCTTCCGCACCCGCTCTGTCAGCCCACGATCGATAGTCATAACGGCGCCCGCTCAATTGACAGAGTAATATACAGAGTTCTCCGGGAGGAACAAAAGTGATTGGTAATGGTGATTCAGCCCTCGAAAGGGGTGAATAGTACTTGAGGCAGGGTGCATATACTTTGTAGTCGCTAGGCAGGGAATCGGATCGTGAGATGAGGCTTGGATTACATATTCACCTCTCGGGTATGGGGTCTCACATCTGTTGCGGTATAATTCATTCCTCACCGTTCAAAGGACAATCGATCCAGCGCTCGTCATTGTAGACACTTGTTCAAACTGCGCTAGATGCTTAAGTACATGTCTATATACCTCCTTTCCCTCCTCTTCGTTTTTGGAACCGGCTAGATGAGACCGGTTTTCATCCTCATTAGTTTCCTCTCAGTTCCCCCCGCTAAAGGAATTATACATCGGAAGATGGCAGTGTCGACCCAGCGCTAATATACACCTCCCATCTCTAATCTGGCGGGATTTATAGCGGTGAGAGATTTGTGGGTTTCCGTTGTCCTCCCCCCGTTATGAAGTATACTTCTCCTATGACGATGATAGTGGGTAACTCCTGACTATTTGTGTAGCAGCTCTCCCCCAGCAGCCTGCGTGATAATACTTATAGTTGAGTAGAGGCACCGGATTTGACAATGGCCTTCATGAAATAAATACTAGCTAGAAATGTCATCAAATCGCTGGAGAATACTGGCAACGTATCAAGCCCTGGTTAGCAACCCGTAAGCCCCAATGAATCCCTCCTGTAATTAAAGAAAAGCACCAATAACGGACCTTTCTCAAGAGTCGAATGAATTACTATCTACCTGTGTTACACAGCTAAAAGATGCACTTGTTCTCAGGGCGTAGGCTAAAGAAGAAAAAGAGAGAGAGAGAGAGACAGGACTAGCTCCATGACCCTTCTACACCTCACAAGCTAATCTTGACAGGAGAAAGTACACCGTTCAGCTCCTCTGTGAACCCCTCAATTGTCCTATCCATCTCGTTCGCCATCCAGACGAATCCCACACCCCTCAACTCTCTCTGCGCTGACAACCGATCCCTCGCACTAATCGCCTTCGCAACATCATCGAACTCGAGCGCAAAGTCTTTATCCACCTCCCCTTCCCTAATTCTCAATACATGGCAGAACCTTGGATGGCCAGTATCACCGATGCTCCACGCCCTCCCGTACGAAAAATCGACCGGAACCTTATTCAACCTCAAGATCCTCGTTGCACCATTGACAATGACTGCCTCGGCGGTGGTACTATTCATGAGGCGAGGGTCTTTGTTCATAAGTGTGTTCTTGACCTCCCAATGATATGGGTGGGAAGGGTGGCAGGCCATGTATCGCATATACGCCTCTGCTCCCGGTCGGTCGTTGAAGTTGATAAAGGCATATCTTCCCCCCTCGTTCCAGTACACCGACTCCACCCTAGCGGGGGTTATGGAGCTGACAAACTCGTCGATGTTTGCGAGTTCACGCTTGAGGCGCACGAACACGGTACGCGGCTTGTTCCCTGAGTCGGAGACGAGGTGGTACACAGCGGCGGACTGGATGTGCGGGCCCTTGGTTGGGGTTACGCAGCCAGAAGTAGGCATTTGTGCGGGCGGCGGTGCGTAAGCGAGACGTTCGAGCTCGCTGATACTACTGCGAGTGACAAGTTCTAGCTCGGAGATAGATTGGTCGAGAAGGAAGGGCTCCCAGACAATCATCTCTTTAAGCTTGCCAATGAAGGTGTCCATCTGGACAGTTGTTAGTATGGCGGGGATTTCAGCTGGGGCGGGGGAATATACAGCTTCGGCGCGTTGCTTGCTCTCGGCTTGCTGGGCAGCAAGAAGCGTGGCATGTTCAGCTGGGGGAGAGGTAGGGTTTCCCCAGGCATGGGGGCGACTAGGCCCAGTTACCGGATGTCTGACATCGTCGTTCATAGCTTCGTCGTTCATAGCTTCGTCATTCATAGCTTCGTCCATGGTGTTGAAATTGCGGGAGAATTACCGTACTGGAGCGGTTGTATGTTGTTCCCAACTTCCCGTCAGAACCTCAAGTATGTCTGGTTTAGCGGTGGTGCCCGGATCACAGCTAGTAACTCGAACCTCCCTGCCACTTGGATAGGCTCAGCACCGGTACTACTTGGGCCACTGCCTAGGCACGCGCACGCCTTTACACATTACTTATTTTTATTGAGCTCTTGAGCTGGAGGCTAGAAGAGATCACTTATTTTAGTCCTACAAATCCCGCGACCATGGTACGATGAAAGCCAATATCATTAGAGTCTTCCAGCAACGGGTACAGGGGCAGAAAATGGGACCAAGGAGCCTCACTACCACTCGCTCCACTCATCACCCACCTTCTCTCCTTCTTTGTGCAAAGACGGTCCCGTTAAGTATAAACAATGGCCACTATCTCCATGGATAAGTTAGAGGGAGTTTATCCTGCGCGCCACAGACAAGCACGAGGAAGTAGAGCTCACGCCGAAGAAAAAAGGTAACTACATGTACCCCTACCCCCCCTCCCCCGCCCCAAGGTCTGAACCCGCGCTCACACACAATACGGAATCGCCCCCAGATGTATACAACTCCAGTCCCTACTACTATCAAAACGTCTATGTTCCGGCCCCCTTCAAATTTGCGGCCCATGAAACACCAGACAGACGTACGCCATTACACCAAACGAACCCACACGTGCTCTACCCCAATCTACCCCCGAGACCAGAGCCCCCCCCCCCCCCCGATAGAGCACGAATCCTACCAGCCCTTCCTGCAAATTACCCTGACAGTTAATTAATTTCATAACTATAGAATTAAGCTAGACGCGCACAAATAATAAATAAATAAAATGAGTAATAAGCTAATCACGGTCCATCACTCGCGCCAAGCCGAAGCTCATTCAAAGCCGGCCCGCCGGATCAACCAAAGGTAAGCGGACCACAGAAGACCCCCGAGGCGGAAAGTGCTAGCACCCAAGTTCAGTGATCTTGAATAGATTGGGTTAGCCCGTCAGGAAGGTTTGATATGTCAGGGTTGAATTTTCATCAAAAGTTGAGGATCTCCTTTTCTTCTTTCTTACTGCTTGACAAACGGGGAGAGGCCGGTTACACGTATTCGTCGTCTCAGCTAAGAAACCGAACACAATTCAACCTTCGAGTGGAATAGAAGACCTACAGGTAGGTTTATGGGGGCAATTGCCTCATAGGGCGTCCAGGACCTAGGAGGGACTCAACCCCCACGCCGTCAAATTGGGAGTCCTAGAACGCGAAGGGGGCCAGGCCTAGCTTACTACATCCTTGGCTTTGGGACGGATCCCCCTACCCCCGCCTCGTCTATTGTTGAAGAGTTATTGACTCGTATCTTGTGCTCATTTTGCACTGGGACAGATGAAAAGTTCCTTTTTGGCGGAGAGGGGTCCGGTTATTGGCCCATGGCCCAGCAGGCTGTATGTGGCTACGTAGAATTCCGGAATAGTAAGGTGGAAAGAAATGTTTTCCCGCGCCACCATCGCTCATCCAGTTCCCATAATACTCACTCCCTCGGGATATCTGTTAATTACTTGTCTGGTATTTGTCTTGTAGAACACCAATTAACATGCACTATAACACAACCGGGTTTATCATATCTCTCGGGCGCTGAGGGCCCAGGCCGTTTACAGCCACGGGAGTGGGCAGTCGGTAAAATGAAGCAGGCCCGTTCTTCTACTAGTACAGCCGACAGCTCTCGATATAGTGATGAGTGTGGTATATCTACACCTCAGGGTGATAAAATTGGGGTTATACCCGCATATATATGTAGTTGATTGTACTCCCTGTAGGTACATGTAGTATTCATTATATTCAAGATGCGTCTGCTTCTGATGTATATTCTCGTGTCACAGCTTAACCCTGAGGCGTTAATTAACTCCTGGACCAAGTGACCCCGACAATCCGCCTTCGGCCCCAACCCTTAACAATATCCACGAGATTTCTGTATACAAATACATGCATCCTGATATTAGAGAGTATGAGAGGTACGCAGCCAACACCCCATCGAAAGATTTATATTTCCCTACAAATACATTGGAAGTCAAGCCCAGTTAACCAGCGTATTACCTGCCTATGCTGGCCCAAAGCCACCATTGCCTTATACTGAGTTACATGTCCTTGATCATAGAAAAAAATGGGACAAACAGGGCGAGAAACATCTTACATCAACCATGATCATCATTTACACGACGGACATAACATGGCCGATGATAGAGAGCTTCTGGAAGCGTTTGTTTGGTCGCGTAATAATTTGCGGTTTACCGATATCGTAAGTATCTTTGTGTATATAACCGAAGAATTATGACTTACCAAGACTATCTTTAGCCAGGCCTTTCATCCCATATGATCATGAAAGCACCACCAGCACTATTCCATAATGCCGATATCGCTAAATCAGAGTTCACAAAAGCTCCTCCGATTACTGTTCCACCTAGTTCCTTACGTCTTAGTCTCCCTCGGAACTCCTATCCAGGTGCTGGCCCCCCAATACGAGTACCGCCCACCCACAGCAACGCCCCCCGGGATGTAAGACATACTTCTGCTATTCCCGAACCACACAATGTTACTGTCCGGGTCGAGCTCGGGGTCATCCTCAACGGCCTTTCAGCTAAGGATTCTCTCCAGAGACACAATCTTGTGGCGGCTGCTTTAGACCCACTGGCAAAGACTTTAAAAACCTTTGTGTCGTGCCAGCAGGGCATTCCCAATAAAGATATTAACCTCAAAAATCGCATCTTTCTCGTTATTTGTGACCCGAGCATTGTCCCCACGGTGAAGAAGACTACAGATGACACTTCTAGCAGGGTAGAAACCGCTGCAGGTGTTCAGATCAGCACACCAATGTTAATATATAAGGGATGGAACTTAATGGTGCCCTTAACGATGAGGTTCATCAGGAAGTCATTCAACATATCATATAGCCCCAACACACCCCTCCGCGTTCATGTAGGCATTGGGCGGCCCTACACTTTGAGGGATCTAAAACGCATAGCAAAGGCGATTATTCTCTTCCAGGATACTATTAACGACCTCCACCCAATATCCAAGGGCCATATTTATAGGCCCTTCGGCTCTTGCATCCTTCCCGGTAATGGGAGCAGGCATCCGAGAGAGATCGATGATCACAACGTGATGTTGGCACTTAATAACGCGAAAACAATTCCCGAGCTTCTATATATGATCAATCCAATGCATACCCCCACGCACGAACACACCATTTCCAGTTGCTGGAAAGATTACCGTTTTAGTTTTGAGCATGTTCTTACCTTGGGCACAATTGAGTTTCGGCAGGCAGAGGGGTCTATCGAGGAAGGCGCTGCTGTTTACTGGATAAAAAGGCTCGTCAAGTTTGTCATTAGTGCTGTGTCAACACCGGACGGCGTGATCGAGAGGCTTGCCAGACACGGAGTTAGTAGGACCAAGAGCACTTTTCTCCTGGGGGCATTTGGTCTAGCTCCCGTCATGGGCGAATTTCCGAACGACGCAAATGTGGATGAAGAATATAGGTACCTCTTGGCTCAATATAAAAAGGTATGACTTCAACTGGATGTTTGGTTCCAGTTTTTCACCGTTTTTCTGTTCGCCCCCGGTGTGAAACGTATATCATTTATAGAAGTGGGGTAATCCGGCAGTTTTATGTCGGCGCGGTGTAAAAGAGATGTTCCTATGTAGTTCCACGGCGCGAGATCGAGAGCTTGTATGATAATCAAATGACCGGTGTTACCAATGACAAGATTACCCTGAACCACAATCACAAAAGGGGCGTATTTGCAAACCTGCTCTCAGAGCTCTGATATAAAAGACCTGTTAAAAGCTCCAGCAGATAGAAAAAATAGAGAGTACCGTGGGCTAATGAAACAGAAATCGTATACCCGCATCGGCGTAAAGGTAGATGGCAACAGGCTCGGTAGGGCTCGGTATAGTAGACTCCCTTCCAATGCACATCGTGTCAAGTGCTAGCAAGATACCTGCACACATACGGATACAGAATACCACCTCAGGAATAGCCCCAACTCACTAACCCTAGCCCTAATCAACGCTAACTATATATAGTTACAGGAAAACTTCACCTTGTGGACACCACGCTACCGATTTGGTTAAGGGTGAAATTCGTGCATCATAGTAGCATAGACCTTACATCCCTTCTTTTCCACAAAGCATTTTCCAGCCTTACCATGAGTCCGCATTGTAATCTCCCCAGCCTTTCGTTACTATGTCCGTTAGTTCGGTTGTGCCCCCGGGGCGCGGCGGCTATTGTACAGGCTCCGGACCCTCTATACTACGGTGAATCTCCGATAAGAGTTCCTAGCACAGCGGACTTTAAGTAACCGTCCGGAGGTTAGAGTATTTTCGAGAACGTGGGTCAGGTAGGGTGCGGATTTGGGCCGCCTGATTTCTTGTTTTCTGTTACTATATCGGGCGGGTGTACCCCTCCCCCTCCCCTCCGTGGCAGGTAGTCTTAGCCCCCTTGGTGCTGGAGAAGAGTACATGCAGATATTATTCCCCCGTTCGTTATCCCGGTCATGATTTGGGAAAGTTTATCAAATACCCTGCCCACGATCATGGAATATCACTCGAGATTTATCGAGGTGAAAATAGCAAACGTAAATTTATGGTGAAACAGGGTTTATCACTCAACCCCCACTAGTTAGAAGGAAACTCCCTTGGACTCTGACTTCATCTGCCATCACGAGAACCCATACCGCCTTGACATCGCTTCGTTTTTCTCGGTATATAGTATATCACCCGGAAAGAAATCGGACTCCGGCATGCGCATGTCTCCTGTGGCTGATTGATATGTATTAAGTTCTTTTCCATAATTCGTTTGATCTACCCTATATATATAATTATGACCGCCTAGACAGCAAGCACTAAATCATGAACTCTCGCTCATATACCCATGTCGCGATGAATTCCCGAGCATCTAGCCCCCCTGTTCTCCTAACCCCACAACCGATAAACCAGAACACAAATCCAAGCGGGTGTAAGAAAGGCCTTCCGGTACCTTATTATTCGCGAGCCATAGCGGTTTACCGGCTGGCCTTAACCGGTATCGCACTGGGCCATTGGATATACATGCCGACGTATTGTCTACAAATGCTGTTCCTGCGGGTTTCCGGTTTCCGGCGCCAGGCACATGTAGTGCATCAGCTACATAACAGTGACCCCGCAGGCCCGGGGCGCCAGACGCCGGCATAATTCGGCGCAGATTATGCTTTGCATCGGAGGAGCTACCACCTGTTACTTGGACAATTCGTTTGCTACAGTGCAGCTCTGCCCTCTCCTCCTCCGCCTCTCTCTCTTCCGCACATAGCCCACACAGCTACCCCCGCCCCCGCTCCCCGCCCCGCAAGGTCACACGCACTATCCCAAGGGCGTACGGCACTTATAGCGCCTTGCAAATACCCGCCCCATAATGCAGCAACAGCCCCACCACTGCCGGATTATTGATCTGGGCAACAGTATACAACGTGGACTCTTTCCACCGGCAACCACCCGTACCCGCTGACGCCGCCGGATCGTCTAGCAAGACTCCATGCTCATCCAGGAGTCCATAACTCTACACGTCGACTGCCTTACGGACTATGAAACCTCGCGGAAGAGGGCGTTGATCTTAGGTTATGCACATCCCGTTGAGCAGAAGGGTGATATTCATCTCACCGCTTTCGACGGCGAGCCTTCGAAGACCAATGGGCTGCGGAACGGTGGTTGAGGTCGGCTCCGGCGGTGATGAGGCATGCTATAAGAGCGAGGCGGCCACGGCTAGCAGTCAAGAGAAGGAGTGTGCCCCCCCCCCCCCCGGGCTAAGGGGGCAGAGTCAAGGGATTGGTGAAGGCGCCTAGACAGTGGCGGGAACCCGGCGAGCTAGGAAATGCGAGGAAGTACCTCTACCCATCGTGAGGGAAGATGGTGAGTAGCAACTTTGACCGATACTGGGATTCTTTTGACGATTTTTTTTTTGATAGACGGCAGGCTTGACTAGCTTTGGGAGCTATATACATAGGACCCGTTTTCAAGAGCTCCGGGTGTTTAAAACAAAAAAAGAGGACTAGCACCTCATCAACCCTGGGCCTTTCTCCGCTTCTCCTTCCTCTATCACGTATGTCGTTTCCCGCCGAACAACCCACACAGCCTGTGAAAAACTCCGATTCAAGAATTATTGAAGGCTTCGTTCCTCGTTTGATCAGCCAGCCTCTACCTCCTAATATCCCTCGAACCAGAATATCATACCGGTTTCCTTAATTACCACCATCCCCGTAAACTAGTTATATTGACCAGCTCAGTCAGTAACCAAATGAGCTGAGACGTTCACGAACCGCAGGGATTGGGGAAACAATTAAAGGAAGATAAACCTTATAGGCCAAGATAGTGTACAATACATGTACACCACGACCCGGCGCCCCCCCCCCCCTATCTCCACCACTCCATCCTAGTCCCCTCCTTATTTTCTAGCTTCAGGTTTCAGACATAAAGGCCTACATCTACATACCAAATTCCAACCAGACCTAGTAGGGCGACAATTGCCACACACCTGGGCGAGATAGTCTGACCAAATCGTCGCCGTGCCACCACCAGCTAGTCCCCGCAACAATATAAGCTCCCGCCGCTACATGTCAAAGCTTGCGCCTTTCACACCCCTAGGAACCCCCCCCCCCCCGCAAAAAAACAGAGTATGGTTTCACGTCGGCGCGCGCCTTAGCATTTTTGTCGTTCAAGATCTGTCAATGCGACCAGCGGGTAGTGGTGGTGAATACATGTACCCATCGATATCAGAAGGGGCGCTAATCATAAGAGCGTACGTCTCCTACAACGTACGGCCCGATTGACCTTTAAAACTTCTTCCCACGATAAACTCTTGCTAAAGGGAGATAAAGCTCAGGCTACCAATCGCCGTGTCCAGTGTAGCCCGCTCATCTAGATATCTATGCACACCCCGAATACGCCCGTTTACCCTGCAAGATGATCCGCTAAGACAATTGTCACGCCCCTACCCAACGTACACAGGAACCGCAGCACTAGGTGGAAAAGAACAAGCAATGGCCCCCTCTTTAGGCTATAGGTACTTTCACTGTAGCTTTACCGTGTCAAGTACATCTTAAAGCTATACATATACCGGCCAGATCTAAGGCCCTGTAAACAGAGCAAAGCAGGTCGAACGGCTCCCCAAAAATTATCTCAGCTACCCCTGCTCTCTCTCTCGAAATAAACCTTGTAAGAGAAACAGCATGCCAAAATACCAAGCCCTAATATAGACAGGAGGTAAATGTTTCGGAGGTCACTGCACCATACCATACATTCCCACCCCTCAAAAGCGGCATTTTCATAATTACGTAAAATAACGCTAGCTATTAGGCCAGGCATGTCAATGATTTCACAGCGAGTTAAATAGATGTCAATGATCGGTTGTAACATAAAAACAGGGGCCTGTAGGCCCCAATTGCAAACGAACACCCGATCCTCATAACCTATTTTTAGTAACATATTTACAATGTTATATAAACAACCGTTTGTATTGGCCTTTCCAACATTTCGTTTGGATCCGAAGAGCCGCGCGATAATAATTTCTTGAACTGTGTAGGCCTTCTGGACCGATCCTAATCAAACAATCTGATCCTCTCTCTCTCGGGATTTCTAGTGGACCACACACTTATCAGTATCTCCTGACCCAAAAACGCCAACCACCATTTCCGAAGCAAAACCCCACCCAACAGCAATGCACCAACCACAACCCTCCCCTGCAGGATATCGGGGAAATGAAGGTTTACGTAACCCTCCTACTCGGAACCCGAGTGACGATTCATGAATGTGTCGTGTGACACAACTTCCGCCAAGGTAACAACCCCCCCATTGCGCCTGTTATCGCCCAAGATAGTCAGCCTCCTCATTTCGCAAACAACCTCTTCTCCTCCTACTCCTCCCTCCTCTTCCTTCTCCTCCTTCTCCTCCTTCCTCTTTCTCTCTCTCTCGTCCCCCCACACAACTTTTTTTCTTCCTCGGCCCTACTCCAAACCTGTACTCAATTAACATCAGCACCTCCACAAAAAAAGATCACGCTCCGCCTTACTATCAGATCTCCACAAGTTTCCAAAAAAAAAAAAAATCACAATGTCTCTCCTCTCCCTCGCCAATGAGATTCTTCTCATTATTGCCTCCAACCTCTCCACACGCGATCTAATAAACTTCCAGCTAAACCACCGTCTATACTCCCTCCTAACCCCCATCCTCACCCGTCTAATGCTCGCTCGCAAAGACCCCCTCCTTCTCTGGGCCGCGCACAAGGGCCGCGCACCTCTTCTCCGGCGCCTCCTTGCCAACGGCGCCTCCCTCGCCTATGTCGGCAACCGCCATGATTGGCCACGAAAGGAGCTCTATCAGCAGCGCACCGTCCTACATCTCGCCTCGGAGTGTGGGCAATTAGAGCTTGTAAAGCTACTTATTGCCGAGGGCGCTGATGTTAACAACGCGCAGCACAAGCCACAGCAGTACGCGTCGACGGCGCTGCATCTTGCAGCTAAACGTGGAAATGTGGCTGTGGTTCAGGCTCTTCTTGACGGCGGCGCGGACCTAGAGCTCAAGGACCGGTCGGGTGCAACAGCGTTATTTTTTGCGGTCAAGGGTGGGCATGTAGAAGCAGTTAGGGTGTTATTGGATAGAGGGGCCGACATTAATACGACCGATTGCTCAATGACAACGTTATATCAGGTAGCTTCCAGCCGCGGGTTCCCAGAAGTTGAGAAGATTCTGTTGGATGCGGGGGCTGTGTGGGAAGCGAGAGATGACGATCAGTGTATGCTTTCGCCCTGTATAAACGGTCAATAATTGACCTTTTTGGGAACATTGGCTTATCTGTGCACACAAAAGAAATAGCCACCGCCGCGAATTCGAACACCCCCCAGAGCCATGCTAACCGTAGCGGCCTGGGGCCTGTGGCCTATTTGCGCGAATTTATTTCTCGATTCGGGAAGATGAAAGTTAACAGCAAAGCGGGGACGTGTGAAAAGAAGGGGAATCGGACTTCTACTCCGTTATTCCAAAAAGGATTTCGAATCGTGTGTTTTCCCCCCAGACGCTGCTCCAAAACTGCGGGGCTCCCGCCCGGGGATGTTGATTAAAGTACCTACAGTAGCCGGAGTTATTAACTTTATCGTTATTTAATAGTCTTTAGTAGTTAGACGCGTAAGACATGTATATAGGACTGAAATTCATTCAAGTTTTCTTCTCCAGGTATGGGCGCCTCGTAAATTTCTAGAATCACGTGACAAGACAAGCCACGTGATAGATATAAATCTGCAATATATTGAAAAGCTAGGCGCGAACATGAACCCGCGGTATTGGCGTAAAACTTCTTTGAGATTACCAATAACAAAATTTGACAGGTCATAGATAACCGTAACACACCCCCACAGATATTATCGAAATCCAATCGCGAGTGACGGCCCATGATTATCAAATTTCAAAGACTCGCCCTATAATTCTTTCCATAGCCCTCCCGATCATAGATATCTAAAACAGATGCGGAAGAAGGGGGTCAAGAACCGCAACTCCCACGGCCGGTACCTTGTAATATGAAAGAAAGGCCCGAAACCCACAAGTGAGTTAACTAGCTCAAATTTCTGCTGTGTAACCGTTTGAATGTGGCTCGGGGCCCATTTTTGGGGCTGTCATACGGATTTAATTATGGTGGCCTGATCGATGCTCAGAGAAAACATTAAGTCTGGCGGCCTGTTTTGCGGGCCCAGAAAACATCGCGGTGAACTCGATAAAAATGAAGGTTCCCAATAAGTAATTAGAACTCCCTTTCAAAATTCCCCCTATCCTACCCTCTAACGGAGGAGTGCAATGTTTTTCGGCAAGCCTGCTAGGTTCCCAAACAGGTTATAAATCGTCAAATGCTAAAAACTCCTGGCGGTTAATAGAATCAGATACCAATCCAATATAACTATCAGTCTGTGAGGTTTTATACACCAATTAGATAACCAATTTAATTTGCACCAGCACACCCTCCGCTCAGACTTCCGAGAAATAGGGAATTTGCGCAAATGGAGTATCTGGTTGGCAGGCTTTGGGATCGGCACCAATCAGCTTACCGGAAGATGGAGCCGGCTCCATTTGCGCAGGCTCTAACATAGAGTCACACGTACTTCTCTAATGCGGCACATAGGCTGGACACCTCACACAGGTTTTGTCATGACGCATTTCCCAAATCGATTGCTAGAGAAGCCTCGAAAATTTGGAAACATAGACCTTGATAAAGGCGAGACCTATGCTATGGTCTGTAGCTGCACACCATCAGTAGCTATAGGCCGGCTAGGCATAACACCTTCGACACTGTTTATAACCCATGGAGGTATCGTAGTCCTGAAAGAAGCAATGCTGGTGAAAGCCCTAGATTGTTTTTAATTGCCCCCGTAAGGAGGAGCCGCTACTCGGCTGCATCTACTCATATCAATCAATTAGAGCAATATACTTCTTGCCTCAAGCATGAGATTGGCGAATGGACCAGTAAATACGTACAGTGGCGGACACACAGAACCAACCATCAAACTATCCTTCACCCACTGACTGTTACCTACCCCCAACAGCCCTACAGAAGGGATTTCGAAATAAATAAAAAACCACTTCCCCATAGCCCCTAGAAAAACTTAACTGGGGGTCGGTTTTGAGTGTCCGCCTACCCAGTAAGGTACCGGTAAGAATGTAATCGGAAAGAAAGTGAAATGGCCGAGCCCGTTCGATCCTCGGGTTCGAACCGATGTTGTTGCCTGAAATCAACTTTTGTAGCAATACGCTCCAGTATGAAAGTTTGTCGCTGGCTGTTAACAAAACTTTCCCTACTATCCGAAAATACCCTGATTGGTATACTAATGGAACAATCTGACGTGATATCTCTTGAAGTTAAGAATACCCTATGGTTATTGAAGCTGATAGACTTGCACGCAAGACACACGCCACATCGCGCGTCTGCAAGTTATTGATACGTGAGTTGCACTTCATAAGGGTAAGGGTAATCGGAGCTGGAAAGAACGGAAAGTGCAAGGAGCGCAAGTGACTTGAGAACATGTACTTATATACATGTAATATACGTAATCTCAAGACGTAAACTCGCTTGATTACACGTATTCTAATATTCACCTATAGCTCGCCTCTCGCATTAGCAGGCTAGTCTATATATGATCTAGTGATGGGCACGAGACAAGTTGTTCAAGGCCTTTACGAGTTTTCTTATTTTTACCTATGAACTTTCCAACATCAAACTCATAGTGAGTTCAAAATCTCGGGCTGCCTTTTTAAATCCGAAAACACCATGAATTATCCCTTTGTTTGTTTACACTTCTGAGGAAACCTACCTAATATAGTTAATTTAGCACTACAGTTCAGACCTAGTCCTCCAGCCCTGCCCTTAATAAAGAAATAATATAGTAAAGTTCTACTTGTCTTGTCTCATGCCCAATATTGTCCATCATATGATAAATGAGAAGTGGGTGGTGAACCTTTTTGTAATCGTCCATGATCTAGGGTCCAATATAAACCCAGCTCGATTGGAATACATGTATCTATAGAGTCGATCCGGTTTCCACCATAATTGACCTCAAGCCTGGCTGTGCTTTCACCAGTTAGTTTTTCCTATTCATAATAAATTTCCGAGTCTCGCCTTAATTTTGAAAGGACAATGGAAGGTTCTTTGTGTTAGTGCTCAACCTAGCTATCCAATTGCAATGGTTCTGTTTGCCGATCGCGAAGTATCCACACATGTACGCATTTCTTAATCACAGAGCATCACTCGGTTCTGGTTCGACGTGTCGCTTTCTCGGTCAGCGATACTATTCGTAATTTCATAGCGTTTCCGGACTATTTCATACACAGAAAACCCTGCCAGGACTACCTTTTTGTATGGCATGCAATAATGGTCGGGTCCGGAAAAATCATGAATTTACGAGTAGTTGAAAGTGTGGCAACTTATCCTCTCCATCAAAAAAAAGCCTACATCTACTCTACTGGCGGGGCTCTTGTAAAGTATATCAACCCACCTTCCAACGGCATCAATGCATTATTAACCTGTTTTGGAATCTAAATGTAGATTACCCTCCCCAATGCAGGCGTGGGTTCTTAGTGTAAGTCACCCTGTAGTGTGACTATGACTACATGCATATCTCTGCTTATAAAAGAATGTTTCTTTGCAACCACATGCATATCTCTGCTTATAAAAGAATGTTTCTTTGCAACTACTTACATATGTATGTACATGTAGATACTAATTTCTAACCCTGATTAAGACCTCGATCTGGCACCTTCGGTTTTCTAATTTTCGTAGGACAAGAAATCTAGGAAGTTTTCAACCCCTAGCCTTATTTAGACTGCAGGAAAGAAAAACATTCTGGACCGGGGACTACCACGATATTACTCGCTATCCACCATAAGAACCTGAAAACGCAAGTAAAGACAGGGATAATTTGTATGGAGAATCATCTTGGCCATACAAATATTTGCACCTGCATTTTCAGGTTCTTATGGTGGATAGCGAGTATATCAGGCAGGGCGCAAAATGATCCTGGTACGTTATCTAAGCCGATCACTCAGCCTTTTGGGCGTTATATCAATGTACGGCTGTAATTGCATGAGGAAAATGTTTTCTGCCTTCGGAATTCAACTACATACATGTGCTCATTGTACCCACGTTATTTGAAGATCGGTACCTTGCATAAACCGCGAGTCAGATCAATATCTGCCAGACTCAAAGCAAATATATGCACAAGCTTACTCACAACATCGCTTTGTGCTACCTTGCCTCAGTCGTGGGACAAGGGCTTGACAGATTACGTGATAGGTTTCTTTTTAGATACAATTGCAGTTGACTCATCCCGGGGTTTTTGCGGCTAGAAATCTCCCGGGATGTTACCTGCATTTCCTCGGCGAGGCTGTCAGAGTTGGCAGAGAACACCGTTGCTGCAGCCAACCCTAGGCAACGTCATCGACATTCAAATTTTTACTTCATCGTCAAGGTCTCCTAAATCATTTGCTAGTTGCTTCTTCCTATCACGCAGTGATTCTTGAGACACTGTCTATCCACACATCACTAATATCCCTCCTTATCTGCCGGATTACAGATATCGATATTCAATACTTTGGCCAAGCTTTAATCCGGCTTTCATGCAGGGAGTACCCAGACAGCAGCAGATCTCCAACAACGCATATCCAAGCACCAAAAGAACCCTCACGATAACGCAACAGTCCCTAAAAAACACCCCACTCATGAGGTTCAAAGTTAGGACTGGAGCCATAGGCATGTGATCTCTATCTATAAAACATTGACTGGAGGACACCTATGTGAGTTTTGTTTCGCACACGTCTACAGAACGTGAATTATTTTATTCACGCCTGAGTAATATTGCTGGCGGCTAGATTAGTTGACATCCCGGGTCTCTGTGCTGTTTAATAGTGTATATGGCATGAGTGCACAAATTCCCCGGCTGGGGAGACGACAGCTCGTGGAGCAGATCTTTGCTGGGTGGTCAGTTTGCAACTGATTGCCTGAGTTACGAAAGTGAGTCACGATATATCACTCGATGCCCTGCTGATCTCTTATTAACACCTAATTTGCACTCAGTAAGACTACTGGTGTGCTATGCAGCATGGAGGGGCGACCTCTTATGTCAGGCCTCCCCAATCACGGCGAATCCCAAGTTTACTTCTACATTTAAACCTCATTGGTGAAAAGACAAATTTTCCGCCTTGAGGCTCTGGTGCATACTCAATGGGATACACCAGTTCTTTTTTTTATGGCTGCACCATGTCAACTAATGCCGAGAGAAAATGAAAAAAAAGAAAAACATACTAATTTGGAGGCTCTTAACTGCAAAGTATGGATCTAGGTAGAGTCCTTTATGTAGTCGGATATTACCCCGGAATCGCTATAATAGGGTGCTCTACATGGTCTATGACTCTATGTAGAGTAATTGTACCGTTACACACACTTGGTGTGTGCATCATTACCGTCTGTCCTGGTCTTCAAAACAGAAAGAACAAGCTGTACCGTTTTTTCTGTCCAGTACTGTATGTAGAGTACCACTCTACATATCATGGGACGTAAGTGTTACAAGGGTTGGCTATGCACTCGACCCTAGTTAATAGTAGAGTGCTAACCTGCATCCGAAAGTAGTTGAGAGGTCAATGCATGGGGCAGACATCTACTCCTCACATGCTACACTACATGTAGGGAGTAAGTAGATACTTGTGAAAATGCATAGCTAATATGCCTAGCAAATGCACACTCACTCGCTCAGGTAGTAAGGAGAAAAGGAATCATAAAAAAAATTCAGCCCAGCTAGGCGCCTTGGGAACCAAACCAAGCCCAACCACTCAACAAAAAATACCCCTCCCTTACTCAGAAAAACAAAAGACTAGGAAAAACATCGTTCCCAGCGGGCGGAGCGGGCCTGAGTTACATAAGACACAACCAACGACAAGCCCGCCGGACGCCGTTCACTTCCCGAAAACCGGAACCGGGACCACGTCAAACGTTTGTTCGATCCGAGGAGAGAATCAAAGCCCAAACTGAAATATAAAAAGAAAAACACGTTTTGTAACCTGTCGATTCCCCCGCGAGGAACAAACAATGAGACCTGCAAACTACCTGATAAATGTAGATTTTACATACTGACAAGGGTTTTTTCCCCGGAATTCGACAATTTGCGCCGCCGATCGACGATGAACCCCTACCCTCTGCTCTACGAGTCTATGTACCTCCTCCTCCGCCTAGCTTAAGTTAGTACATGTAGCAGAAGAGTAGCGGGCTGAGCTAAGATGGGGGGGTACAAAAAAAACTATTCACCGAAGGGATGGTGTGGGAGTAAAAACTAAACTTGTTCGTTGGGCCTATGCTGGAGATTCTCAACCGGACCACGCACGCATGCGTTTCCACACTGCGCTATGGAACGGGGGGAGGGAAATCAAATCAAATACAAATTCAACTCTGAAAATTGTGATGGGTTGACAAACAGGAAGCAAGACAAAGACTATCCCAATCCCATCCATCCAATTCCGATGCGCCATGTCAGCTAGTGTGGCGGCTGTCAAATGGAAAAAAAAAATTCAACTGCCACGCATGCACCACCTTACACAACCTACAAAAACATGAACGGTAAATCCAACAAGTGGTTCGTTCGCCTGGGAGAATATACACATAAGGCGTATGTGCACAATTAAGCGATTAATTGGTCTTCTGCATAGGAGATAATCTTTTGGCCCGACTGGCTGGACATGCAGCAGGCAAGGAGCAAGCGAGAAGGAGCAAGAAGGCTGGCCGGCGTGTCATGGTTATATCACCCACCTGCAGATGAAGAGGGGGTTTGTTTCGACCATCTTGCGTTTTCACTGCGTCCCACGATCGCCGGCCAAACGAAACGGGAGGAGGTCTGGCGAACCTGATGTTGTCGTTGGTTACACATGCTGACTGGACTAGGGTCCATTGGTAAGGAAATGCCAAGTAAAACAACTGCCAAGGAAGTCCGGCAGCTAGGTACCTCTACATACAGATGTCGACGTTTGAGAATATGTACCTCACTACCACAAGCAATAGGGAAGAGGCATATACTCTATCTACCACAATCCCTTCTTCAAGACCTGAAACAGCAGCAGCAGATGCCCCAGCCCCAGATACGGTACCAAGTCATCATCTCCCTCTGCCCTGCTGTGAAATCTTCGAGAAGAATTCTACAGATAATATGATGTCACTCGCTCACGGGTTCTATAAAAAAAAAAGAAGCTTACATATGTACCATAGTCAATCGAGCTGAGGGAGATATGTAGGTGCATCTCAAATGGCCTCTCCAATCATTTCACGCGGGCTTTCCCTCGCCATCTCAAGTGCACGAGGAAGAATGTAGGGACGCGACGTTCTTTAGTAGTAATTATTTGATACATTCCTTTGTTACAATGTGTTACTACAAGACCACTTCAAAAAAGGATGTCTTCTCTAGGAAGGCGGTACTCCGGGAAACAAATGCCCGACTGCAAACTCCATACCTCAGCCTTGTGTGAGTGCAGATATTCAATATTCGTTGCAGTATCAGAAAGAAAAACAATTTCCCAATTTCCCAAACCCCGCAGAGCACAGGGTAGACCCAAAGAGAAAAAACACCGCGTCTCGTGAGCATAACTCGAAGATCATCATCATCACCGTCGTCATATCGTGTCAAAAGAAAAAGAAGCATGAGATAGATATGTACGCAAAAAAGGAACGCAAGGAATTATACCCACAGAAATAAACCGGTAGGCACAAACCAGCGGGGTACATAGTAAGTACAGGCAGAAAACAAAAAAAGACTCAAACGGGAAAACACACGCAAAAAAAAACAAGCACAAAGCTACGATACAGTATCCCCGCTCTTCATCTCCCACTCTGAAAACAGCCTATGCAGTAACCCCTCCCCGCAAAATAGCACAGTCCACCCAGAGGGTTTGAAGGTTAGACCGCCGCCGCCGCCGCCGGGAACGGAATCCCGGGGTATGTACGCAGCGCAGAAGCTGAAACACCGAAGGGTCCATTGTCCGTGTGTCGTATGGTGTAGGTAGCTACCCTTCACCCATACATTTCCCATCCAGACCAAACCGGTAGAGTACCGTGGTTGAGCCCAACCCGACCCCGACCCCGACCCCCCCTCTGATCCGCGATTCCACAATCCCACAAAAAAAACCGCAAGGCAAGTGAGCAAGGTGAACGTGCCCCACAGGGCTGACAGGAAATTGCGAGTTTCGATGTCGATTCGATCGATGTCGATTCGATGGGCGGGTAAACCGGGACCGGGTCTAATCCGGTATATACGTATGTCCTATGGAGTCTTCATTGTCGAGTTTGTCTGCTGCTGCTGCTAACAACCTTTTTTTTTTTTTTTTTTGTATGCCAATATTTTCGCCAATCGGTACTCTGTGGGTTTTGGGTTTGGGGTGGGGAGGTTGTTTGCCATTTGCTTGGTCGCCTGCTTGCCTAGGCTAGGCTGGCCTGCTTGCCTCGCATTTGCCCGCCTTGCCCGCCTTGATGCTGTCTGCCTGCCTGCTAAAAAAAGAAAACTAAACAGCACAATAAAAAATGGGATATGCATAAACAAACTAAGACTCCTCCCTTAAGCTTGTTTTCTTAAGATCTTCAATCCCCCGCCTTTCTCCGGCACGGCGCAGGTTCATAGCGGACACGATATCAAGGCAACCTGTTGGTAGGTTGGTGGGTTGGTGGTTGGTTGGGGTGAGGGGAGGCCGAGGCCGAGGAGGTTCAACAACTGGGCCAAGAACCACACAGTTACACAAAAAACGAATGACTGATGTTGATAACCTCCCCCCCCCCACTAAGTGCCCGGAACAAAAAAACAAAAGATTGAAATGCAAAATGCACATACCCGCCGCCCCAGGACCAAATAAGTAGTACCGAGATAGGAAAAAGTAAAGAAGAAAAAAGTAAATCTGATATACCGCAATAAGGACTGGACTGTGGGGGGAGAAGGGGGGGTATCTATGTTGTTGTATGCAGCAATTGAAGCAAAAGGCGGTCACCAACCCCCATACCGTACCATACCTCCAAAAGGGAACCCTGCATATATCTGATAGGTTGCAGTGGATAGGGTCGCAAAATGAACACACCAGAAAAAACACACGTCGTGAGGAGACGAGAGAGATGAGCAAAAAAAAAAAAAAAATTGTAGCTATAGAAGTAGCATTTGCATCCGATAAAACAAAAACCGCAACCGCAACCGCAACCAAAAAAAAAAAAAAAAAAAACAATAAACACCCACAAGATCCGGAAGGAGCAGAAATAAGATAACAGCCAGAAGCAAAAATAAAAATCACAAAAAAGTGCTTATCACCCCCCCCCCCCCCCCCCCCCCCCGAAAAAAACAAAACCAAGCACGTCCCAAAAGAGTCCAATTCCCGTTTCATCAAATATCTCATGACACAACCAAAGGGGCGAAATTCACCACTGCTAAAGCAACAAAAAGACACAACCTTCATCTAGACTAATATAAAAACACATGATGGTAATAAACTAATTAGAAAAGGTGGAATTGCGAGTCAGTGGTGGCGCTGGCACATATCCATACCCACCATGCCCGTGATCCCGTTCCCGGGATCGCGATGAGTGCGAGTGATGTGGTGTAGTATTTGACCTCGTCAAACCTGGCGATACAAACTCAGGTACTATTCTAGGTGAGAGAGTAGGCGAGTGGTGGTGCCTTGAATGTCTTGGAGGTGAAGCATGGGGAGAGTGGGGCGAATGGCCGGGGTGGTGACTACTCGGGGGTGAATGCGGGTGGATGCTGCTGCTTGGCGCTGGGGGATAACGGTCAACCCGAGGGTCAACTCGAGGGTCAGCTCGGGGGTCGATGCCTCCAGGGTAAACCCCCACGGGTCTAAATGGTATGTTAAAGATATTTGCTGCTTTCTGGATATGTTCGGCAGGAAGAGGCGGTGCGAGGCCACTCATAGGATCGGCGGGGTGTATTGAGGGTGAGCTTGAGTGCGCGTAGTGGGAAGGTATGCCGCCCTGGGCCTGAGCGATGGCTTCGTCGTCTTCACGGACGTACACCTCAAACGTATACTTCTTCCACGATCCGTTCAAGTTATCGGTCCTTAGGGAGGAAATCAGTAAAAGTTAAAACTTATCATTGACAGTATATCGCTTACCCGTCTGCAGCAGTGCGTATTTCAGGAATAGGCACCTTCTTATCGGCAACCGGCGTATCAGTCGACGGGCTTGAGTACCCAGAGTCGGTTACCGGTACCTCGCGAGATTGCATGCGGGACGCCTGTTTCTCAATACTTGGGCTGCTATGCCTTCGCCTCGGCGCGTAGGCTGCTCCGCTAGACGAGTATGAAGAGGTATGTGTTGGGGCTGACCCTCCATAAGCCGTGGCTGCAGGTCGCATCATCGGGGTCGAGGGAACTTCGTCGCACCTTGAAGTTACAGAGGACCCTCTGCGCAATGGTGGGGTTTTTGAGGACCTTCGTTCGCGGTATTGCGGGGCCTCGGATCCACGATCTCGCTCTCGGCCACCGCGTTCAGCTCTCTCCCGTGCATCCCTCGCTAACCTTTCACGTTCTCTATCTGATGCTTCCGGAACAGGCGCCCTCGGTAGGTCATCTACGCCCATCTTTGCCTTGACCCTGGCAAGTCTCTCTTCTTCAGCCTTTTTGGCTTCGAGATACCCTGGTCGGACGTCAGATCGGGCGTCGGGTCGGACGTCGGGTCGGGCTTCGGGTGCTGGTGGCGGGATCGGTGCTGTTGGTAGTGGAGCACTGGCGGTCGGTATTTCGTACTGTCGGGCATCATACGATGATTTCCTCGGCGAACCGTCGGCAGTATATCTGTTGTACCCCTTCTTTGGCACTTCATCAGGGTGATGCGTATGTGTATGTTGAGCTTGAGCTTGTGCCTGTGCCTGTGCCTGTGCCTGTGCTTGTGCCTGTGCGTGTGCCTGCGCATATCGAGCCTCCTCATACGCCTCCCTCTCCCTCTCCCTTCTAGCTCGCTCTGCCCGTTCTGTCCGTTCTGCAGCCTTTCTTGCCTCCTCTTCCTTCATCATCCGCGCATAATCCGCTGTATCCCTCCTTATATTCTGCTGCTCCTCCGGGGTCCACGAGGACTCCTCCCTCGACCTTCTCTCCCGTCCTTCTGCTCGCTTTCTAGCATGCCTAGCCTCCCTATCTTTCTGTCGCTCATCTGGCGATGGGTTAGTAGCACTTCTCTCCCTTCTCGGCCTGTCCGCCCTCTCCGATGATCTCTCTGCACTACCTGGAGAATGTCTGGTTCCACTCGTGCTTCGATGTGACGTGTGAGGGTGTGCATGGGCCATGTGTGGAGTTTGCATTGGCTGTGGTTGTGGCTGTGACTGTGACTGCGGGGGTGAGGGTGGTTTAGCCGCTGCTTCTGCTGCCGCTTTCGCCTGCTTGGCCACTTCTTCGTCGTATTTCCGCCTGCGGCGACTATCAAGCAGGAGTTCATAGGCCTCCTGGACTTTCTGGAACTGAATGGCCTTCTCCTCGCGTAGTGACTCGTCGTGCACTTTGTCGGGATGGCATTGCAGGATTAGTTTCTTGTATGAAGTCCTGATAGTAGCTGTGGCAGCATCATTTGGTATTCCGAGAACGGCATAGGGGTCCGTAGTCATTTTCGGAAGCGCCATAAGGGGGGGGGGGTGTATGTAGAGTGCTGTAACAGACGAGCAGAAACCACTGGTTAAAGTCGTCTGGTTGGGATGTGTGAAGCTGCTGGTGGTGAAGGAGGGGGAGGAGGGCTCTTGATTAAGATTAACGATTTGATTGTTGTTGATTGAAAGGGGGAGGGGAAGGGGAGGGGGTGGGTAGAGGGAGATTTAATATGCGCTAGTAGCAGTGGCCACTTTTGAGTATTACTACAGGGAACGACGTGTACTCGGTAATGGTAGGTTGCAATAGTAGATGCCAAGTATGGAGTAGCGTGGAAATAGTAGATGCCAAGACTGAGTTGTTTAGATCAGGACCGGAATGGAGGACCTGTCGATGGAACGAAAGACGATCTCACCGGATTGAGATTGAGTAGTGCGCGCAAGTAGTCGAT
Organism: Morchella sp. 2018-W30; assembly: GCA_024713625.1. NCBI lineage: Eukaryota > Fungi > Ascomycota > Pezizomycetes > Pezizales > Morchellaceae > Morchella > Morchella sp. 2018-W30. Next base: position 1,305,707 of record JAMJEW010000017.1, read on the forward strand.
TTAGTATTGCAAATAGCCAGGCAACGATTCCAGATGGTAGTGTGAGTGAGTGACTTATAGAAATAAAATAAACGATTATAGCATCCAGTGGAGTTATATTGACGGTCTACGGTCAATATGGTTGATTGGACCGCCTCTCTCTGGGTTTCTTTTCCCTCTGGAAGGATGGAGAAGGAGAAAGAGAGGATGGTTCTCAAGAAAAGGGGGGGCTTAGTAGAAGCAGTGGTGGTGGCTCGCAGAACCTGCAGTGCGTTGTATACGTAGATGGTAATTCGATGACGACTCAGCTAGCGGGTAATGAAAAAGAACGAAAGAGAAACAAGTACGGTAAGCGTAGAAAAAGTAGTAATAGCAGTAGAAGAAGAAGAGAAAGAAGTAGTAAGTAGTAGAAGAAAGTAGTAGTAGTAGTAATAAGTAGTAGTAGATAGAGTAGGAGGAAAAGGCAAGCCTAAGCCTGTAAGACAGGAGGAGTCTATTTGCAAAAGAGGCTCCTTCTAAACAACGCAGCGCGGTGGCTGGATAATAGGGACGAACAACTGTCTTGACAGGTTCGTTTCCCGGAGGTTATGATTTCAAAGCAGTCGAGTTGTCCTTTTGAGCAACAGAAGAGCAGTCAAATCAGATGGGCGACGTTTCGATTGTTTCGGGGGGGAGAAATAGTCGTGGCTGTTTCGATTGCAAGTTAATGCAACCGGGGGGGAGATAGAGAGGTAGGATTGGGAGGAGGAGGGAGTATGACGGATGAATGTCTATGCCGGACAAGCAACGTGTGACTGGAGAACAGCAGCAGACAAAAATTGAAAGTAAAAGGGAAAAAAAAAAAAAAGAAGTCAAAGATTCAGTGATGGAGAGAGCACGGAGTTTGTTTTTCGTTCCGAGCGGACGATTGAAGAGAGAGAGCAATGGGGAAGATAGCCCGACCGGTAGGTAGAGGCGGGGATGATACTATGAGGAGGAGGGGGTTAATTCGGGAAGGGGAGGGGGAGGGGGGGGTGTAGGTCAACTGAGATGCAAGATGGGGGTAGGGGAAGAGTGGGTGTGGGGAGGAAATAAAAGGTCGTTAGAAAAGAGAAATAGAACTCTCAAGAGAAGAGAAGTGTGAATAAGGTAAGGTATACAGAGAGGGGGGGGGGGGAGGAGAAGCGTGATGAGAATATTGACGAAACGACCAGCTTCACTTGTTCGGGTTCGAGTTACTGACAGGCTGGTTGGGGGTGCGCAAGCTCTATGGGTGAGCGACACTAAGCAACACTGAGCGTGGTATGGGGGTGTGGGTGTGTGGCCCGGATGGGGGAGTGAGGGCGCGATGATGATGGCAAGCAGGGCTATTGGGTATCACTTGTCCAATTCGTGATGGTGGGGAGAGCGGGATGTCCCAAGACCTGCCTGCTGCTGCTGTTGCTGCTGCTGCTACTCTAAGAAAGGTGCTGCTGCTCCTACTCCTCCTTACTACGACCACTTCCTGGCTGCCTCGTCCACTGAACTCTTCTAGCCAGCGACTACGAAAAGGAAAGGGCGGAAGACATCTATTGGCTTACATGCCCTGCGGGGAGCGACCAGCCAGAGAGCAGCGCCAAAGCAGGGAAGGGGAGCTCTCAGGCAAGCAAGGGCCCAAAAGTAACCAAACTCCCACTGGTTCATGCCCGCCCCCCCCCCCCTCCACCCCGAAAAAATCGCCAAGAAGTAAGTCACTGCCAGATTTTGGCTCTTACTACTACTTTAACTGCCCGTTCTTGTCCTCTCTCTCCAAACCACCAAAAAAATGATCTCGATTCAATACACTTTGATGAGTTGTCCAAAAACATTCAAGAAGGCCCCCGTATCCACCCTTCCCCCTCCCCTAGAAAAAAAAAACATTCACTATTAAACCCCCTCGAAAGCAAACCTTGACCCCCCCCCCCCTCCTCCCACTGCGTATGTAGGTACTCGTAGGGTAATTCTCACCTGAGCTATGGGTTACTCGTCGGAGCCCCAAACCAAACTTTCGTGGATACAAACTACATGTTACCCCGTGATTTATTATTAAATCGTCGCCAATGTAAAATAGGTTCATCTCGCCTGTTTCCATTTTATAAAAATAAAAAAATAAAACAAAACCTTCGAGGGGGGTTGGTGGAGCGCCAAATCTAGTCCTGGCCCTTCCCCTTCTTCCCGACCGGCTGCTTGATGTGGAAACAATCAAGTTTCCCTCTCCCCCTTCCCAGCCAATCATACATGATTCCCACGTTCCCGGCGCATATGGGTTCTGCATCTGCGCATGAATGGGTGGGGTGGTGGGAGCGCCAGGGAGGGAAGGGAGCTTCCTCGTCCTGGTAACTAAAAAAAATATCGAAAATAAAACAAAGATAAAAAAAAACGGGTCCTGCAGACCTGATCTAGGGAGGGTGCCGCAACGCTTTCACCGCATACATAAACATAAATAAAATCTCCTCTGCACTCCTCAGGGCGTTTATGGTTTGTGGGATGGTCGAACTGTGGGTGGCTACTGCTACATGCATACAGCTTTCTACTCAGACATCAACCACTGTTGGACTGAGTTTCGCTAGCCACAACCTCAGCGACCACAACCTCACCAACCACAAGCCATAAAACCGGGGCTTCACAAGCGGGGCTCAGCCAGCGCCAGTAACCATAACTTCCAGGATTCCAAATCGGGCACAATTAACTATCCCGCCCCCCAAAAACAGAAAGCTCGCCCCTAACCTTTTCCTGGAAACGCAAATGACACAAATAGACCCCTCCTGGTCCCTGCACCTTCGTGGGGTTAGCACGGAATCACCCAGAAGCCCACCGAAAGAAAAAAAAATACCCCTCGTTCTGGTGCCGCTGCTGCTCGAGCCGGGCACGACGGTCATCACCACATCTGTCGTCCCATCTCAACACCCGCCCGCGAAACCCCTTCAACATGCGGCGGCGGTGGTAATGGTATGTAACTGTTGTGCGACCGCCAGTTGGGCTGATCTGGGTGGTTGTTGGTCGCCCGCTCCCCCCCCCCTCCCCCCTCACAAGTGCATTGTAACAACCTTTCTTTTCTGGAACCAGGGATTGTTTGTATGAGAGAACGTCGCCGCTCCATACAAATTATCCTTGCCCTGAGCAACAGCATTTTCTGTTCTTATGCTGGTAAGCGTGTACTTACATATGATGATGATGATGTTGATTATGATGTCTCCTTCCTACCCTTCAACTGCCTGCCCTCCCTGGACTCGCGTCAAGATGCTGTTCCCAGAGAAGCCCTGCCGATTCGCGCGCCCCCCAGCCCCAGAAAAAAAACACACACACCCGCATACAGAAACGAAACGGGCCAAACAAATGTTACCCCGAAATTCCCCCCCTTCCACCCGCCGCCAGATGTGCACACATAGCATGGGTCGTGGTGGTGGTTGTGGGTGCACACACACAAGGCCGATTTTCTGACAAGCATGCACTTTGATGCTGGGTGCCGCCTGGCGCATCTGTATATAAAAAAATTCGAGTGTCTACGACAGCAGCAGCAGCAGGGCCGAAGTAGCACCGCAGTATGTGCGGAATGGGGATTTCGACTCAGGCTGGCTGGTTGGAGAGGCGATAGATAGAGTATGAGCCGGTATGTATGTACGGTAGGTAGAGAGATAATGAGTATCAATTGATTAACGTCCGGGAGAACGAACGAACGAAAGGCCCCCAAAAATCCCAACACAGACTCAAGTGTAAAATCCGCTACATAACGCGTACAACAGTACATGTATGTACTCATGAGTACGATGTATCTACCATACTTACTTGGGGTTTTTTACTCATTTCTTCAGGCTCCATGCAGGTGCAAAAACGAATATAATGTTTATGTATTATGACATTTGTCTCACTTAACATGATTAGACCCTGTGTCTGTTTGCCGCCGCCCGCCTCAACTACCTCGATGAGTATGTAGTGCTCTACCTATCAGCGCCTGGCGGATAAGGATAAGGGACTCTATGCAATAATCATGCGGGGTCTCGACAACCCCCTCTCCAATACACTTATCTCTTCCACGCCTAGCTTCTCGAAGATCTGTGCTTACACGTGATAAGGGCCTGTCTAGGGTTAGGTGTCCTACACATGCGCACACCCGGACTGGCTAAGGGGGGGAGAGGGGAACCAGATGGTATCTACTCAAAAAGAGGATATTGATATATGATATGATGCGCGGGGTGAATCAAGTTTAAGTTTCTCGGTAAAAGGGTTTGGGACTTGTGGTTGGTTGGTTCATCGCATATGGAGGCAGACAAGACATGGATGAGGGAATGTGGTGATGATGATGCTATGATAGTATACATACCAAGAAGTATCATACATGTAGTTTGTCAATTGTTACTCCAGTCTTTAGGGCACCTTCATGTGACTGTTTCATCGTGTTACCCACTTACCTCACTCATACCTACCATTCCCAGGGAACATCTAGATATACATAAGGCACTACTAAGTAATCCGTCCGCCTACATCCATTCCCCCAGCCTTATCACTGTGTGGAGTTATCGTAGGCGGCTTTTTTTTCCCCACCTCGCTGGGCTTGCGCGTGATGTCCCTATCGTCCGGTTCCTGCTTTGGATCATTGGGGGGGGGGGGGATAAGTTGGGAACGGTATGTGCTACGGTAGATTCTACATTCGGATGGGCATCTCGCCCTGATGTCCTGATGTCGTGATTGACGGAGGCTTAGATTAAAGTATGTTACGTCTGCGCAGAGGAGCTCGCACTAGCACGCATGCACGAGGGGGTGAATACATATGTAAGTAGCTACTATTTTCATCCTCTGCTATACTTTGCTCTTACTCTACTTTGGTGACTTCCACATGTCCCTAGGCATAGGAATATAAGATATTAATTGCACCAGCCTCGTGGCCCATCGACTGTATCTACATGTATCTAGATGTGGAGGAGGCCAGGAGGACGTAAACAATCACCCGTTCCCCTCGCAACCATGGCCACATATCGAAACCAAGCCCGCTGCATGAGGCACCAAGCTACATAAGGTACATTACTTCGACCTCATCACACGCAGGCACTTGACTTGTGCTTGATGCAGAGTAAAACCGGCACGGCGCGCTAGAGTAGAGCTGCTTGTACCCTATGTGTTCGATTTCACCGGGTGTCTCCCTGCGACAAGGAAGTCTAGTCCCTGCTAGTCACCTACCCCGCCGTGCGCCGATAGAGTGCCTACATTTAGGAGGTATATACCTACCTGCGATAATAGACTGGCAAACCAAAAACAAAACAAACAACTTCAAGTAGAGAGAGTACTAGGCAAGTGGACCCCGCGTTGGTTGTCTCCGCAACGACGAGGGTCAGGGTTGCTAGATACATCTAGCCCTTGTACTCGCGCGCGGTGATCCCGATTAGTGAGGCGGTCATGACCGCTGATCTCCCGGGATGGAGTGGGGCAGGGCGAGGGGTGTGTGAGAGTGGTGATGATGGGTGCTGGCGTCATTGACGTGATCGATATCTATCTTGACATACCTGAGGGAGATATTGGTACTGTGATGATTGGTATTTTTTTGTTTTTGTTTTACACCATGGGTAAGACTAGGATTTGTAACATGTAATTGATGACGGTAGTATTTCTCCGAGAAACGTGGAGTGGTAAGCATCAGCCCGATGTAAATATGTATGTTTACAATATGTATGTGTGGATTGGGGAATTGTTTGCATACATGTATGGCGTTGCTTGCTTGCGTTGCACGGTTTACTATTTTTCGCCTCTATCGCCGTTAAATAAGTTGCGCATGCCGTCGCTTCTACATACGTACATGTTTTGTCGCTTGTTCAGCTCCCGGTCGCGCCGGAGCGGAGGAAGGCGAGAAACCTGGAGAGAGAGAGGGAGTATGCCCGAACCGAGATTTCCTCAGCTATTGCTTTACATTACGTCTTTTGCCTTTGCCTCACGGACAGGAGGGCGGCTAGCGCTCGAGAGGGTTCCTTCGGATGCACGTCAAAATCAAGCAGTGCACATCGCCATCATGTAGTCATATAGTCATGGGCCAAATAACTATCTCCGCGTCGAACGGAACGAAACGAAATCCTTAGGCGGAGGAGCAGCTACCAATCTCACTTCGTATCGCTTCGTATTTTACAGCATTTGCATGCGAAACAAAACACAAAATGATTTGGCATCCTTCCGAAGTGTTTTGTGGAAGCATTCCCCCCAACCCTAATCCTTACCTTACTGCTCTGGGGAAACATTCCACCGTAGTGATACCTACAGTACCCTTTTCCTAGCTAGATACTTAGCTGCTGAGGAGAGAATCCCTGAAGATGAAGATGTCACTGAGGGGAGAGATACGATGGTGCGTGACCGTCGAGCCCTGTGGTCTGGGTTGAGGAGGAGTCTAGCATACGCTAGCCGCGGCAAGGGCGGACAAACCCAGCCAGCTACATACTTCATAAAAAAATGGCATTGTGTGCAAGCTTGATTGACCGGGGAAACAAAATGAATGATATTGTTTGGAGGGGCAGCTGCTGATACCGGTGAAGCTTCAGTTAAGTCAGGATACAGACATGTTACAGCTATTTGGGGCTGGATCAGGAAGGGAGGGTTACGTGCAGTATGTATGTTGGCAGCAGGTGGCTCGTTTGGAATGTTACGGACGTTGGTTGGTTACATTTGATGTGTAATCTGGATACATTTGATGTAGTTGGCTAGACTAGAATTAAGACAGGTGTGGCTTAGAGAAGCAAGTATTTGGCAGCAACCAAGGTTGGGCTCAACCAATCGCATTCACACCCACTGTCTCTGTCTGACAAGCACTCCATCGATCTGGTATCACGAGAACAGTTTACCATACTTTTCTCCCTCGATAGCCGTACCATACCTACCGGTGGATGAGGAGTAAAAAAAAAGGGGGGGTGACAGAGATCTAGAGAAGGGGAAACAATAAATAAATAATATAATGGCATGACTCAGATCAGACTCCACTGGATTAACGAACCCCGCACAACCTTACCCCCCTCCCATCTACCTATCGATCATCTGCTATCTGTGCTAGCTATGTCGGGATATCGCCAACGAGAGTGGCTGCAATTATCGAAATGGGCATCGTACCCGGTTCATGGTGAACTCTAGGTTAACTAACATTGTGATGCGACGTTGGGGTTAGCACTCAGCTCTATCGTGGGAATTGGTAATGATCGGCTTTACCGCAAAACAACAACCTACATTGTAAGCAAAAAAAAAGATCCCAAACTTCATCGTGAGATGTGCTTTTCCCTTTTTTTCCTTTCACCCCCAAATCGCACAAACCTCTTCCGCTTGCAAGTTCCTGACAAAGCAAAAGAAAAAAAGGATCTGTCTAGCCAACCGCAACTCATCGGAGAATTACGCCCCATGCCCAGCCCCTGGCCAACGCATCGTATCGTCCCAATAGCTGGATGAACCAACCTGTCGGGAGATGCAATAGCCCTAGCTAGGGTTTCTGGCGAGAGATACAGGTTTCTTAAAGCTTCTCCACAATCCCGGGCTGTGTTGTTGTCGACGGTACTGGCAGCTTTGACATTGACTGTTAGTAAAGTCACTTTTGTGCAGTAAAGTACTGCCTGTCCGCCGTCATGACTCCTGAATACCTTCAGCAGAGTATCAGAGTAGTAATGCTCGCCGGGGAGCGGGTCGTACTGAAGTATGGTCAAATTAGAACAGCAGCGTATCTCTAATGCCGCCCCGGGGGCAGTTTTGAAAAGATCAAATATCTTTTTTTCTCCCCATCAACAGGAACGAGTTCTACATACGTTCATTCAATTGGAGTAGATACAAAATGCCCATCATCTCTCCCCCTAGCTTGTTTCAGTGCAATCCAAGATCCACTCCCTCCGAAGACACCTTACAGCACATCTGAAACCCGATAGGCAAATACTAGAATGATCTCCCGGACGGAACACGTTGATTGACGTTGCTCCCACCATAACAACAACACAGAGTAGCTAGCCCTGTCGCGTGGCCTGACCTGTTTTTGATATGGGGGAGTAGGAGTAGGAGGAGGACTCCCCGATCGTGGATGGGACTCGAGTGCTTTTGATATCGGCGAATTTGGAGCTTGGGAACAGTTCGTGAAGAATGGGGGAGTGGTACATCCCTGGTAGCAGAGCTCAGGTGGTAATTGTCACGATACTTATTGGGGGGCCTGGTTACAGGGTCGTCTCCGTCTTTGTCGATTCTTTGACTACATGCTTTACTGACCCTCAGGTTTTTTCCTTTCTTTTTCCTTTCTTTTCCTCCCTTTTTTTCTTTCTTACTTTGGATGGATCAGTCACGATAACGGGTGAGATTTTCTGCTACCGTCGATTCCGAACCCGACACGATTTCTACGAGAATTAATTTATCATCGTTGTCGTTGTCGTTGTCGTCGTCGGTCACCCGCCGCCTCCGCCATCGTTACTCGAAACGTGGCTACCAACCATTTATTCAACCCTTCCATCGTCCATCCCGTGTAGATGAAGCTTCCGCTTTCTCTCCTCTACGTACCCCCGATCCGATCTCCCGCCGTGATCAAAATCCGGGGATAGCCAATTTGCGGGGATTGCGGGGATCCGTCTGTTGGTAAGGATGGTTAGGTATGTACCGTACCGTGCCCAGCTAGTTAAGGGGTGCTGCGCACGTACGGTACGGAACCAGAGAAAGAGCGGAAAATGGAGGACGGTATATACATATCACGATAAGTCGATAACCATAGTAAACCACGATGTTCGCCGCAGCACGTGCCAGAATAGCTTACGGGGGGCAAACTATTGGCTCGCGAGGATGGCCAGTCAGAGGATGGAGCTCTACAGCAGCTGGAGTAACTAGCTAGAGCTTACATACAGCAGCAGCAGCAGCAGGCAGCAGCAGGCATCATCATGAGACATGCAGGGGGAGGCAGACTGACGTAGGGTAACTGCTCTGCTCTAGGCAGAGTCCCTACTCTAACAGCTTGGGGCAGCTGCACTCACTGGATGTGGAAGCAGAATGCGGCCCCGCGAAAGAAGGTTTGGAATGCGTCTGCCGATGCGGCCAGAGACTCGCCGAGCGATGGGGATTGGATAAGCTTCCCGAGCCGGTGGGTGGGTGGCCATTGGTACGTAGGTACATACATGTACCTACATAAGGCCTGTGCGTCCTTGCCCAAGGTGGGAGGGGTGGGGGGGGGGGTTAAAATTTTTTTTTTCGCCTGTTTTTTATTTTATTTTTTTCTAGGCGTTCAAGTTGTACCTGTGTAGATAGAGACAATGGTACCGGGGGATATCAGATAAGAGATAACGTCTTGTGTTGCTGCCGGACTGCGTCATGATTCATCACTCTATGTATCTCGAGCTCAAAAAGCTCGAGCACCCGCAAGCACGTTGGTTAATTCATTGAGTGAGCACAAGCACGTACATACATAATCTTAGGCTTAGGTACATAGGTAAGCTACATGTAGGTAGGCAGGCACGGAACAAAGGAAGTCATAACGGTCGACTCCCAGCAATGCACATGTCCTGCCAGTTTTTCCTACTTCTAGGTACCTACTCTAGTCTATTTTCTTTTCCTCCGGGATGCTGTCTCACCGAGAGGGCAGCAATATCGATAGGGTACATATATGTAGGCATATCTTTTTGCAACTGTGATTTTTTTTTTTTTTTTTTTTGGGGGGGGGGGGGGGGGTGGCCGGCAGAGGAGGGAAAGAGTATGTAGAATACCTAGAACCTACTCGCTCGGGGGCAGGTAAATAGTACCTGACAATGCAAGGTTTGTCTCTAGGCTTTTATTTTTGTAGTAATTCTCGCCTAGTCCTCGCACCCATTGGTGAACCAGAAACCCTTATTGTCCGGTACTTTTTTTTTTTTACTTAACTACTTACCTGCTCTACTCTTGTACCTATGTACCTACCCACCCACAACCAACCTAGAGTAGAGTCGCACGGGAAATAAGCTTCGGGTGGACCCCACGCTGCCTGCAGATGTCACACCGTGTCTGTGTCTGTCTCCCTCTGTCGACGATAGGTAGGTTAGAGTAGAGTAGGTATCGGCACTCGTGTCTGCGGGTTGGTTGTACTTTCTGCTGGCTCACGGGGAAGAGACATTGTGACAGCGAGGAACCCCCCACTTGTGCTCGAAGGAAGTGCGATAGGGATATAGATAGGTATAGTTATGGAATTAAGAGAAAAGTAGGCAGATAAAGTAGGGATGTACTCACTCTGCTCTAGACCTGCAAGAGCAGAGTGAGACAAACTCACGATCTGGAGAATCCGACGGCATGCCTTCTTCTGCTCTGCTCTGCTCTGCTCACTCCCTTCTCTCCCGTATACATACATGCGTGCTCTACCTACTATACAGCGGGTGGTGGCCAGCTCGGCGAGTAGAGTAGGAGTCGTACCTACCTACCTAGAGTAAGTAGGTACATGTAAAGTACCTACATACCCTCTACTCTGTAGGGCAATACCGGTACCTACATGTAGCTAGTCAGCCAGCTGGACAGATATCATTCCGAAAGAAAAAAAAATTATCTCTCGAACCCCCCCCCCCCCCGGGGGGGGCTTACGAGCCAATATAACTTGCTCACCGCTCGCACCCCACCACGGCGACGACGACTCTGGGAAAGAAAAAAAAAAGAAAAAAATTAAAAAAAAACCACACACCAGGACACTGGAACGCCACCACCACACCGCACCGCACCCGCACGCCCCGACCCGCTCCGCTCCCGTCACGTATCTCATCTGCTACTAGTAGGTAGGTACTACATACCCTCATGACAACATACATACACATCCGATATGTATGTATGTATGTACTGATAATGATATTGTAAAGCTTCTGCCGCAAGCGGAAAGTCCAGCACGTCGCTCTTTAGCGCCCCCGCTACGATTCGCTGGATAAACGCCCTACAGGTCTCCCCCCCGTCGTTGATAAATTACCCGCGCCAGTCAGTTTGGGGGGAGGAAAATTTTCTTATTGGCGATCTCGAGGTAATAGTAATAATAATACTTCATACTCGCATGGCGATCTCGAGGTAGGTATATGGTAGGCGCCGTTGGGGTACGTGCGTTGCTGCAGTGGTTTAGAGTAGGTAGTTTAGAGTAGGAGGTATGTAGAGGAGGAAAAGCGAGGTACACCGGGTAAAGGACAACTCATACAACATCTGTAGGGTCAACGTCCATCCGTGAAGGAAAAAAAAATAGTGTTCTTTTTTTTGATCCAGTGGATGGATGGATGGATGGATGGATTACATGTGGCATGTGGCAGACGCAGGGATGCCGGTAGGTAAATACTCTGCTCAAGTGTGTTCTGCTTCAGCTAGGGGGGCAAAAACTGCAACACCCAGAGTAGATACATTGACATCTATATGTGTGGATTGGAGATTTTTGTTGGGCGTGCACCGCACCACCACCGACAGTGAAGGAGAGGGGGGACTGTATGTACCGGGGGCGGGCGGCCGGGTGGGATGCGTCTAATCAGATCAGGCACTACCCTCTTAGATATGTACTCTAGAGTCGTGAGATGGCCGCTGCTGTTTGAGCATATTATTCTGGTCGATATGTGGTGATTGATAGTCGTGTGTTTAGTATTCTTCTCCCTTCGGACTGGGGAGCTGGTGATATAATGGCTACATGGTACTCTAGATTAGATAGCAGATAGGCGCCTGTGGGTGCGTGGGTTTGGTTCGGAATATCTAATCGAATCTACATACCCATCCGGCCCGACCTCCGTCGTGGAGAAAGATCTCCGGGTGCCCACTACGTAGGTGTAAGTACCTCTCCACGTCGACATTGAGCATCTACCCCTACTCTCGGTACACACTCTACGTCTCCACGGGTTAGTATTCCATAATAAACCCATGATAGACAGACATTCGGTCATTCTGCCTACGCCTAGCTAGCTAGACCTCGGTATCAAGCCCGGGCAAAGCTCGCAATCCAGAAGCTTCGACGTCCCCACGTGGAGCTGGTTGCCCGCCCACGCCGGAATCTGAAATCTGATACCCGTTCCCGGATGATCCTGGCACATTGGGGAGAGATATCCCAGAGGGTGTGGTGTGGCATGGGTGCAGATCAGATCTCGCACTGCTTATTTGGTACTGGATGATCCACGAACGAGTCCAGTTGGCAAGCTAGGGCCAGTTGGGGGGGGGGGGATACCTTGAGTAGGGCACCGCAGAGCCAGTACCCGGAGTAGGTAGGTACATGTATACGCCAATGTTCTATCACCCCTTATCGGAACACAAGAAACACTGAATAGAGGAAAGGGTGGATTGATGGATAGAATAGGTGTAGCCGGATCCCGCGCGCGTTAGCGAGATAGAAGGTGGGAATTCCCTAGCTAGCTACATGAACCGGACCGGATACGTGCTCTGAACGGTAGAACGAGGGTGTTTTATCCTCAAGCGGGGATATTTGGAACGCCGAGGGTTCTATCTCTTAGTAATTTGGGTCATGGACGATCACTCGTGGCTCCCGCTGAAGGGGGTGCCGGTTGGTTTCTAACATATACAACGTGCAGTTAGCCCTCAAAATTATCATTACCAGAGAAAGGGACTTTTATCTGGTCCACGGGACGATAGACGTAGAATGTACTGAGCTTTTACTTTCTCTTACATCGGTTATTCGTGGTTGTTCCTCATCTCTCATAGAATCTGTGATCGTGCGTGTAGAGGCTATGAAGGCGATTCTATTGAGAAGGTTACCCCCCAGAATTCCCTTTTATCCTTGACTCCTCTCTCACCGTTGGGATCACTGCATTTACTAACCAGCGGATTCAACACCAATTCAAAAAACTCAAAGTTGCAATCGGACCTTAAGCCATGGAGAACACAAACCAAGCGGCCATCGACCTGTACGCCCCCATCGCTCTTGATCACACCAGAGACCAGTACGCAAAAGCTAAACACGACCTCAAGCAACAGAGCGCCCAGGTTATTGAATTACAGGAGCGCCTCATCAGCAAGCAGGCGGATGAAATCGAAGCACAGCAGCTGTCGGCTAGGCAGAAGGGGCTCACCATCCTCGAGCTACAACAAGAGCTGGAAAGAGCACAGGGCTTAGCTGCGGCGGCCAGAGACAAAGAGCACACCATCAGCGAGCTAAGAGACGAGCTAGAAAGAGCACGGGGATTAGATGAAGAGAAGGATGCCGCTATCATAGAGTTGCAGGAAGCTCTGAAAAGAATGCAAAGTACCTTGATCAGAGAGAAAGACATAAGAATCCAAGAGCTGCAGGATGAGCTTGAAAAAGTGCGGCATGTGCTAACGAGTATTGTTGATGTCACTACACTAATGCGGTTCAAAAGTGATTCACAAGATATCCAGGCTCGCGAGGGATATGGTGAAGGTAGAGGCGGAGATAATATCATACAGCAGAATACTGTTTCTCATGCTATCTCCAGGCCTGCCACAGCTATGAGAGTGGATAAAGAGTTACCTGCAATGCCTCCGGTCATGGATCATTTGATGGCTGATGATCTTGACATAAAACCCAGGATACCGCCGGTAGTACCCCACAAGGTTCCAAGACCTATCGCAATTCCAGAACGTTCTCAATCTCCAACCCTCCCACAATACGTCTACAACTATCTAAATACCCCCGATAATCCAGACGTCTACACCTCCTCGCGCCCTTTATTGACCTTATCATTACCTACACAGCCTCTCCAGTACCCCATCCAGTCAGCTTCACCAACTGTCCCAGTCAATCACGACAATATAGCCGCAAAGTCAGCTCGGTATCAGCGGTACACCTCTCCTTTAAGCAGCGTTACTGAAATTGCCCCCCCGCCGACACCAGCGATGATTAGTGCTCGCCAAGGGAACCTACCGCCTGCGCCGCACAGGAGGGTGCCGTCACGAGAGGGCGGGCTCCGCAGTTCGGTGTTAAGCACTTCGTCATCAATTCCAGTACAGAGGAATGTCCCCCCAAGAGCAGTGTCATTTACCCTGGAAAGGCCCCAGACAGCAAGAGAGCCAACAAAAATGGATCATATTGAAGAAGAAGAGATGAGAAAGAAGATTCGTGCGGCGGCGGAAAAAAGGAAAAAGGCCGCGTTTGGGCCAACGGATAGGATAGAAAGGGGTTCTACCGTTCTCACCTACATCACCACCGAGGGTTCGACGGGCTCGGAAACTTCATTAAAAAAGCCTAGCCGGTTTGGGAGCACTATCGAGAGTTTGGGCAAAAAGCCGTCTGATTCCAAGAAGAAAAAGAAAGCTGGTATTCAGAAGTCAGAAATAACTCACTTATCTTTCAGTCAGCCATCGGAGTTAGCGCAGGAGATGAGAAGCAGATTCGCAGAATCTCTCGAGAAGGAGACTACAAGCGGTTCGGAGTTCGAACGGATAACTGGAGCGGCTGCTAAAAACCCACCGAGCCCACAGAAAGGAGATAATCCTGGTGGAGCTAAGAAAAATCGTGACATCAAGACAACTAGTAGGGTCATGGATAGAATCCGTGGCTGGAAGGGATAACGTGGTCTGATTGTTGGATTTATTCCCTTGGGTTTGGAAAGGGGAATTGTTTTGACATGTTTGTGGACTTCAATCGCCCAAAGATTCCAGATGTCTCTTGTGATATATTTATTTTGTGTAGACAGGAAACTAGGAGGGGTTTTCATCTATTGTTATTAGCCTTTCTTCGAGTACATAAGACGCTGGGGTTGCCTTTTCTTTTTTGGATGATATCCTTATCAATAAATGGTAACTGAACATTGGCACATACATGTATTGTATTGTTTAGAGTATAGTTTTAATTAATATTAGCCCTCGAGCAGCAATGTTCCAATATAGAGTTACACGCTACGAGAAAACTGAAACTGGCTTCTGTTCCCCGGGGAGATGGCTGGGGATTCGCAAGTACTATATCCAAAGATTGTTGATAAATCTTTGGATCCGGAGGACATCCATCATTGGATAGAGATCTCATTGTTCGGCAGAGCAGGCGGTTTAACTGCCTGAGTATCATACCATGTAGATAGTAGGCCACATTCGGCTCCTAGGTGAACTAACGGGAACCAGGGCCTTTGGTTATTGAGTTAACATCTCCTTAGTTCCTCTGTTGTATATTTGGCTTCACCGCGATAATCACCTGTCGCCGGTGTCTCGGCTTCTCCGCTATTGGTGATGGGTAGGAGCTAAGGTTTAGCCATTTCTGGTCAGACCTTGTTGAAGAACTGTTGTTGTGTCGTGATGAAGTCCAAAGGATGATGTGGGGTGTATTAAAGCGATCGTAAGCAGGAGAAAGGTTTGAGCTAGCGCCAACTAAAGAAACAAACGGGACAACAAGGCAGCAAAACAAGGTACAATGGCCGCGAGTGCCCTAGCCCAGCTCCCCGAGCCGACCCGCAGATGAGCAAACAGAACTTGAGGCTTCCAAGCCCTCGCAATTACGCAAACGTAGGCAGTGATGAGATCTCCTGTATCTGCTGATGAGGTATAAAACTGCTTTTCGGGCTCAAGCCGGTCGACTATAGGATTATAGGTATACCCCCACCAGTACTGGGGATCTTATACATGTAGCTGACAACATCTAGATACCCGTGCCTACAAACAGCTCTCAACCATTGCAGCGAATCCACGAACATGTCCGCTCAGTTCCACTTACAATGATGTACCAGTCCTCAAAGTGATGCAACGACGGTAAAGAACCACAATTTCGCAGCTATTGGCCGCCATGCCCAAGTTTGGAGATGTGTATGATCCGTATAGATCGAATTGAATCAGACAGGGGTATAGGGTCAAATGAAGCCCGCTGGAGGCTAAAAGAAAAAAGTTGATTTTCCTACTTATCGGAGACCTAAATGACGCCCGCGGGAGTTTACTTTGTAATGTAAACTCTGCCCCGACAGTCCCCGACGCGACCCCGACAGCAGCCTTTCAGGCACCGGGGAGCTCTAGATACTCCCGCAAAAAGATCTCGCCAAGGTCGGGCGATAATGCTCCAGCCCCTCCGGTAGCGTAGGAAGGCTAGGTACGGGACCATGCAGGGATTTCCCCCGTCGGGAGGATGTGGTATCGTAAATCCGGCTCTTGAGAAACGTCTGCTAGGCCTACATCGTCTTATCTTCCGTACAAATATCAAAACCATAACTATATACAGTACTACAGAACCCCACTCCCAGGAACAATGATTTCTCTCTCTACGGGTACCATCACCTAACCACTGATGCCATATTCCAGCCGGGCAGCTGCGTTCGACTTACGGCAATCTTCAGAGCCAAAAAGGCCAGTGTGTACCGGAACCATCCTCTCCTTCTGGTAGCTACTTACGTAGTAGCTACATAGGATTGTAGATAGCTCTTACTTACGGCCGCAGCTACACCCCCCGACCCGACAGCGCCTTCTAGCGGGCACCGCGTGGAGAAGTACCTAGCCTATCCGCATGTTACCTCCCAGCTCTCCTTCAGCACTTATTAATTCCGGTACCAATGGGCGGTGGCTACTGAAGGAGGTCCCATACCGCGGGTGTATTCAAGGGAGATTCCATCCTAGTTTTCAAGACCGGGCCGAAGAGGACTAGCTGTGGGAACCATGATTCAAGGGGAGTTTTTTTTTTCAGAATGCTGGATGGTCGCGTCTTGATACTAGAGCTATAAGTAACTAGCTACTCGACGTCTGCCTGTAGAGTATCTTTCCTCCAATATCAGGACCTGCAACACTTATCGATTCAAGTACATTCAATATCACAACTAGTATACATCAATGCACCCACAAGACGCATCCCCCCCTCCCACACCAAGGCCCTCCACACCCCCAAACGCCTACACCCTCACCCTAAACCTCTCACCATGGTCGCGCCTCCTCCACTCACCTCCGTCACCGCGCCGCACCCGCCCCCACCCGCAGTCCGCGACACCCCCTGTCACGGCCGTCCCATGGCACACCACCACGCGCGCCCCCACCCAGCACCCCGAAACAGACGAGGGCGAAGCAGAATGGAGCGACCCCGAAACAGACGGGGATGACACAGAATGGAGCGACCCCGAAACAGACGAGGAAGAAGGTGGAGAAGAATGGAGCGACCACGCCCACAGCGACGGGGAGCTCTCGCTCCTCTACGACGGGCCCTCCCTCCTATACACTGTTCGCAGCAGCCCCGTCGCGTGGGACGGCTCGGACCTCCTGCAGCTCGACACGCCCCGGCCCGCCCGCTATCCAGCAGTCGATGCAGAGGACACTCCCCGGCCCGCCCGCCATCTAGCAGTCCAAGAGGAGTACCATCTTGAGCTCCCGAGCCTGTGGGAGTGGCGGTGGGCCGTGGGTGCGGCGGCGGGGTTCTTCGTGGCATGGGGCGCGGCGGCGTGGGGGCGGTATGGGGTCTCGGTTGTGGCGGCGCTGGTGTTTGTCGTGGCGGTTCGGCGGGCGTGAGGAGGGGTGGGTATCGTTTTTTGTTTTGGAGTTTTGGTTTTTGTGCGGGGAGGTAGACGGAGGGTAGTATGGTATCTATAGAAGCTGGCAGATGGATCGTAGATTAGAGAATTATAGAAGCTTTCTGAACTTGAAATAGACTTTGGACGCGCGATACAAGTGCCTGGTTGGGGTGTGTGTACGTATCATGAAATATCACTCAGGGTGTCAATGATCGCTAAACCCGAACAACAAAACTTACGTAACACCCCACCGAACTGCAGGGCTCAATCCGTCTACACAAACCTCATCTGGCCATGCAATCTCTCATCACCCTACACCCCAAAATCCCCACCACCTCCGAACCACCCAACCCACAACACCGCCCGCGCCATAACCCGCAACCAGCTCCCCACGCACTAGTCCTTTAGTACCGGGCCCCGCCAAGACAGGCTTGTCAATGGAGTGATGGAGTGACAAACAGGGGACCACCTGTGGTTCGCTCTAACGGTCTTAGCGATGCATGGACCTCCAGCTCCAGAGGAACCCAGTTAACCGGATAGGTAGTAAACCGGCCGCGAAGGCCCCTCCATGTAGTCACGGGCGGGGGAAGCCAGTGCTTATATGGGGCTGCTTCGGGCGTTAAGAAGCGGAAGGTATAAAGTAGCTAGCTATATATACTGGATATTCGGCGTGCTGAGCTCGGTACCCGTGGGTGACAGCGCCCCCTTTCTCCGTAAGTGTAAAGAAACCACTATGTAGGCAGCACATGTATGTTCCCACTGAAGTGAGGCGGGATAAATACGAGTGATGGCACGAGTAAAGAGTAGAGGTGGTGTGGGTTAGGGTTACGTCCTTCAACCTCGCACGTCCCATTTGCCTCCGAGTCTCGATCTCTCAACCCCCCAGGCGCTGCATGCCCTGCTGTGGACGAACAGAACGGGGCAAATCTACGCCTATGTAAAGCCCCTACCCGACAGCTTGGTGAAAGCCTGGAAGTAGCTGAGCGGGCAAAATCTACTCAGCTAGCAGCAGGATTCTCCACTGCGGTGTTTTATCACACCTCAACTAACCACCCCTTCTTGCCGATCCAAAGGCCTCGGCTCTCCTAGGGGGTGAACTGTACATGAGTCCATCGTTGCGTTGTGGTTCTATGTATATGACCTGGACCCGGCTCCACCTAGGCTAGTTCGGTCTCCCACGAAAACCTCTGGGTATGTTCGTCCCCCTGTATCAGTAGACATCACCACTACCGGCCGTCAAGACCTCCGCAACAAACAAATGTAGTACACAGGCAGGTGCCCCATCACCACTTATCACTCGACGTTACACAGACCACACCCCAGCCGCGCCGCGCCGCGCCGCGCCGCGCCGCACCTACGCCCGCCAAGCGACGCAGTGCCCCAATGCTACGGTGAGAGCACCACCCAGGCGGCGAGGTTCCGCATAATGGTGCCTGAGGTGGTACATGTAGCTATATATATGGTTTGCCGGCCCGTATTAACGGTTCTGTGGAACGGCGGCGCCAATCGATCATTGGTCCTACCGGGTCCTGGCGGTGAAGTTTAGTTGTATGACTGACATCTTCCACCCGTATAAATACCAGGCCATGGGGCCGCTGGATACGGCGCTCATATCATATCAGCCAGTGGCCGTGGTATCTCGTTCATTCATTCATTCTCTCTCTCTTTTTTTGTCTAGTCCCCCCAGTTCCTTTGATAGGACACCACCACCATATATATATATACGTTCATTCCACCAGCCTATCTTTGTCGATTCCCACCATGCACTCCCTCGCCGCGCTCCCCCTCCTCTCGCTCCTAAGCCTTCTCGCCCCCGCAAGCGGCCACATGATCTTCAACCACGGCGCAACCTGGGGCCTCTCCAGCAAAGGCGGCTCCCTCGAAACGCCGCTCAACGCCGCCACAGGCGCAAACTGGCTGCACCACGGCGCCCGCAAGGACACCACCACAGCCATAACCTTCACCCCCGGGAGCAGCCCCTCCTTCCCCGTGACGTGCGGCGAGGCCGCGGGGGCGCCCGACACCGCGGCCGCAAAGTGTACCACCAAGGCCGGTATGTCTCTCTCTCCCTCTCTCTCTCTCTCGGTGGGTGATTGACGCATGTATGTAGACTTCCACGGCGGCGGCGGGTGCGCGCTGTCGATTGCGTATACGGACGGGGAGCCAAAGGCGGAGGACTTTGTGGTCTTCTCCGTCACGCACGACTGCCCGAAGTTTAACAAGTTCAACCACAACTTCGCCGTGCCCTCCAACCTGCCGGCGTGCGAGGAGTGTGTCTGCGCGTGGCACTGGGTCCCGGACCCGAGCACCTCCGCAGACGAGTCTGTATGTTCCCCCCCCTCTCACCCCTAGGCGTGCTTGGCTGACTTGGTGTGTAGTACATGAACACGTTCAACTGCAAGGTGGGCGGGTCGACGAAGGGGAAGATCCAGGGCGGCAGGAAGCCGAATTACTTTGGGGTGCAGGGGTATCTGGGCGGCGGGGATAGGCCGATGTATAAGACGACGTTCCCGGACGGGGCGCAGGAGCTTACGGTTGGGGGCGCGGGGAAGAGGTGGGTTGCGTAGGGGTGGGTTGGCATGTAGATAGCTGGGATCGGGGCCCTGGTGGCTGGGTTTAATGTTATAGATTGGTTGGGGCGAAATATATGTCTCTTACTTGTGCTGCTGGTATCGTGAAGTGATGTTACTCGTTGGTTGGGGTATTTGTACGTCCGGGGAGGACTGGCTACTAAGTCCCCCGATTGCGGGGTTCGAAGCTTAAGGATCAGCTATACTACTCTGGTATGGAGAGATATTGGTCACGAAATTGGCTCAGGTTTTGGGCAGTATAGATGCTTGTAACTGTTTGCAGTAACTGCAGGGTACTGGAGTAAGATAGAATATAGCTATATTGATCTAAAGAAGCTAGAAAGGAGCCGTGAGGCACTGATATTGCGCTTGAGACATGGGGGACCAGGAGGCGAGAAAAGGTTGTTCCAAAAGTCGACGTATGCGGAGAATTCATTCCTTGCTACGGGTTCGAGCGACAAGGAAGCCTTGATCTTCAGTTGTAAATGTGAATAGTAGTTACCTGGATCCCTTGAGCGCCCCGAGGGACCATTATTTCTCAGGAGTCGGGGGTAGCTTGAGGTATCGGCCACTGCTCACCTCGGGGTTTTTTGTGGGTTCCACTAGCTGTCACCCCTTCATACATGTATCTTAGTGGCTCTAGTACACTATGCCACAACTACTGCAGTTGTATGTCAACATCAGTTCTGGGCAGGACCTGGTGCTAGCTGTCGTTTTTTGACAATGTTTGCTTTGCTGTCTTTGGTGAGGTGTTTTGTTCGTAGTTGTCACTTGTGACTGTCGTTATTAATTGGGGAGACGTGTTTAGGCACTTTCCGGAGAGTTCATGTTATATAAAGAGGGCTTTCCCCTCTTCCTGTTCGATCAATCAATCAATAGGATACGCAGTTCATCTCTCTACTCTTTTCCGCTTGCTCGGAATACCTCCTGCAGTTCATTTCTCTGCTCTTTTCCGCTTGCTCGGAATACCTCCTACAAATAGTAGCACTTGTGGCTAGATCTACTAAGTAGATTCCCGTTCATTGGTTCCATGGAGCTATATATATATACAAGTGGAATGCGGCCGGAGGCCGCATATATATATAGTTGTGTATATTCCAGGCCGTAATGATTCGTCTCTGCCCATGACTGGCCGATATAATCCTTTAATAGCACTGTTTTGGAGTCTGTTTGTGAAAGCTTGGGGGGTTCAGGAATCTAGAGGTGATATAAAGGATTATAGACGTGTTTGTTCATGCCCTTTGGTACAACAATGGTACAATCCCCTCTTAATGTAGCTTCCCTTCCAATCACGGGAGCGATCTTTGTCAGTGCGTGTACATCACTAATATGCAAACCGTCTTGACCAATAGAAATGCTTCCTGGTGACGATGGACAAGCTTATACTGTTTAGACAATTGTGTCAGTTTCGATTCCCTACCCAACCGAGATAAAGATCTTAGATCAGCTCCACAGGCCCACAGGGGTATAGAAGCATGTGTACTCCGACACGTTTGCATAAACTAAAGGGAGTGCACGTTTGACCACCTCAAACGTTGGTGCCGCTAGTCCGCAGGCAGGCGTGGGACAAAGGGGATTATTTCGCGGAGGCACATATACCTAGCTAGTGCCGATACCGCCGTCTTTGAAACTGTGGTAGTAATGATGTAGGGCTTGTTGAGGTGATACGGTAAAGTTCCTCCTATGCCACATGGAGGTGGCACTGATTCCACCTTCTTTCGGGGACTGCACATGTAATTGCATTACCATAGGCCTGAAACCGAATGGGGGCCCTGCCTACAGTCCTACCAAGACGCGTTGCCGAGACAACTACTGTCTTGGCACACCCATCATATCAACGCGTCTCCCCCCTCCCCTTTCCCTCACCAGGCATCACGGTACGTCCCCCCCCCCCCCATATCCCAGCTCTCTATCTAACAAACGCCACAGGCAACGAGGGATCTCAGTGACGACACAAAGAGAGCACACTACAGCAGTCCTCCCCTCGACGGGAGCACGACGCATCATGGGTGACCACGAACAGAAATCGGAGAGACCCTCGCTGTCCTGACGCCCGCCTAGGCCGCCCCGCCTTCACCGTCCCCCCCCCTCCCCCCTCAGGCTTGCTCTACCAGCGGTACTGGAGTGACTGCAAGGAGCACATGACGAGAATAGGAATATCCTCCACCCGGAGACCACGCTAGGACCGCACCCCCAGTCCTCTCGTAGCGGAGGCCAAGAGGCCCCAGGCGTTGTGCGAAGAGCCGAAACCCTCTGGCAGCTTGGCCTACGCGACGGGGGAGGCGGTGGTGCGCCTCCGCAGGTGGCGAGGTCGGTGATGGGTAAAGTAGTTTTCAATCTGATGCTGGTATGTCGCCCCCCCCCCCTCCTCACCTCTCACTCCACCTTGCTGACTAGTGTCACAGCGTCTCACATATCGTTCGGAGTGCATGTCCTGTCCGGAGCGCCCATGGCGTTTCGGGGGGGGGGGTGGGTGGTGCGGGCAGCGGCCGACCGCAAAACCTTTGCCTCGTGATGACAAAAATCAAAAGCCAAATCTGACTGCTAAACCCGGACCCGCTTGCGCGGGCTGGCTCCTTCGGGGCTGGCTTGTGTGGTGGGTTTCGTGGTTGGCAGTGTGATCAGAAACATTTGAGAGCTATATTTTTATCTGAAGGCCCCTCTCCTCCCCCCTTTTTTACCACCCTGTCTTTCTCTTGTTTGTTTGGCCCTGGGCCATTTTGTATGTAGTAAAAAAATTTTAAAAGAAAAGCTTGTTATACTCCATCATCTATATTGACCTAACCCTGCTCATCTATGTTCTAACCCTGCTCATCTATCTGCTCATCTATCTGCTTATCTATCTTTAATCTAACGGGTCCCATACACACCACCACTCACCACACCACCCCATCCTCCCACCTCACGCCCGCCGCCCGCGCTGTATCCTCCCACCTCCCAGGCTCCACACAGACAACCCTCGCCACCCGCTGCGGACACACATACTCCCGCCACCCGCGCACACTGTCCAGCGCGCACAGCAGCAGGAACACAGCGTACCCGAGCGCCCACCCGAGCACGAGACGGAACAGCCACTCCTTGGCGGTGGCCCAGCTGGTTCGTGGGTGCGTGGGGCGCTTGTAGCGGCGCGGCGGCGGCGGCGGCGGTGGTGGTGGTGGAGACGGCGAGCGGGGTGGGGATGGGGATGGGGATGGCGGCGGGCGGTAGTGGTGTTTGCGCGTGCGGGGTTGGGCCATTTTGGGCGTTGGGTTGGGGCTTGTTTTCGGCGTTTTGGTTTGGGCCTTTTGGTACTGTTTTTAGGTATGATACTGATGCTGTCACTGTCACTGTTGGATAGGGAGGTAGGTACTTGGTAGATATGGGGGGCGGTTATTATATTGCCGTGGGAGGTATCAAGAGTAGTTGTGGGGGCGTCTTGAATGTTGAACGTATATCGTGAAGATAGGTATGCATGTCAGACCATCGTATCAAGGCTGTATACAGGGTCTCATGAAATATAGTGCCATAGCTGCTGTCTCTAATAGCCGGTAGGTGGGTCGTCGGTATCATGTAATTAAGTATGTATTCTTAACTTTAGGAGAGCCCTAACCCTGGGAGGGGAAATGCAATCTGGCGCTACTATATTATCATTTTGGGGGAAATATAATACCCTTTACATGGGAAAGCTCGTTGGGAAAAGGCCGTCTCTTGATGCGTTTACATCAAGCATTGCATTGGGATATTGGAGTGCGTGTTAGCACAAGCCCTACGGAGCCGTTTTGTAGCTTCGGGTCTCCGTGCATGGGTCGCGCCTTTGCTACTTGTGGTTTTTTAGCCCTAACCGGCCTCCCCGACGTGGGTGTCGCTACATGACATATGTAGTTCTAGTGGTGTGCCCCCGAGTGATAGGTCATGATGCGAGCCCGTGAGCCACCGCGCAGCCAGCGCAGTCACAGCGCCATCAGACCCATTAATTAGGCTGACTAAAGACTGCGGTTGCGATAACCGCTGCGAATATATGTATGTACAGTCGCTCATTGAGGCCTATGATCTATAGCGCCGGTGCCCGGTCAAGAGACGTTAGTTTACACCGCCGGTTTTTAATTTTCTTCATACTCTGTGGTGGATAGAACCCTTTTGGTCTGCTCCGGTCCGTGGTATTGCCGAGTATCGTAGCCTGTCCTTCGTATGCGCGCGTGCATGTGTGTGTGGTTGGGTGTGTTTAGTTGCTTTGGCGGGGCGGGGCGGGGGGCAGTGGTGGTGATAATGGCAAGCCGTAGTAGTCTATGGTGGGCGTTGCCGTGGTTATTGCGGTCAGGTTATATAATTATAATTATATGTATGTACGAGGCCACACCGACTACTGCGTAAGCGCGGCGGCTGTTTGTGTATATACCTTTACAATTTAGAATCAACAGACCACATGTACGTACGTATTGGTGCGTTGCCAAGGAGATCGGTCTTTCCACAAATTGGGGGCTAGCTCATAAACTACAACGGCACAAACAGAAGCATCGTGGCGTGGCCTAGTGGTAATACACTGGGCTTCGTCATATGACCACGACAGGTTCAAATCCTGGTGGGAGCAGTGATGAGAAAGCCCAACATGGTAGCGACGCTCTTGAGGGATGAGTACTTCTTCACGTAAGTCTTTTGTTGCCGGTTTTTTTTTATCAGTTGTGTAGATTTTAGGGAACAGTGGTAGACAAATCCTCTCTCTACGGTACGTACATGTAGGTACATGTAGTTATAATTCCCGTTCCCGCCAGTTGGTGTTGCCGTGCTTAGTCAATAATATTCCAACACCAAAATCGATGCCAAGACGTTCATCGAGTGAGCGCCCGTGACGCTGGGGATCATAGGGGTGGGTGGTCTGGGTGGACTCGAGGAGGGCAATACTATTAGTGCAGAGGCTCATCAAGTACGATATGGAAAACGCTGGACCCTATATATGGGGAATTTTGCGCATGTTGGATGGTTAAAGTAAAATAATCCTCTAATATCATTAATTAAGCTACGACTACTCTCCTCCCTGATATATAAGAACGATAATCATACTAGTACTACTACCACATTCCAACCAACCCGCCGGAATCGATCCTAGCGGGCCACACAACCCCTCAAATAAATGCCTAGCTCTACAGCCCAGCCGGGCAAAACCCCCAAAGTACAAACCTCAAGTCCTCAAACCCCGCGACCACCCACACTGAGCGTCTGAAGCCTACGTACCAACGCCTCCTCCTCAAGCGCCGCCGCCCTCCTCCGCTTCGCCCGCCCCCCACCACCAACATACTTCCTCTTCCCGTTCTTTGTCGGCGTCTCGTAGCGCCCGTCGTCTTCCTCTGGGCTCCCGGCACGGGGGCCGGGGCTGTGCCGGAGCTTTGAGTACTTGTGGTAGATATTGTTGACTATGACGCCGCGGCTGGGGCGGAGCGGGGGGTGGTTGTTGGTAGCCGGGGAGTCTGGGGAGCTGGCGCGCCCGGATTCAAGCTGGATGGATTGGAGGAAGCTGAGGTGGGGGTCTGCGGCGCGGAGCTCGTCGTAGAGGGAGGGGCCGGCGGCGCGGAGCCGCTTGGGGGTCTTGAAGGAGGGGAGGGCCGCGGTGGGGGGCGCAAAGAGTCTGGTTCGGGGAGGGGAGGGGGCGGCGCAGTGGAAGGGGTCGCTCTCGATGGTGTAGAAGCAGTTTGGGGCGCTGCAGCTGGTGTCGCGGAGGGTGGTGGTGCGGTGGATGTAGGCGCTGGGGAGGAAGCGGGTGGCGGTGGGGAGGGTGCAGGTTTGGGTGGAGGGACACTGGGCGTGCAGGGTGTAGCTGATGTGTCCGCAGACGTAGAGTTCTTGGTTGAAGATGCACATTGGAATTGTAATTGGCTGTCGGTCTGGTTGGTTAGTGGTGACGTTGGGAGCTGAGTATATTGGTTTATGTAGACGGAAGAGGATGTAATGTAGCTCTTATAACTTGACGGGAGCGATATTATAGAATATTCGAACTGTATTTATATCAGATTCTATGATCGGTGGTTTATGCGCGTCCGCCACGGTTGAATGCATAGTATATTCAAGGCAGCTTTCAAGTGATGCAGGCTCACGCACTGTTCGGGAGCTTTGTCGCCTTTGAAAGAGATTCAACGGTAAGTAATTGTATTGGTTGTGAGATGCATATAATTTAGTTGTTGCAGGAGCATCTTGAAAACGTTAGGGTTAGGGGTGGTTCGATAAGCCTTGGCAACTCGAAATCCTAAAAGAGGATAAATTACTTATATATGCCGTACTTTGAAAGACAATATAGTTGGGGTGACTACGGATTGGGTTGGTTGGCTGCCAAGTAAGTAAAACCCCAGGAACTATCATTTCCCCACTGCGCTGATAAGATAAGATGAAGCAACAGTGAAACTTGTAGGGGAGAGAGTACTTACATGTAATTAACCGCCCAGCGCACAAACTACGAAACTAAGACTTCGCTAGATTCAGATTGGCAGGTGTCAAACGGGCTCGTGAGGGTAGCACTTCTAGAGTGTATTGGTACTAGTATGACGTAGAACCAACTGCAGGATATATGAGTATATATATGCCTATGTTGTTATGTCTGTCTGTTCTTGCCCCCTATTCTTTCTTTCTTTCTCCTATTCTCTCATTATTAACCTTCTCTCTCTCTCTTCTCCTTCCCTCAGTATCATCAGACTTTGCAAAATCAATCATCATATACCATTGAACTCGGACTTTTCAAAACCACATCAGAAATGGACAGCTACTCAACCACTACCGTTGGCCTCATGCCCCGTCTCTTTACCCGTGAGTCCCTCTGAAAACTCGTTCCCTGCCATACCTCCCATCCTAACTCCTCCCCAGCCGCAACCGCGTTATGGGCCCTCCCCTTCGGAGCGTACCTCATTCTCCTCTCTGGCCGCATCTTTGCCATCCGAATCGCCACCCAGACCCTCCTCGGTGACCACATCGAGGCCTCGCCCTCGCCCCCACCGGCCGCCAAGACCGAGGTGGGCGGCGGCGCAAACAAGACGGAGCCCGGAAAGACCGATGTGAAGGTCAAAACGAACCCCGCGGATAACCCAGACCAGCTGTACTTGGCAACCAGGTGCATGGCTAACTACTTGGACACTGTGCCAATAGCTGTAAGTGGAGCGGTGATTGGGGGATGGGGATAACAGTCTAATGATGATGTGGTAGATGATCTTTTCGTTGATTGCGGAGCTCAACGGCGCAGACCATAAAGTGCTGAGCTGTGCCCTTGGGACGTTCTTTGCGATCAAGATTATTCACATGTGAGTACCTCTGCACCCCGGTGGCTCCGATCTATGCACTGACTGGGTTGAACGAACAGTGAATTTGGACTTCGCTGTGCTGGGACTATGGGTCTTGGAAGACCTATCGGATACTTGAGTGGTCTGGTATGGCTCGCGAGCATGGCCAGCTACTGCGTGTACCTCAGCAAGGACTACTGGTTGGCTTAAACCATTCCCTCATGAGATAGGAAGCGCCGGAAAGGAATTACTGGATAATTCAAGGACCTGATTTTTTTTTTTACTCTCATTTTTCTCTCTCATTTGTTATTTTCCCTATTCTTTGTTCCGACAAGTTTTGCAATCGTCCGACTGTGTCAGCGCTGCCGCAAAATTTAAGCTATCATATTACATTACATACCTTTCCAAGTGTACATTAAAGCAAGCAACTATAAGTCGATACCCAAAAACGTGTCCACAATCCAAAACAGAAAAAAAAAAAAGAAAGGAAAGGAAAATAGGGGATCGATAATATATACCCCGAGAGTCCAGGCCCTCCCGTATTTTAAATTTTGTTGGTTTTGTTTTGACGGGCGCTACACCGCGCGCGAGCTCTAGACCTGTCCCCCCCCCACGGACCCTCCCTCACTCGTATTCGGTGTGGGTGGTGGCTGCCAAGACTGTGGCCGTAAGCTTAATCTTACGACCGGCGTACCCGAGACCCCCCTACCCTGATCGCCTCGTTTAATTAGTGATTTTCACTAACACTGGGCCCTGGGTACTGCAAGACAGCTGTGAAACATTGTTTTGCGGTGGGTAGACCGGGGTGATTAGTAATCCCGCTATGTAGGTACAATGTACTGATGTGTGTATGAGGGTACGGTCGGGGCAGAAAGTATATGTGCGAATTAAACTATCCTTGTAGAAGTAGAGGATGCTAATGGAGTGGGTCGGCGGGCTGTATCCTACTGCAGGCTTTGGCTGGTGCGTGGGCACATCTACATGTGGCTACGTATGAAGAAGAGGATAGGACTACTCTCATCACCACCACCACAATCACCATCATCAAGTGTGGTAATCCACATTAGAGTATTGGCCAACAACTTCTGAGCCTAAATATCTAGTCCTCGGCGACTGCTCTCTGGTGTGGATAGCCCGCCACGAGCTCAAAATCTGAACTCAGGATTTGAAAATCTGAGTGTGGCCAACACGTACTGCATTAACACCACTAAGAGATGTATCAATAAGCATAGCCCTGATATAATAGGCATAAGAGATATGTGGCAAAGAACGTAGAAGATACATAGTTGTCTATTACGAGAGACTGTACTTGGTCGATTGAAACCTCTCCTCTCCCATCATCATCAACCTCAGGTATTACTTCATCAAGTTCCATCTCGTCTGCTGTAACCTGTTGCACCCCATCGATTGCTGGTCACCCTCACTTGAGTAATCTCCGCCACCACTAATATTGTCACCATGATCACAGTTGATTTGGTTCTGGTGTACTGGGAGCTATGAGGGGTGGAGTTTCTAGCTGGCTTGGAATTGCAGTTCACTCAATGGTCCACTAACGTTTGTATCGGGCAGGCATCAACCGCTACTACTGGTACTATCATAGTGGGCCATAAAGTACATCGGCACCTTCAAGTTTTCAGTCTCAGTCAATATCAAAGCTTAAGAATGTCATAAATATAGCTAGCTACATAACATAGTCCGAAATCTCTATCCCAGCACAATAAACGTGGCCCCCACCTGGGTAAACTGCGAGCTGGCGCTAATGCGCCAACTCAGCCCGCTCGTATCCACCTTAGGACACGATATCCTCAGGTGCACATTATTGCTGATATTCGCGGCGATCGAGTTTGTCGCCAAAAAGACACTGGTCGACTCCTCCTTGAAGCCGCTGCCACTTCCCCAAAGATCATGCAACCCGCTCTCCCCCCCCGGGAGCGGCTGGGAGGTCCCGAAGCTGCCCATCCACGTATTAGGCCTATCATAAGAACACGCGGCCCAGGCCACGTCGGCGGAGAACAGCGTCGCCTCCTCGCGCGAGCTCACAAAGAGTAGGAATCCCGTGGACGTGACATCATCGCACCAAGTCTCGGCCTTTGCGTTGGCGGACTCGAAATGAAAGCCCGAGAACCACACGGCCACCTGGGGCGGCTGCGCGTAGGGCCGCTCAAACACGATACGCCGCGACACCTCACGCTTCTTCTCGTTGGACGGGTGGTCGGCCGTGGTGCTGAAGGTGCCCACCTGGAAGTCGAGGTCCTCGGGCGCCACCGAGAGCCACGAGGCGCACGCGCTGAACTTTCTTTTGGAGTAGTCGTCCACGTGGATGGTGAAGCCGGAGCAGGTGGTTGCGCGCGCGCATGAGGCGGTGCGCAGCGTCCCCGAGGGGGCGGGCGCGTATGGGGCGGCGTACACGGTCCCCGAGGGGTCGTGCACGTATGAGGTGGTGTACAGCGTCCCCGAGGGGTCGTGCGCGTATGAGGCGGCGCGCAGCGTCCCCGAGAGGCCGATGCTCAGATAGCGCAGGCCCGTGACGATGCGTGGGGGGGTGGCGTATGGTTGTGGGAAGGTGGTGAGCTTTGAGGCGCCGGTGAGCGTGCCGGGCGGGAGTACCTCGGCGGTGTGGAAGGTTCCTGTGGCGGGTTGGCGCAGGCATCTAATGGCCTGGCTGCTGCTGGCGGCATTGCTCGAGCTGCTGCCCCATGGCGGGTAGATTGGCGGCGGTGGTGCTGCTGGTGGTGTTCCTGCTGGTGGTACTGCTGGTGGTGTTCCTGCTGGTGGTACTCCTGCTGGTGGTGTTCCTGCTGGTGTTCCTGCTGGTGTTCCTGCTGGTGGTGTTCCTGCTGGTGGTACTCCTGCTGGTGGTGTTCCTGCTGGTGTTCCTGCTGGTGGTACTGCTGGTGGTGTTCCTGCTGGTGTTCCTGCTGGTGGTACTGCTGGTGGTACTGCTGGTGGTGTTCCTGCTGGTGGTGCTGCTGGTGGTGTTCCTGCTGGTGGTGCTGCTGGTGGTGTTCCTGCTGGTGGTACTGCTGGTGGTGTTCCTGCTGGTGGTACTGCTGGTGGTGCTCCTGCTGGTGGTGCTGCTGGTGGTGCTCCTGCTGGTGGTGCTGCTGGTGGTGTTCCTGCTGGTGGTGCTGCTGGTGGTGATGATGGTGACCGGGAAGGAGGAGCGGCTGGGGGGCGAGCTTCGCTGGGCGTGTCTATCGCAACGCTCTTGAGGCACTCGACAATCTGGTGGTCATTGTTTAGGTTGTGAATGATACCCTAACTAACCACATGTACCGTAGCCTTACATTTGCAACAAGCCTCTCAAACACCAGCGTCGGTGCCGTCGCCGCGAACTTTAAACTGTAGGCGAAATCTGCGTACATGCATACCCTGTCAGCCGGAATTAAGATGAGGAACTCTTTTTGACAATGTGTATAATATATTCCTAATATAATAAATATATAAAATATATATACCTTGGTAGCAGCGCCTCAGTTGCTCGTCGGTGAGGGACGAGGTGGCGACTAGGTACGAGGCGGGGATGTATTCTCCCATGGTTGTGGTTATGGGGGTTGCAGAGGTTGCGGGGATTGTTGACACTGGGTGCCTGGATTATTATAGGTGCCTGGAGTACCTATTATAGGTGCAGGGGCTTGGATCATGGGTTGTCACTCGGGGCGGAGGATATGTGTTCGCTACGCACTGGGTTAATTGCCGGAGGCTGTATTCTAGGCTGTCGAGTTCTTGAGAGCTGGTAGATATGTTGTTTTTATGTCTACTGGTTATATATATGTGCCATCATGGACCGTCACTCGACAAGGCAATCAATATCAGCACATGTTCAGTGGATCGCGGGAGTGCGGGGTTGCTTACCTGCTGTTGGTTGCACGATGTTGCTCTGTGAACGTGATAGGTAAGTATGTAGTAGGTACATGTAGGGTATTCGCAGGTAGATGCATGATATGATGTAGCAGAGGAGAGTATTCACAGGTAGATGATATGGTGATGCTCTGATATAGAGTATATATCCTGATGAATACAAGTACCTCTCACGGTTGATATCTGCTGTTTGTACTCGAGTCTTTTATCACCCCCGGTGCCAAGGCTGTCACGTGTGAATTCCTCCCCCCCCTGCAGATTGATCCCGATAAGGATAAGGAGGAGGGAACGACAGACGACAGCTCTTCTCATAGCTGGTTGGGTTCACAAGGCTCAGGCGGTATAATAACACATACTTCATACGAGCTCTTCTTCTCTTCTTCTTCTTCTTCTTCTACTCTTCCTTCTTCCTCTTCTACTTCATCTACTCTTCTTCTACTCTTCCCTCCTGCCCTTCTGGATAGCTCTACCTAGCTACATTCAGTACACGACAAGCTCGAGAGCTACATACAACCAGCATAGCTACAAAATGGCCCCCAAGGTCTCCTTCCTCGACCCCGCCTGCAGCTGCGCAGACATCACCACCTCCCCCACCCCCTCCACAACCTGCCACCACCACCGCCCAAACCTCAACGAGATCCTCCCAGGCCTCTTCCTCGGCAAGTACGTTCCCCCCGCTCCCCCCCTTCTCTCCCACCAAACTGACACGGGTACACCCTCCCCCTTCTCTCCCACCCAACTGACACGGGTACAGCCTCGCCGCCGCCGAATCCAGCGAGACCCTAACCTCGCACGGAATAACGCACATCCTCTCGATCACGTCGACGCCGCCGCAGATCCCGCCAGGCTACATCCACAAGTACCACCACCTGCACGACGAGCACAGCGCAGACCTCCTCGCGATCCTGCCGGACTGCGTCGCAAGGATCGAGTTCCTGCTCTCCGCGCCGGCGGGGGCAGCAACGGACGAGAAGCGCGTGCTGGTACACTGCTGCATGGGGCGGTCGCGCAGCGCCGCCGTCGTCATCGGCTACGGTACCTCTCCCCCCCCCCATCCTGGGCGGTGCTAACGGACGGAGCGGGCAGTGATGAAGGCGCGCACATGCGGGTACGAAGGCGCGTATGCGGCGGTTGCGGCGCGGCGGCCCATGGTGCGGCCCAACAGCGGGTTCGTGGGCATGCTGCGGGTGTGGGGCGCGTGCGGGGCGAGTCCGTGGGCTGGCGAGGAGATGGCGGGGGTTGTGGCGCGGGCGCGGCCGAGGAGGGTCATTCGCGAGGGGAGCCGAAGGAGGAGGTGTCTGCTGGAGGAGGAGTGGGTCGTTGTCGAGGAGGTTGGCGGAGAGTGTTGGGGTGTCAATGGCGCTGCGGATGGGTGGGGTGGGGGGTTCCTGGTGGGGTTCTTTCTGGGGAGGGACAGGGGTGGGGTGTAGTTTTTTTTGTTCCCTTGGGTGTGCTCTTTTTTTTGGGGGGGGTGGTAATAAATATTTTTTATTCCGGATGCTCATCTAGCAAACACATTGACCGTGAAATCGAAATAGCCATATCCACCCTCCGTGAATAGCCCCAGGGCCGTTAAAACAGGTCCGGGACGGGACTTGATTCCTGGTAGTGAGACCTATCCCCGCAAGCAAGGTGTCCCTATATCCGTTCTCGCCTGGCGGGTGTTTGCGCCTTCACATGTGCACATATGGTAGTCTGCGGCCGGAGTGTCTAGGGAGTGAAATCTATATTGTGCTAACGGATCAATACATGCAGTGCGACAAACAGACAGAAAGACAGAAAGACAGAAAGACAGAAAGACAGAAAGACAAACAGACAGAAAGACAGAAAGACAGAAAGACAAAAAGACAGAAAGACAGGCAGGCAGTCTAACGAACCAAACAACCAAACAACCAAACAACCAAAAAAACCAAAAACACCCAAAAACACCCAAAAACAACCAAAAACCCCCAATCACCACTTCGCACCACAACCATTACCCCAGATTCGCCCTAACCCACAAGAGGCCCAGCGCAACCGGCAGCATGGCCACGCCAATGATCGGAAACACGTGCGCGCCCTGGATCGAGAAGATGCTGTCCTCCTGGTACCACCGCTCTACCTCTTCGGCCTCGGAGGGGACGTCGGTGGGGTGGGAGGATCCTGGAGGCGGGGGAGGAGGAGGAGGAGGTGGTGGTGGTTCCTTTGGCGCGGGCTCCTTTGGCGCAGGCTCCTTTGGCGCGGGCTCCTTTGGCGCGGGCTCCTTTGGAGGGGGAGGCGGTTCCTTCGGCCCACCCAACCCACCCTCCACGGGCGCCGCCTCCCCAACCGCAAACAAATCCAGCACCTCGGCCCCAATCGCGCCCCCCGCATCCTGCACCGCCGCCCACCCCCGAAACATATCCTCCTCGGTCCCCACCGCCGCAGCCACAAACCTCACCACCCTCTCCGCCCACAGCACCACCGCCTCGGCGTCCAGGCTCCCCGCCCCCTGCCGGAACTCAATAGTCCCATACTGGCCCACAGCCACAAAGTTATACTTATACAGCCGGCTCTCCATCCAGTCGTCGTCCCCGGCCTCCAGCGCCTCCCCCGGATTCACCAGCCGCACAAGCGCACCATACGTCTCGGCCGCCCCAACCGCACCAACCTTCTGCACCGCCGTCTCCAGCCCATCACGCACAAACACCGCGCCATCGCGCACAGACTGAATATAATCCACCCCGCCGCCGCCGCCGCTCCGGTGCGCCGCATGCCGCAGGTCCATGTCCCGCTCAAACACCACCGCCGCCATGGCCACGCGCCGCAGCTGCTCAAGCGTATACGGCGTCCCCAGCCCGACATGTACATGCAGCCCACACGAGCGATTGACCTCCGCCGCGCCGCCGCCGCACCTCGCCGCATCCGCGATCGCCGCCACAACCCCGCGGACAGCGGCGCCGACGCGCGGGTACGTGATTATCGGGGTTGCGACCTCGACGCCGCCTGCGGCGGCGACCCGCGGCTCGAATGCCGCGGCGGCGTGGTCGTCGCCGGGGACGGCGATGCTGCCGTCCGGCTTCACGACGAACGTTGTGTGCAGGCCTGGGGGCGCGCGCGGGGGCGGGCGCAGGATCCCCATTGCGTCGCAGAGCGGCCCGAGCGACCGCCGTATCAGTGCGTAGGTGGAGTTTGGGGTTGAGAGGTGCGTTTCGAGGGGGGGGGTTAGGCCCGTGAGGAGGAACTCGAATTCGAGGCCGAGGGTTATGGCGTTGGGGGTTAGGGGGGGGAGGCCGCGGGGGGGGGTGTAGTCGAGGTTGGACATTGCGGGGGGGTTAGGTAGTTTGGTGATTTGGTTGTTAGATAGTTAGATAGTTTGATAGTTAGATAGTTAGATAGTTAGATAGTGTACTGTAGACATTGTAGACACTGCAGGGCCGCAGTCTTATACCCACCGAGCACATTCAAACCTCTACCCAGGAGCGCTTGAGAGCTGTGGTCACTTTCAAGTATGCCAGTCCATGCCGAGTGACAGTTCATGACCTGGCCATTCACCACCACCACTCCACCCCCCCTCCTCCATCTTCATTTTTCAGGCCGTGGTAGGTGTTGAGATTATCATTGCGAGCCGGGGAAAATATATCCTCCTATGTAATAATTGTGGCAAGGTCTAGACCACTCTTATATTATGTCATTACTGCTGTTTGCCAAGGCTATTATTGTTATAAAAGGGCTATTAAATTCCCTCCTGTATTACAAGCGGACAGGACAAGAATTATATTTGCTGCCAAAGTCATTATTTCAAACAGCAGGGTCGAGGTGGGGTCGAGTGATACTCCATGATCCGCCTTGAACTGGTACGGCTTAGCTTAGCTTAGCCCGGCTTAGGTCAGCTCAGATTAGCGCTGTTAGTTCCTGCTGCGCACGAAGGGTGAGGAAAGAGGGGGGGTGCTGTACTGTACGTACGGGCTGCGCTGGTTGATCGATATATATATAGCCCATCGCAATTTTCCCGGTGCAGTAAGTAAGCAAGTATGTATAGTCGTCAAGGGGGCTAGCTATCACATATCTGCCAGAACCCAACCCGAACCAAGCAAAAACAAACACTTAGCCTATGCCCACCAGACTAGAGTAGACCCCAACAGCCACTCAACCAAAAAGACATCCCCCCACTGCTACAGCCTGCAAAAGGAAATGTCCTCAGCGAGAGTCGAACTCGCGACCTTCGGATATCCAGGCTCTAATGATCCTGGTCATGTTGTGAATATGAGACCGACGCTTTAACCAACTAAGCCATGAAGACGTTGGATCACGGCTCGTCACTCATGTTTTGGATCACCAGAAATCAACCGGTTTTCTTGAAAAAGAAATATGAGTTATGAGTGAGTGCTCGACACCTGGGCTGGCCCTCGCTTACTGGTATTGGCGGGACTTCGTTCAAAGGAGGCTTCCGAGTGCTAATGCATGAAGGAGAGTTCACGGCTGGGGGTTTTTCATTCGGCATGGGCTTTATATGGGGTCTCACGATAAGGGTGGGTTTTATATGTGTTCAAAGCTTGTAGGTTAACAGTATTTCTCTTTTTTTGATTTTCTTCAACACTAGCCTAAATCATTCTCATCTATAGCACTCCAAAACTCAACACAAGGCCAAAACAGATAGCAATACGCAACGCACAACCATGACCAAAATCTAAATCAAGCAATCAAAAAATCAAAACTTGAGTCCAAAAACACGTGCACGGTGACTCATAAACAACGCACAATCTGCCCATACTCCAAATATATCATGCCCTAGCAAAAATATCAGCGGTGCACAAGCTTAAGCCGTTGAGAACCTACGCTTGTTAACCCTAGCAAGAACTCGGTTGATTCTTGCAGATAACCTTTCCCTGATATTCTCTCGATGTAAGCTGTTAGATATTCTCTCGCGGGTGTGGGCTACTCTTGCGTTCAACCTTTTAAAAGCGTCACGCTTTCTTATACGTTCTTCCGACTCACTGGGTGCCGGAGAAATGTCAGCATAGGTACCAGAGCCAAGGCTTAACTCGGCGATATCTGGAAGTATATCATTAATCTCCTCTTCTTCTTCATCGTTAGCGTTACTAACTTGTGGGGGTGCTAATGGTAATCCTTGGTTATCTGGTGGCGGGAGGCCGTAGTATTGACTGATATCTTTGCTCCAAGCAAAACCCTCATCAGCCATAAAAGCAAAGACTGGGAACGCCTCATCTTCGGTGCGTATTGCATTAGTGACGAAGGAGATTACGTTCCGGATCCACTGGACGATAACACTGGCATCGATCGACCCCTCTGCTTGCCGAAATTCAACGGTTCCAAATCTTTTAGTCGCGGTGAGATTGTACTTGAAGTATTTGTCCGGAGTATCAGGGTCGCTGTTGATCAAGCGCAACAGTTCGGTACTGGTGGTGGTGGCGTCAATCTTCTCGACCATTTTAGCTATCGAAAGTCCTTTAAGGCCTTGTGCTGTTCGGTTGCTCTGGATATAGTTATTTCTACCGGTGTAGTTGCGTCTATGCTCAGCATGATGCAAGTCCATCACATTCTCGAATATAACAATCGCTTTCGCGATTCTTCTCAACTCCCCGAAAGTGTAGTGCCTTTCTTCGATGCCGATATGGACGTGAAGACCACACTCGCTTTCGGGACTAAGATCGATTCGTGCGTCCTGCCCGTCGACTACCTTGTTGATTGCAGCGCACATCTCAGGAATTACCCACTCGAACTGATCGCCGAGTAAGATCGGGGTTGCAACTTCAACCGCAACCCCAGGGTTTAATGCTCCTTTCCATCCAGTCTTAATTGATCCATCATCTTTTACAGCAAATGCAACTGCGTTGCCAGGCTTAGATAGCATTGTTTCAATCTCTTTGAGTCCTCCTCTAATAAGAGGAAACCACAGAAAATTGTGCTTGTTATCCTCGTTCAGGTTGAAGATTGCAAGCTCGATCTCAACGCCAATGGTGACATGATCGTGCGCAACACCGGGAAAATCCAGATCTGATAGATCAGTAGAAGCTCCCCCAATCGAAAGACTCATTCTTGGCTGGGGTATAAAGTGCAAAAGCGTTGGATGGTATTTCGTAAGTGGGGAAGTGTTTTGTTCCTGAATGTTTGAATATTGCGATTCCTTTGATGGTGCGATGTTGTAATGTTGTGATCTTCCGATAGTGTGACTATGCGTGATGATGGAAAACATTGTCTAATGTTGTTTCTCTTATATATGAGAGGGCTCAATTCAAACCACAAGGCTCATACCTCTCGGAAAAGACGAAACTCGCCAGCATCCAGATAACAGTTGCAGTTTGAAATCTTCATGACCAGTAACTTAATATTCGCGGTCCTTCTCAAGTGTTCTGGATTTACAAGATATGAAACTTGCAATAATATTTCAAGAGGTTACACGCCCCAAGACTAAGTGCAGTGTTGAGAAATGTATGAGAACGCTCCTCGTTAGCGTCTTAGACCTCTGTTCAAAATCCCAGGCACCAAATCGCTTCCCAATAAAGGGGCAATTCTTAAGGGTAAATATAGGTAAATCGTTCGTGGGTAATGAGGCCATACGGAGAAGGGTAATTGAAATAAAAAATCTCTAAAGATAAATCTATGGCGTTAGTGAGATGGCTTGAAGCGAAATAAAACCTGACAGTATAAACCTTTACTTACCTAAAATAAGGTTGAAAGCGCATCAATCCATAAGTGAAGATATTGGCCCCACTGCCTGAATTGCCTTCACCAATAGGATAGACCTAAAGTGATATTTTAATTGGGCTGCACTCTGTGAGGCCGCAAAAGAAGTTCTCGATTGTGGCCCATAATATTCGAAATATTTGGAGAGTTTCTTTCCTCCAGAAGGTAGCCATGAAATACCCTACCCCATCCGATTATCATGTGGTGTGGTACTACATGCTCAGAACAAGCCCATAATTTAAGGCCACGGGCCAGCCAACTCCTCGAATGAACGCTCGATCAAAGGATGCTGTATTGTGACCCAGCATTATCTTTCCTCGCGCCATGAGGGAGATACTCCCAAAGCGTACGAGTACCTGAAACAATTGCAAGATTTTAGCATAATTACTGGAGGAGGGTCGGAAAATGATACCCTAACTTACAACGAGGAAAACTGGAGAAACTCTCATTTCCTCCTTGACTGAAAGTCTGACTTACGATGCGGAAAACAAAAGAAAGGTTCATTGGTAAGCCATCAATGCCGCTTTCATGCTATAGGTCCCATGAAGGTCAGTGTCGAATAGACATGAAATTTGAGAATACATGTAAGCATACTTGTTCATAAGTGCCCGTAATCTCCCAGCCTATATTATTGGGTTTTTTGCGCCTTGAGCCGGGACGTAGGTTGAAATTGTCATTAGGTTGAACTGCCATTCGCTAATGGGGGAGTCGATGTTGGTTTAGAAGAGACTAGAAAAGTTTTCTCATGCAAATGAAAACGCATTTGTAGGAATGGACTGTATCGCACGGATTTCTGTAGATGAGACCGAGAATAACGATAATTCTCTAAAAGGCGTGGGGAGGGACCGTGGCACTGGGCAAGGTCTATGTGGAGTCTGCTGGAGAAACGCTCTCGGGGGAGCAGATGAAAGTCTAGCATGCCATTACGTACATGTAGTCATTGTTGAAAAATAATTTTGCTCTTTGCGACGGGGTTTCCAATGTCTTGCTAAGAATTGGACCAGGGTGTGGCGCACAAAGCCAGTTGAGCCTCATCCGCGCCACATCCGAGTGACATGGAGTGAACTTTCTTCTCCAATCCCACAAACTACCCCCTATCGAAAAAGATCAGAAATATAGTACACCATCATAATTTATCTACTCAACCTTTTTTTGCAATTCCATATGCCTCGTATAAAAAAGTCAGACCACGTCTTAAAAACGGTCAGAAAATCGGCTCGATTAAATCTTGAACTGGACGAAGGACAACACCTCGAGCTTGAGGATGAAGCAGTGGTCGAAGGCAAGGACGGTAATGGAGCGAGAATAGAAGAAAAGCGTTCAGGTAGCTAAAAACCCTTTCCCGTTACGGCTTTCAACCGAAAGCTAACATGCCAGTATTTTCAGAAGCAGGGGTTTCTCCGACTGCTGCAGCAGACGGAGTTGGAGGGACTGTTTTGGCCCTAGGGGAGAGGGTCCCCGAAGAGAAGAATTCTGGTAACAGACCCTTTTTGTTACTATCATAAATTTTAATTGAATACTAACAAGTTTTAAACCTCCAGTTCCCCCAACGCAACCGCGACCCAAAAACGTGGCAACACCTGAGGAGGTTCAAACCTTCTGCAACCGCTTCAGCAGGTCTTCCGAAGAGCACAGAAACGGGGAAAGGGGCCTTCCTGGACTAAGGGGCCGTGCTGCCTGCGGAGAGAGCCTGCAAAATATCAAGAAGCGGCAACTAGCCCTTGAGGCATCGAGGATGACGCCTATTAAAAAGCTATTCAAAAGGCAGACCATAAGAGCAGCCAGAGCTCAGGACTTAGCTCCACCACCTCCAGGGGACCCTGCAGCCCTCGGCGGAGCTGGAGTCTCCGAGGTCGGGGACAAGCAGACACCCTCAGAGAACGAGCCAGAGGCTGAGGCCCCTAATTAAGAACAACACATAGATTACTTCGGCGGAAGTGATACCTACCAATAAAGGGTCAAAATCTTCAACAACAAAAACATCCAAAAATGACACCACCATCTTTATTAACAACGACTACTTAACATACATGCATTTATAACTTAGTTTTGGACCCACTAGAGCGCTGTTAGAACACACGATTACATTGAACCATCGTCTTGTGTAGCCTATGAGGCAATTTCTAAGTACCGTTTTTAATTTTGGTAACATCTCTCTCCTTGGCAAAGCCTCAAACGGTAAGCCTGTATTGTAGAAAAAGAACCAACCCACTAACTTACGCACTTGATAAAGTTTTAGATTAGGTAAGGGGACCAACAGGAGATTCGACCTGTCGCCCTCCATCTTCGCAATAACTATCGCCCTTATTTACGGTCCATTGAAATGCGCGAACTTGGCAATCACGATGGAATGGGAACCAAAAAAAAACACCCGGATACGCTGGTGGACCTATAGATGCAAGTCAAGACTCCCGCTTCACCGGCTCAACAAGCACTAATTAACTAGTGAGCCAGATACCAAGAGTCAAAACCGGACCCCACCCCCTCTTGTTTCCACCAACACCCAGCTACGCAGGAATCGGCAACCAATGGATAGAGAGCGCAGCAATGTCTACATGAGTCGGCGGTTTCCGGGCATCTTTCGTTCTAATTTCACATATATTACACTCATGTCTTTCCTTGTAGCCCGGTGCGGCGAACTACATTAACTAGTATGTATAATTTTAGAGCATCTACTGTTGGGGAAATTAAGTGCTTTTCATTCACACAGTAATTGCTAGATGGATAGGTGCTACCACAAGATAAAGATCCTCATGTCTACGCATCATAACTATCTAAGATGAGGTGGGGAATCGGCAGCAATTGCTTTGATAGATAGGCCTATTGGGGCGACATGCCTATGATCATGAAGATACCACCCTCAATGCAACAATCAGGTTCAGGGGCACTCTAAGACAGTCATTGACCCAAGTCCCCGCCCTAGTCTTGCGGTCTTCATAGATATATCAAAGCACATACATCACACATCTCAACCCCCTAGGACCAAAGACCCGAAAATCTGTTTATTCCCCGCCTCGCATTTCCCCACGCATTTCCCCAGTA
The DNA here is from genome assembly GCA_024713625.1 of Morchella sp. 2018-W30. Lineage (NCBI taxonomy): Eukaryota > Fungi > Ascomycota > Pezizomycetes > Pezizales > Morchellaceae > Morchella > Morchella sp. 2018-W30. Next base: position 1,346,390 of record JAMJEW010000017.1, read on the forward strand.
TTTATGCATGCACCCGGTTTGACTACCATCACCCAGACCAAAACCACCAAACACCCCCGCTCCAGGAATGAGACGGAATGAAATCGAGGAAGCGGGACAAGAACCACGTAAAGCGAAGCATGGATTCAGAAACTAGAGCCTCAGCTTGGACACGAGCATGCAATCTGTCTATATATACATGTATGTTACATAGCACTCGTATCTCCCAGTCTACTACGTGCTCTATCTACATCTCTCACACACTCCTCAAAGCAGCGCCTCATTGTATCGCGCATCGTTATATCTATCCACAACTCCTCCGGGTATGACTTTAACCTACGCTGCTCAGGGTGCAAGTCTGGCGGCGTGAGTGGTAAGGGAATGTTTGCTGGGTCTAGAACTGAGTCGGGCTTTGATGGTGTCTGGGGCTCAGGTTCCAGTCCGGATACAGTCTCAGGACCAGACGAAAGCACGCCCTCCATATCTGTATCACTACTGTCACCCACAGTCGCTTTCCGCTCCTCCACCACCGCCGACTCCGCAACACTACTCGCAGCCAGCTCCGGGTCCGGGTTCGCCACAGTCAGTCCCCACGCTACTGGTGTCGCTATCCGCGGCAGCAGCAGTACGCCGTCGCTGCCGCCACCGTCGCCATCGGTATCCATCCTCTCACCGAGAAGACTCATCTCGAGTGCCCTTTGAAGCATCGCCTCCTCGTCTTCCTCTTCCTCCTCCAGCTTCGCAGGCATCTCCATGTCGGGCATCAGGAGCGCCGTGTCATACCCGCACTCTCCCCATACCGTTAGCTGCGCCATGAACGCCCTATTTGGGTTGACGATGGGTCGTCTACTCCGCACGTACTCGAGTGCCATTGATGCGGGCATCATTGCTGACTTCATCGCTGTGGCATGCATTGTTAGCCCCCGCCTGCATCACACACAGCGCAATCTCGGTTGGGGTAAGCAGAGTGGAAGAGTAGAGGCGAACCAACCATACGCCACCACCATCCCCCCACTGCGACTGATTCCCATCCGACAATGGACGAGGACCCTTCTCTCGCGCCCAAGCTCGTCAACGCCACCAGCCATGACCTGCTCGATCCTCTCGATGCATTCTGGAAGGATGCTGAGCAGGTCTGCGGTGGTGTTGTCGCGGAGGCGGAAGTGCTTTTTGCGGATGTGGAGGCCACGGGGGATGGAGGGGCGATGGGAGGTGATGCTGATGATGTCGGTGATATTGTGCGCTTGGAGTATCTCTGAGGATTCGGCAGCTTGCAGGCTGAGTGGTGCAGAGGGGAGAGGTTAGTGGCGATGATATGGAGAGAGGGGTGAGGGGTGAGAGTGAAGACTAACCTGCCGAGCCAGAGGTTGGGATAGATCTCGTCGAGGGGATTGGCAAAGTAGGGAGAGCGCGGCGAGAAAGGGCTCAAATTCATGATGAGAGATGAGCGTAGATATGGCGTATTATGTGAGTGGGGTGAGGATGAGACGATGAGAATATGTAGCGCTGTTAACGTGAATAGGGCTGGAGATCAAGAAAGAGCTCTAGCAAGCTTTCTCCACGCGGCTGAAGATCAATCTAATAATAGAAGCATCGGATAAAACGAGTAGGCAACCAAAGAAGCATTCAGTGGGTCTAGACTCTGAGGAGAACGATTTGTTTAAATTTTTCAATCCCAGGGTATCATTTAGCCCGTACATAGTACCAAAGCGTAGTGGATTGAATAATTATCAGGATGCTTGAAAGTACATGTAGGTACTTCCATAGAAGAAAATATTAATTTAGCCAAAAGATAACATCCATACCTACACCAAGTCCGAGTTTACCGACACTTTCTGCGTGCTAGGTTTTCAACTAAAGAGCTAAAGACGCAATTACATACATGTAATCATAAAGGTCAAGTCAAATGATGTTGTAGGTACACAGGATGGTACTCTATATCTGAAGGAAGAATTGATCACCGCCCATACACTATACTGCATGTATCATACACAACCACCACCGACCAAGCTGTCATCTAGCACAGTATGAAGTGTGTATACTTTAAATTTGACAACATCATTCCCTCAGTAACCATCTCCAAATCTCACGTAAAAACTCAAATATCGGTCTCCGGGCTAGTAAGTGAACCTCCAGCACAGAACCAAACCCTAAACCCACGCCTACGCCAAGAACGCCCCACTGTGAGGCGCAAATAAGCTTATCAGTTTTCATCCATCCTAACCCTGCACCCAGCCCCGCCTTCATATTTTCTGCTCCGCCTCCAAGCGTTAGCACAGCAGTTTCCCTACTAACGAATTCCCATAATGTCCACACCACGTGTATTTCTCGCCCGCCACGGCGAAACCGAATGGACACTCAACGGGCGCCACACCGGCATCTCCGAGATCCCACTCACCGCCAATGGCGAGTCGCAAGTCCAGAAAGCCGGCCGCTCTCTCGTCGGTAGCGGCCGTCTGATTGACCCCAAACGCCTCACACGCATCTACATCTCACCGCGTATACGCGCACAGCGCACGTTCAAGTTACTGCTGCCCGAGGGCGCGCCGGCGGGCGTGGAAGTGCGCACGACAGAGGATATCGCCGAGTGGGGGTATGGGCGGTACGAGGGCTGGTTTCCTGCGCAGATCAGGGAGGACCGGAAGGCGAGAGGTTTGGATAAGGACAGGCCGTTCGACATCTGGAGGGATGGGTGTGAGGATGGGGAGGGGCCCGATGGGTTGAAAGGGGAGAGTGCGGAGGAGGTGAAGGAGAGGCTGGATCGGGTGATTAGGGAGATCAAGGAGTTGCAGGGACCGTATATGAGGGGTGAGAAGGATGTTGATATTATGTTGGTGAGTATTCTGCCTTGTACTAAGTGGCTGTATATTTGGTGGCTAAAGCGTTGTTTGTGGTAGGTCTCTCACGGACATCTGCTTCGTGCGTTTACAAAGAGGTGGCTGGGGCTTGAACTCGACTTCCCAATCCAGATGATTCTAGAGCCTGGTGGTATTGCAACCTTGACGTGAGTGTCCCGTTTGCTGAATGAGTCTGTGATGTTGTGCTAAGTCTGTTCTAGGTATAACCATCACAACGTCGAAGAGCCAGCCTTCCTGCTTGGCGGTGTCTTTAAAGACCCAACTGCGGATGTAGGAGGAACCGAGTAAAACTATATATGTTTTTACGGGCGTTGTTTTGAACTTAGAGAGATAGATTATAGACACGGTTAAATTGACCCGAGTTTCCTTGATTGTTTTTGATAGCCTCGATCGATAGATCCCACGATACGGCGATATAGATACACGTAGTTTAAAAAGCCGGGCTCTGGGTGTCTTAACCGCAGAAGACATCGCTCTCCGTCTCTTCTTTCGGCCTTGTAGTATTCCAGGCGCGGAAGAAAGGACTTCCCATCAAAAATAGTGGTAAACCGGGGTGCGCGATCTCCTCATAAGGCAACTCTCGGAAAAGCACCTTAATCCCCAGATTAATCCCACTATGCCGAATTCCGCCCCAAAGACTCAACCATTGACGTCCAGCCTGCCTTATCTATATATACTTATTTCGATGTAGAGTAGTCGCCTCGTGCTACGATCATGTAAGTACATTTAGGTAACACTCGTACCACGTTCTCTGTGTAACATGACTGGTGGCATCCTCCATGTATCGCTGCTACACACACCCAAGCCCCATCAGCTGTCAGCTGCAGCATGCAGCCTCATATTCAGAACTCCAGTTTGCGTTTTGTCCAGATCATCGACCGAGATAATACAACTATACACCTAACTAAATAGAAAACAATGCACCGAAATCTTCTTTTTGCTACGCTCGCCATCGCAGTTAATGTTTGTGCACTCCCAGTACCAGCGACGGGGCTTGGACGGCTATGCACTGCCGTTGGGCCCCGGGGAGAGCTAAACTGTTTACGTTCTGTGGGGCATTTTTTCTCCAATATCGTCTCGGAGCAAAGCAGGAGACGCGGTACGTATCCTGGCCCTAACAACTCTAGTCACATATGTGCATCTCCCCTGGACAAGCCCATTGTTGATTACATGAACAGAAGATAGCACATTCGAAGCCCCACAACTTACCTGGGAGACCGATATGTCGCGCTGGGGGTTGCTCATAAGTGAATGTTAGGCCGCCGCCGAGAGCGTTTCTTGGTTGGCGGAGACGAGTAGTAGGCAGCGTGCTACGTTCATTGCTAGTAGCGAAGGTACGGGGGGTGGGATTGTCTTTGGTAGTTTTTCCCATTTTCTTTTTTGTATGCGTGCTCCCAAACGGTATGAAATTGTAAGCGTCGAACTCGGAGAATTCAATAAATTCTGTCACTCCTACTTTGCTCCTAGAACCATTTACTTTTAAGTCTAGTAATCATAGGTAAACAGATTTAACTGCAGGTAGGAATGGCCCTCAACCCACCTTTAAATCTTTTTACCGGTTAGTAATCCGTAGCAACCCATGCTTCCGCCAAGGCAGATTCAATACCGAGTGATATTCGATGAATCGGCATGTTCCGTTCTCGTGCGAGTTCAACTGGAGATCGCCATAGACCAGATTGTGATAGCGAATGATAAAGTACTCAGCCCCAACAACTCAGTGACGTTTTATAACCATCGGAGATACCGCTCTCCAGAAGGATTACCGACTAATGCAATAAAACATTCTTTTACAGAATGTGGCTCGCAAACATACACCTCTTCCCCACATTACACCTTCTTCTGTTCGTTACCCTGGCCGCTAGCAGGCCGGTCTACGAGAACAGTGCCTTAGTGCTCTCGCCGCGGACCTCGACACAGATAATTGATCCTTTCAATTCCAGGGAACCGCCACAAGAAGAGCTTGGGCAGAAGTCTTTCTGTCCTTCGGGGAACACCGTCGTACCCAGGGAGACAATAGGAAGTTCCATTTGGTGCCCGCTTGGTAATACCTACTCCATTCCGTGAGCGTGCGTCGGTGCTGCCCATATTGACCTGAAGCAATTAGGAATCCTCTGCATCTGTGGTACCTTGATAGAGGAGACCAAAAGCCGATGTTCGCGCCCATCATGGACGCTTATCGGCGCTGACGAGGGCGAACGACCAGGGTTATGCTACTTGCTGGGACAGAGAAGCATAGATAGAAACGAGGGTAGGAGGTGGTACTGTATCAAAATTTCTCGAGATCATAGCTCCGGAAGTGTACGTTTAACATTCCTTTAACCTGACGGCTACATCCCTGTCTGTACTGGTGATATGGCAACGTCCAGGTCATGTACGTGAATCGGGGTGGCAAACCCTGGAAGTCGGAGATCTAGTGCTGTTAGTAAGTGTGGATAGTTGGCATTCCAGAGAGGTGCTAACTCCATATACCGCAGATGCTCGCAAAGCTCGAACGCAGAGAAAACACAAACACAGCGAAACCTAAGACTAAACGTCAAAAGATAGTAGGGGCGGTGGTCCTAACCATTGTGTTACTTCTAAGCTGTGGCTGGTTCTTTGTGTGTTTGATAGCCTTGGCCGTGTGGATTGTCGGGGAGTGCTACAAGAAGTGCGTTGGGGCGTACAACCGTGGCCTATGGAGAAAAAGGTTCCGGAGGACTGATAGAGAAATAGCGGAGAATTCGGGCCTCAATGAGTGGGGGAGGAAGGTGAAGGAGGTTTCTAGGATGGAAAATGTGGTTATCAGGGAGCCGAAGAATTCGGTTGAGGAACTTCGGGGGAAGTAGGCGGCTTCGACGGGTGTATCCTGTTATATTTAATTAATTTATACGTCATAGCAACCTTTCTTTTAGAGTTCTCAGTATATGTGACCCTGGCTGCCCCATGCCTTTTGGAAAACTAGGTAGGCTGGTATCCGATAACGGTTATGAGGCTCGGGGTCCTTTTTTACCTTCCACTCAATCAATGACAGACTTTCATGCCTGGTTGTGAAGTAGTTAAACTCACGCTCATGAATTAATCAAATTTGATCGTCTGATCCATAAAGATCCTTAGTGGACCGTCCTAATAATTAGATATAAGTTTGAAAGCAGGAAAGGAAATACCCATTTTCTTTCCTAGCTAAGGATTTCTGAATGTAAATGGTTCAATTTAAACGAGTCCACGTTCCGCCTTCCTGGTATATATTCAAACTCAGATTATCGTGCGTTGCTTCATGTCAGCCCGTTAACGCATGTGAGGATTGTCCTCTCGTGGGTCTTAATTAACAGTATGTAAGTCTGTTTATAACTAAAGCTCCTCCAAGTTGATCAATTGAGCCCTTACTTCTTTCTACAGTTATTGGATGTTTGGGAGGTACTTGTAAGTATCTTGCTACTAAGGTTTTAATAAAGATAGAAATACAAGAAGCAGATAAACATGGGTAGGTTGAATGCACCACGTGAAGCAAGAAAATTGTTGTTTTTATCTCTATAACACTAGATCTACGTACATATTGTGCATGTTCCCAACTCAATGTCAACCAATGTCAAGAGTATTTCACTCTCATTGTCCTTTCTGAGATTCCATTAATTGAAACTACTTTGAGATGTCTGTAATATATATAGACATATGTAGTCATATTGATTTGTTATTCAAAGAAATTAGTATAGAGACCAGCTAGGAAGGGGTGACTTCAGGGTGGCTTTCCGGGGTATCAAGGAGATTGTTTTTCTAGGGCCAATCCTACAACCCGTCAAATATTCTCGCGTTACCATAATGCCCAAGGTGAGTCAGCGAATACTCAGAGGATCTCATAAGGGGGCTTCACAGCTGCCACCGCCCCCACTTCCTTTCCTTCCTAATCTCATACTTCATCCTCTCATTTCTAGCTTTCCTTACAACTATCACTCAATCCTATTTTCAAAGATGGCTGATGATAGTGGGCGCCGTTCTGAAGCTGCAAGGGCAACCCCCATGGTCATTCACTCACTGGTCATGATTAACGCTATTGAGGTCATCCCAGCTGTGGGCTTCCCAGCCGCCCTGACCGCTACAATCCTCGTACAAGGACCTGTAGATTTAGAGCCGTATTTAGGCAGGGGTAAACTTTTACTGTTCTCATTTTCCTCCGTTGATATTATCGGTGCTAACTTGAACATTCCATAGAATCACGTCGTGCAACTCGATTCAGTGGGGAAGCGGAGCGCGCGGGTCATGAGGAGGAGGACGAGGGGGAGGACGGGGAGGAGGAGAACGAGGAGGACGAGGACGAGGACGAGGACGAGGACGAGGACGGGGACGGGGATGGGGACGAGGACGAGGACGAGGAGGACGACGAAGGGGACAAGCAACAGGAGCAACCTAAAGCGGATACCGATGGTAAGTTCTGTCCTTCATCTTGGGGTGTTAGTAGGGACTAACTGTATATGTGTATTCAATTAAGCTGCGGCAAATTAATCGGCGTATGCTATGTCTGCAATTGTTCTACCAGCTCCCTTAGATTCATGAATGGTAAATGAAACGCCTAATGCTGTAAAAACGATGCTACTTAGATAAACAGGCCCAAAAGAGTTACTATCACAAAAGTCCGTTTTGTTTGTTGTTATCTTTCTTTTCTTACGTATGGGATGTGCATGTGGGGTCGATTTTTTACGAGATATATTGATCTACAGATAGTAAATACATGTATTTACTACATGTACTGATACGCGTACGTACATGTACATAAGTGTCCAGGATTGATTTTCTTTCTTCATATTACGTGTATCTTAACCCTAGTGGGCCCTGACCACGCTGGAACCAGATTTTTATGCCTCTGTGCAACACAACCAGCTGGTCAAACTTTCACTTTACAATAGGTACAGTGAAACTACTAAGCGTAAGGGCTCGCCTTTTTCTGGACCTGTATTAAGATATGGCATTCTTCAGGTGCGGCAGCTCTCTCTATTCAAGGTTAAATTGGATGGGTTTTGAGAGATAAAGATTGAAATTGCTAAATTTTTTTTTGGTGAAATCAAGTCTTTTTAAAACGCTCATCGACCATGAGGTCTAATTTCTTTCTCTGACCTTTCAACACTATCCTGCTAATAAGATATATCTCTAGATTACTGTTGAACTTAAGGACGGAGTGATCGTCCGCGGCAATCTGGTCTCTATCGATAGCTACTTCAACCTGACTCTTAAAGACATTGAAGTTGTCAATGCGGCTGGAAACAAAGCTTTTATACAAGTAACGACTAATTTCTGTTCAAGCTCTAGCATGATTATATAGCTGATGTTGATGTATAAAGTTGGGGCCTCTAAGAAGCCTCTTTCTTCGTGGTAACAGCTTAAGATATATACACCTTCCTGCCCAATCAGTGGATACGGCACTCTTGCAGGATGCGACCAGAGTGGGTATGTTATCCATGATATCGAGAGGGAGCAGCACCAGAATCTGGGTTCTGGCATTTAAGGCTGATAATTCATATTTTTTAGAACAGTCAGGCGATATTGATGCCTCTGGCTATGCTCAGTTAAACTAAAGACTCTTTAAATACTATTGGGACACGACGCTCATTGTATTTAAATTTGTCCACTTTTAATAGATACGATAACCAGAAATCGCTTAGCGGGGCTCGGAAATTACACTATTGTGTTTGTTTTTGCCCAGATTCTTACGAGCCCCACACACAACACAAGCTCTAAAATCCTATCCTAACTAACTATCTCCATCACCGGATATATCCTACAAGATCTGCCTCGCCTGCTCCGCCTATCCCCTCCGCCAGCGCTAAAGCATCTATCATCATTTTATTTGTATCTCCCAGCAACGATACTATCAATACCTCACAAACTGCTCTCCCCTTCCCTCCCCAGTCATACATACACAAAGGTAGTGCAATTGTCAAAGATCATCAAGTACCATCACTTTTTATGTCCAAAGGCTAACATTCCCGACTAAGCAGTAGCAAAATGGCTCTCTATGGCGTTTCAGAGCACTATCGGACTCGTAGACTCTACCCCATGAATGCCCCACCTACCTCTCAGCGACCCACAATGCCCTACGCTCATCAAATCAACATTCAAGTCAACGCCGAGGTGCTTTTCGACGCCGGGAACTTTGAGCACTGTCTTGCTACATACCACGAGCTTTGTGCACTCCATAGACACACCGCCAAGATAAACTTCAATATTGGCCAACTTCATCTCCGCAATAGGGACCTACGGGAAAGTGTCTCCTGGTTTGAAAACGCAATCAGAATAGACCCGTTCCTAGCAGTTGCTCACTTCCAGGCTGCCTCGATTTACATCCGCCTAGGGAGGCTTAAGGATGCCTGCGAAGCATATACTCGGTGCCTCAATGTTAGCATACGTGGTAGCATCATATGTGCGGGACCCGGTACCGGAGACATCGATTATGACCAAGTCGGCCTCCAGTATCGACTTTTCCGCAGCGATATTGAGCAAAACCAACATTTGTGTGAGTGTTGGATAAAGATAGAACTTTCTAGGGCTCAGCCAGTGACGAACGCTCGAAGAGAGCCCTTTGAAAAGCAGGAGGGAAATATCATTAGTGTCCCCGAGGGACTAATTTTTAGAGTACCGGAGAAGATTGCTAAAGCTAGAAACACGAAACCAGCCGAGACAGCGGAATGGAGATTTCGGGATGAGGCTAGGGTAGTGGCAGAAGTACCGAGCGATTCGGGGAAAATGGGAGCCTGGGGTTGACTAAGCTACTGGCGACTAGCAGTTAGATTTCATGGCGGAAAGCTTATAATAGATTGGCATTTGTTCACATGAGTGCGTTCAATTTTTTTTTTTTCCTTTTTTTTTTCCTTTTTTTTTTTTTTTTTCGATATGACCAGTCCACTAGTCAGTGTACTGATGCGTACGTCATGCAGTGACCTAGGAGCAAGTAACGTAAGTACGTATATACATATATATACAATACCAAAAACGTGGTAAAATCACTACAATAGGACTACTAAAAATAAATCGGCGTTGGAGGAAGAGTACATGTACCAATGCATGTAGTGATCCTACTCTTCTTTTGGTACTGCATGTTGTATGTATGCTGACAGCCAGGAAGATTTAAAACACCTTTGTATATGGAACGCCAGTCTAGGTAGCCTATATCAATTAGGTTGTATGTTGCATTGGGCCCTATTGGTTTAAGTTGCTCGAGCGCTGTCTGCGTGGTGTATTCAAATGTGTATGAAGACACGTGCAGCTGCTGCTAAAACTGAGCGTACGTGGCCTATTTAATCAAGTACATGTAAGTCTACCTGAAATGTTGTATTTAATAAATACAGTACAAAAAGCCAATTATCCTAAGAAAATCCGTTTTATTCGGTTTGACGAACGCTGTCACTACAAGCTTTTGTGAACAACTATTAAGAGCAGTCCATTTGTATTTCACGATCTTCCCATAGGTCCCCTCTCTACCCTTCTCCGCTCCTCCCTACACTAATATCAACATCTTTCACCATTACAGCTATCAATTCTTTCAAAGACTGACAAGGTCTTTTCAGGAAGATATTCAAATCAGATACACATTCCATTGCTGCCTCAATCCGAAGATCTAGCTCCCTCTTCTCAGGGATTCAAATCTTATTAAACCTCACAATAGGGAAATTACGGAAGGTTTGAATCCCAGTTTATATAGAGTTCTTAATTGACCAGATTGTTGATCAAACTTAGCACACTTCCCTTGCTGTCCGATCTTCTAATAGCTCGAAATCTTTCGCAGGAACCGATAAAGAACTTGATTAACTATCCTCAATCTATTAACCTCTATTTCACAATGTCGCTGCCATTACTCCACGATCACGCAAACTCAAAAAAGTACTGGGCAGAATGTCATCCGGATCAACTTTTCAGAATTCTCAAGGATAATCGCTGGCCTATGTACCCAGCTGTAGACTGGATGGAGAAGTTTGCCGAGGCTATGAGAGTTGGAACCAAGGGTGCGGCGTACAAACGCAAGATTATCACTCATAAGGAGAATGATTCAAAAGCCGCCTTGACTCAAAAGCAAAAGGAAGACATTATCTCGATATGGGACCTACGGAGTGCGGCTTTTGAATGGGGTGCAGCGAGGGTAAAAGAGATATCAGGGGTCCGACCTTACGAAACATGCATGCACAATGATATGGTCATGACTCTCAAAGCATTTACTGGCAGTCTCAAAAAGGGTAACATACTTGATGCAATAAAGGAATGGGAAGGTGAATATCTGAATCTATATTCTGTATGTGTACAAAGTGAGGGGACTGCCTTGGTTTGGTGTTTCATCCATGATTCCAAAGAGAAAAAGCTCCCCTCAGCATGGGTAGAGGAGCTCCACCGATTTTCTCTTCGCTGGCCATACAAAATGGAAATTCAGCAAGCGTTGGATATGATGAAGATCATCACACAGGGCTCTATGGAAGAGACTAAGTCTCTTACCAAGAATGACTTGGGGCAAGACTTTGACGACCGCAGGTTTTCCTTACGGTGTATGATGCTAGACCATTTCGATATTTCCTACCGATCGAAGATGAGAACAAACGAGTCACTGAAGGGCATCCGGTTCACTGAAATGGATTTAGCCAAGCTCTTAGACTTCAAGGATTCAATTCAAAGGATTGACTTTGGAGGTTCAATGCCGGTAATCGATAACTGGTTTCAATATTGCCGCGGGGTCCTTGATTTGGATAAGCACTGCCTAGGGTATGCATGGGACTTTATTGCGTTCAGCGCATTTAGGCTTGATGGGGAGACTTTCATTTGGATATGGGATGATGATGAGAACTTCAACCACCAAAGGCTCGAAAAGAAAATAGCGACTATCAAACCTTTCAGAGTCAAGCTTCAAGAGTTGTTTAAAGAGAGATTTCCGGATGGCTTATACGATCACAATAATCTTGCTAATGAAGGTATGAAAGTGATTCCATGCGAATTAATTTTAGTAAGTACTAATCGTAGTCTAATCATATTAGAAACACCCAATTCCCCAAAGGAGAGTCAATCTCCAACGGAAGAAACTCAGAAGGCCTATGAAAACAGTGAATCAACGGCTCAGAAATGTCAAAAGAAAGAAGACCAACTCTGGGGTGATCTCTTGTCTGAGCTTGTTAAAGAAATGAGAGGTAAGAATGCGACTGGAGACTTTGAGGATATTTTTAAGGGGTGGATCGACGAAATGGTCAATGAAATCCTGTTATACGACGGTGGAGACTTGAGCAACCCTTCGGAACCCATGTTCGACTATGAATTGGGCCCGTTTGAAATAGTCAAGGAGCAGCTGGGACTTGTGCTGGGTCGGTTCGCCGTAATCCTTAACATTGGGAAAGGAATCGATCTTCCACTTGGGCTGACAAAACGACTGGAAGAGGTGACCGTGCTACATAAAGAGAGACTATCAGCAGCACTAGAAGCATTGGAAAAGATTTCCAAGCAGGGGGATATTGATATCCTTCTTGTTGTCCCTCAATCGATCAGAGCTTCCAATGCACGTCTTTCGTTGTTCAAAGTACTCGCAGAGATCATCTTTAAAGCTACAAAGTCGAAGAATTGGCTTTCTAGCGAGCCGAGAGTAGGTCCTGTTCTGTCAGCAGCCGGGGGCGAAAAGCTCAAGGAGAGCTTAACGGCTGTTCAACCGGAGAAGATATCTAAACAAGACAAGTCGGGGCAGTCAACATTAACTAACACACTAGTCAATTGCAAACCAACACAATCAGGTGAGCCAGGTCAACCAGCACAGTCAAAAACTGCGGCACAACCGAGTCAACCAGACAAACCTGTCCGACAAATACAACCAGATAAACCGCATAGCCTAAATACTATGGAAGACCTAGGTTCATTAGACAAAACCGATCATGTCGATCGCGATCACACCTATCTTCTACATCAGTCATCAGCATTGATTCTCAACGCACCCACAGTATCTGCTGGGACGGGGATCTGCAAAGAGTCTCCAAGCGCCAGCACTACAGTATCTACTGCAACTGTACCTCATGCGGTGGGGGGTTCCTTTCAAACGGTCATAAACTATACGAGGTATTTATAAGATATTTCTTCCGATAATCTTCCTTCTCGGGCGACCAGGTTTTGACTTGCTCATAGACAAACGGCCGAAGATATCCACGCATTAAACGAAGAGAATTACAATCTCCGGGCACTTATTACTGTGTTGATAGACGGAAATGCCCTATCGCGGAGAAATCTCATGGAGAGAGGTCACCAGGCAGTCCCATTTACCCAATTGAGAACTGACCCCACCCTAGATAGATCATCCGTATTCTTAGAGAAAGGTCCTCAATACGAAGTAAGTTGAAGCTGTTTACCTTGTCTGAAATGAAATTTGTTGACGATGGCCCCTTTAGGAGAGATTTATGGTAACAAAACCGAGCGAATCGCAACTAAAGATTGATGACGAGGAATATTATTCCTAGTCCGACCTATATGTAGTTTCAGTAACATTAAGCCTATGAGATACTTCAGGAGGCTGCTAAAGAGTGCGCAGAGCGTTATGTTGGTCATCTCCTCAGCGTTTTATCAATAGTATGGTGGTGCGTGGCCCTTCCAAAGGCCTCCACAAGTACGAAAAGACGTCACTAGTTTGGACTGAGTTTACCACGATCCTACTTGTCTACGTAGCTGCATTTATATGAAAGCCCTTTATTCGCTGTACTATTAGTGTATCCTCTTCGAGGAAGTTCGAGAGATGTTGTATCGGAGTGAAGCGATATAGCCCATAGTCGATTGATACATTTAACCAGAGAACAGATATTCCTAGAATTTACCATTAGTAACCTTAAAAGGGAAAAGCTCGCGTGACCGCTATCGATACACTCCATGCTTGTAGAGAAGTATACACTCCATGCTTGTAGAGAAGTATAGAACGTATACTAGCCTTCTTTTATAGTTTGTTTCACCAGGGTGTGGCTTTGGGTACATGTGTGTGCTTTAATATAACAATTCATACGTTGACTACATCCCGCCCGTGATACAAGCAGCTCCTAATATTCTCACATCAAGTGTTGCCATGATAATCTAGAAATATTAAAATACAGCATATAGTAGGTGTTGATCTTGGTATATACTACCTGTTTACGTAAGAAATCTAAAAAGGCAACTGTAGTGATTGTGGATCTGGACAGGATCGTTACTCAAAGTGGAAGGTCATAGGTTCTCACTCGGTCATAGTAATCACTCGGAACGTCATGCTAAATCACTCGATTCTTGGCAACTAATAATTATGCACAAATTAGATTAGCATTTGATAATTACTTAACAGGAAGAATAGTGGATCTAATCTGAAAAACGTTAGTATCAAAGTATATCTGGAAAGCTGACATAATACATACCAGATGCGTAGCCTTCCGGTCTTTATACTGTATCAATGATTGTTTGGTTGGATTAATTGATGCAATGTCGGTTGGTAGGGTATATTTGATACTATAGGCTATGTTTAGTAGCTTACCTATGCTAGGGGCTGAATGTCTTCATAACGCTGGAAGACCCCCACTAAAACGTAGGGCCTTCGAGTAAATTATATATATTGTATGCCTAAGTAGTATTTCGGGAGTAGAGCGCCTAGTTGTGTAAGACTATTATTATTAATTGAAGTAAGTCTAAAGGGCTGATCTACTAGGCCTAGTAGGATTCTTTACAGTACGGGCGGCCGCGCGGAGGCTAGGGCCATGCTGCGCAACGTTTAGTAGGGTTTGTTGGGCCCATGGGTATGCGATAGCTGTAGTCTAGTTTACATACATCTCGTTATAGGTATATACACGTATTGTGGGGTGTTAGAAATGACCAGAAATCAGCCTCGCAACCAAGAAAATGGCCTACAACAACCAAATTTTTAACGTACCACCCTTGAGCCCGTGTTAAAACCCTAGACAATATAACTATCGAGGATCGATCATAGAATTGAAATCCCTTGTTTTATTTCTCTTATGGTTGTGGTGTAAGATGCTGAAGTTGTATTCTCATACAAATTGAAGATTTCTAGTTATTTTTGACAATAAATATATGTAGCTTAGAGCGCGGGGGAAGAACATACATGTAGCTTTGAAATTTGAAGGGTACTTATTTCTTATTAATTTTTGGGAAAGATTTCACCCGACTGGGTAAGCATGCACGCGTAGTATGGTGCGGTAAATGTGTCAAAAGTAATTTTGCCAACGGTGGTAAATTATTTTACCACCGGTGGTGAAAATAATACCAACATTTATACCTTAAAATGGATAAAAGCACAGACTTTCTGGCCAAAAGGGGCTATATAATGCCAATCATATATAAACATTGTCCACCGGTGGGAAAATTCACCACTGGTGGCAGGTATTTTACCACCGGTGGGAAAGCTTTATAAGTGTTGGCATTAATCCTTGAATATTCACAAACGTAGCATAAAGACTGAAACTTAGCATTTATACTGGCACAAAGACTGAAATTCAGCACTAATACCACCGGTGGTAAATAGTTTATCAACCGTTGGTGAAATTACTTTTGACACGTTTACCGCTCCATACGCGTAGCAACACAAACCCAGACCAAATATCTTGGTCATATACTTATCTAGTAGAGAGACGAGGTTCTGAAAGCATATTCACTAGAAGGGGAAAGGGAATGTGTAAGACAGGACTCCAGGCAAAGACCGGAATAACACCGCTGATATTTTAAGTGAAGGCTATTATAGCGCTACCTACTTTACATGTAATTGTAATATATGTTGCAACTAACGCTAGGATAGAACCATCCGCTTTTTATATGACTGTGAATGAAAGAAGCTATTTGCCATCATATCACTACACCAGTAAGGGGTAGCAACCTATTTCTCACTTATATTCCCACTTATTTCAATCTTTAAGCCTTGCAACGCTTAAGGATGGACATATACATGCATCCTAGCTTCAGGTTCTGAAGACGTCTAACCGTAAATGTATGAACTTTCACATGAATAAATGGTAGGATTCCAACAAACTCTGCGTCTCGACTGCTTCCCCGATCCTCCCGAATCCTTCGACTAATGCTTCCGCATTATCGTAGTCCTTATTGTCGATAAATTGCCCGATCAACGGCTCCAAACTCCTCTCAATATCTTGATGGATGTCCTGACTTAGTTTTCTCTCGACAGCCCGTCCGCCAAGATACTTGTAGGTCTTCCCAAGGACTCTCTTGGCAACATTCTTGAGGCCTGGTTCGCGAAGCAAGAAGTTGTGGATTCTGATAATCTCCTTCACCATCCTCCACCAACACCTCTTAAATATCTGCCCAAACCCATCGCCCTCGGCCTTTGCGATACCGCCCCTAGAGTCGATCTGCTCAATATAATGCTGAACGTTGATTTGCTCAATATTGTGCTTGATTGTATGCCCGACTGGCTTCGCAATAATGCTCTCTGTCGTGTAGAACAAAACCTCCGCTGTCAAATTTTCCTCGGCCATAATGCCGAGGATCTGGACCCAATCATAGTTACAACTGCTGGTACCCACGCGAAAGTTGATTTCATCACCTTTTAATATAACTTTAATGCTATAAATCCTTTTGGTTTCCGCCAGACAATACCTTTCGTAAAGGAAGTGGACAAAATCAATAAAGGTCGGAGGGTCCTCACGTTCACAACGCACGAAAATTGGATCAACGAGATATTTGATACTGCTACCAATGTGGCGGGTCGCGAACCTATAGTTGTTGTCTTGAGGCCAGCTCTCCAGTTCATCCTGAATGGAATCTGAGTCGCCTGTATCCATCTTAGAACTTTCCCCCGTATCATTAACTATGGGACGTATGATAGGAATAGGTCTTTTTCCTTCTCGAATACTCATTATTCGTTCTTCCTCGTGATCCGAGCCATCAATATCACTGTCGGTAAGGAAGGTGATTTCGTCTTGCTCCGCTGAGCTGCCTGGGCTGCTAGGTGCGCCAGCTGCTTCCATTTCACCCCAGCTCGAAAAAGGGTCGCTCAATGGACGAGAATTTACTGGTGTTCCGGTTGCATCTTCATCAGGGAGACTCATATTCTGGTAGAACCTGGCAAGACCATTGAAAAGCAGGCCCATACAACAAGGTGAAGTAAACCACCAGAGGAATTTATTATCAGTTTTTTCGCTTTTAACACAGCTAACTCGCCCCTCGCTAGACAATGTGGCTTCACAATCAAAGGACCTCTTCGGATCCTGTTGACCTTTAGGGGTGTTGTTAGCGGTACCTGTGAGTTGGTCTAATTAGCTACTTCTGGCTTTGGTATACCTTTGTGTAATGAAAAAATGGAGATGGAATCTACGTACCAATATCGAAGCTGCCAATGACTTTAACTGGCTCATGAATGTAACCACTGTAAAGTTCAATGGTGCTCATCTTAGGATCAGCAATACAATTATTAATAGGCGAAGCAGTGCTGATATCATTGCTGGGGGTCCCTAGGATGGCCATGAACATCTGCAGGAGAATCTGAGGGTTGGAGCAAGCTGAATATTTTTCCCAATTGGTAATAAAAAGCCGATAGGCCCTTCCAAGGCGATCCTCCGCGTATCCGTGAGGGAGAGACCCAAATTCATCAATTAATTCGATGCTCATTTCTTGGTTATAATCCTGAAAATCTCTTTGCCTATTCCAACGAGTTGAGTTGATGTCACTGAGCTTATGCGCTGTCATTGGGCCCTCATAATGAACCAATCTTGCATGTATTTTACGCAAGATGAAAGGAGTGGAAGCTTGGTCTCTAGTGATTTTTCCCAAGAACTCCAGATGCTGGTAAAGGATAAAAAGGCATACGAATAAGTCCCAAAACGCAGGTTGTGAGCGCACATCCGCAACTAAGGAATTAGAAGGGTTATTAAGTTGATTGAAGAATACACTTTCATAGGCGTTTTTGAGTCTTATCCAACGCCCAGTTGAGGTAGTAGCATCTTTAAAGCACTTATGGATCCTGACGTTGTAAATGATACGAAGTTAGCTTTGTAATTCCTATAATGGGTAGGGGTGATATTACAAAGCATAGTCTCTTATGAGATCAACACCACTTCTTTTTTCAGAGGACCAATAAGACAGTTTGACAAATGTATCTATGTATGCATCGACCAACTCTTTCCACCTCGACCCATGTCCCTCGGGACCTTCGAGTGCGATAGCGTTTGGATCGGATTGCAAATGGTGTATTAATTGATTGATAAAACCATGCCACTCAATAGGATTGAGAAACCTCTGTCCAGTGTGAGTAGTAGGATGGCTACAAAATGAGCCTGGGTGTGAGGTTTGTAACGAGGTATCATGTCTATGCTCTTGATTACGAGGCATATTAAATTTGCTTTTATCAGAGGGATATTTCAGCTGGGCCTGGGCAATTGTGTATTGCAAAAGGTTCTTGATATGAGGGTGAAAATACTCCTTTAGACAAATGAGGATGAATATTGATGTGGGCGTAAGAAGGGAGGTAAGGAGGTAGTGCCCTTCAGAAAGTTTATTGTTAGGCGGAGGGGAATTATTGACGTGTGAACAACCAACTAGAGTCATGATGGTATTAAAATAATTTCCCTGGGCTCAGATTGTGTGCCAGTATGTCGAGAGGAGGAGAGATGTGAGAGGTATTTGGCACTAATAGTCAAACAGCGCCAGGTATGAAAAATTCAATTGTTGATAGACCTTAATGGCATATGCGAGGGCGACATACCCTGTAAGCTGCCTGTCAGGTCTAAGAAACCACAAAATTTTGACATGCGCATGCAGGTAGATCTAGACCCGACCCACTTTTAGCCCATATACTCTTGGCCCATTGCGTAGAGCAGCCAGCTCACATTTGGCCTCTCTATTCCATAATATATATACATGTACATAAGAAGTAGATACATACAGAATGATATATAATCAAGAAGGGTATACTAGATCTCGTTGCGTGATGTGGTTAAGAAGTATGGAGAGTGTATACAGTACAAAAAAGCGGGTGTATCTACTACCCTATCTGCCAGAATACCATGACATTCCGGTATTACTACAGCATTGCTATGGTATAATGGCCGAAATTCAGATTTAATTCGGAAGCTTTTCACGATACCGTATTGCTATGGCATAGTATCTATTACATCCCCTTTTTTAGTACTGTAGGTACATATAGACGTCCTCTACCATACATGCCTAGCTCCGACTACTTGCAGAGCAGCCCAAAGAGTTTATGTAATTAAGTGATGTCAAGTTCGCACACATACTTGTAATATCTGTTCTATCCCGTGCAACGTCGTATGATCTAGTAATAATCCGATGATATGAGAAGCATTTTTTAGTGCATGATAGGTGATTTACGTGGGGGGGGGGGGGGCCGGGGAGTAAGCTGAGATAGGTCTTAGCCCCAAGTTTTATACTTTAATTCACCCACAGAGAACTGGGGTTTGAGTGGTAAGCGTTCTTAACGCTGTAGATTTATAGTAAGAGCTTGAATTATAGAACCAGATTTTACAGGAGCCCCCACAATTACGTGCACCATTGCATCATGAGCTTGAGATATACCAAAATGGATCCCCTAAATCTAGGTCCAAATTCACAACTACCTCAGCCTCCTAACAAAGATGTTCCATCCAATCCGGTACAGCAGTTTTACCGCGTTCCTCTTGATGATCATGGCATAAAGTATGCAATAATGTGCGTGCACTTTGTTTCCTCATTCTGTTTAATGTCGTTGCTTACAACCTGAATAGAAGGCGTGCTTCCGAAAGTGATAAAGGGCAAATTCATCTCGATATAATTATTAGCCTTATTAACAAAATCAATGGACTGGACGACCCTCCCCGGCTCTATCCAAATATTGAGGAAATTCCGTTATGTCCGTGTTGCAGATCCGACAGCGGGTCATCCTCACAGAACAGGCTACTTAGAGCAGCATTCAACCACCCGCAGCTCTACCAGTCGATGTCTAGACTCCCTAAAGCCATCAGGATCCGTCCTCTAACTCAGAAAACTACTACAACTCCTCCCCAAATAATTCATCATCCTCAACCCCAGCAAACAGCTGGTGATATTTCTCAGGCAATACTTCTTCCCCAACCTCAGCAAGCCGCCGCGGACTTCTTGGCCAGACTCAACTCTACCAATGGCGCCAACACTCATCATGGCCAACGCTTACTAGCCCCTCAAACCCCAAATACAGAGTTCACAGTCCCGCCCCATATTCCTCCGACTGGACCTCATAAATGGTCACTGACAACTCCTGCTAACACCCCGCTCTCTCCACCCCGCGACCAGTATATCGGCCTCCCCAACCTATGTTTGGGCATCGAGCAGTTCAACAAGGTGTTCAAGTCATTGGATGACCCTATTCCTTGGATCGACAGGATCCTTGAAGTAAACTCTTATATCGAAAAAAATAATCTTTGGAGAAAGAAGTTCCCGCCTCTAAACCCTACCTTATACTTACAAAATTATAACCCAGAAATTCGGCAGCCAACAAGTCTTGAAATATTGCAAGAATTCCAAAGGCTTCAGATGTTTAACTTTCATTTCGAAACGTATCGGAAGCGTGTCGCTCAAAAGCGTACTCGCCTGAAAGGCCCTTTTCAGCAATATCCTATCACCCCGCAAGAGGTTTTTGAGCCAGACTTTATGCCCCCACTAGTGGGCTCCGAGGAAACCTCTCAGCAGCAGTCATTCCAGCAACATAATCTGCACAAACAAGCTCTCCAGCATCATGCTATGTGGCGGCAAAATATCCAGCAACACCCTATTCAGCAGCATCCTACCCAGCAGCATGGCCTCCAGCAGGATGCTATCCAGCAGAATGCTATCCAGCAGAATGCTATCCTGCAGAATGCTATCCTGCAGAATGCTATCCAGCATCAGGCCATTCATAAAAATATCATTCAAAATCATTCTATCCAGCAACATTCGATCCAACAAAATAATACTCAGCAACTTATTATTCCTTCCCGTCCTATTCGGCTACAGGCATATCAGCCACATGTTCAGCAATATGGTATCCAGCAACGTGCTATCCAGAAACATGCTATTCAGAAAAATTCTATTCGGAAATATGCTATTCGGCAGCATGCTTTTCGACAACATGACATTCGGCAACATGCTATTCAGCAACAGGTTTTCCAACAGGGCCCTTGGGAACAGGGCTTTCAACAGCAGGGTTTTCAGCAACAATTATCCCAGCAACAGGGTTCTTGGGAAAGCCCACTTCAGCAGAAAAACCTAGACTTACTACTACAGAGCTTTCAGCAGCCTTCTTCCCACGAACAGGCTATACATCATCAGGGGCTTCAGCCACAGCCATTACAACAACAAGCTTTACATCAACATGCATCCAAGCAGCAGCAGGTACAACAGCAACAAATGATACAACAAGCCTCTCAACAGCAAGGTCCCCTGAAACCTCAGCACCAACATCCTATCTTCCGGCAACCCCTGTCCCCACCCCCGCGCCTATTAAATCTTAATCCTGTTCAGGACCCCCACGCCTCGATTAACGACCAAAACCATCATTCTAGGAGTGAGTCCGGAAGTACCTCGGGTGGCAGCCGGTTGAGAAAAAAGAAGGCCGGGTTGAGCATTATTGAAGCCCGTTTGGCAAAGCAGAGGGAGGGTACCAGAAAGAGCTCAAGATTTGGAGGTGCTCGAGACGGCAATTAAGTCCGCCGGCCGAGTGCGAATGCGTTTCCTGTGCGGATCATACAGCTTGGGAATAGATATATTTCTGAATTTCTGGGACAAATAGGTTTCAACTATACTTTCCAACTAGATAGATGCCATATATGTATTATTAAGTCTGACATTGTTTGCGAATCAGTGTCTGGGTCGGGAAATATTTTCTACTTACGGGAGTCATTTGTTTGATACATTTATCGATACTTAGGAAGTTACAGCCGATAATACAGGCAGGGTAGGGCGCAGAGGCGCATGAAAAAATTTAGAACCACTAAGAAACGGTGGAGGAGTCAACTACAGATGCATTTACATTTTAACTGTCATGGATATCCATAGTGAGAGGAGATCCCGTGACTTGGTGGTTCGAATCTTATTAACATTATTAAAACACAATTAAGTCCCTTAGTGACCCAAGTTTGATCGATAGAGGATTGTACGAAAATAGTGTACCCAAGGACAGTACTGGGAATAGTTGATGAATAGGGAGTGAAATAGAGGGGTAAAATTCAACGCAACACAAATTACTCATTTTGATTTCGTTAACCACAAGCGCATCCGCGCTATATACATGCAGCTGCGGTGATCGAACTCCGACCCTGTTTAAACTCATAACCTCCAGAGTTCAAACATTCCGTGATCCTGTGGTGGTGATTTCACCCCGTTTTTTCATCGACAATAAGTACATGTATAGTAGCGAATTCCAAGGGATAGAAATACGGTGTCACTCTTAGACCATGTGACCGATTATTATTACATCAAATCAGGAGCCCATCCACGACAGATACGCCTTTACCACACGTCCACGTCTCATCTCCGAAGCAACAGATTATACGAATGGTCACTGTCGTCTGAATAAGTAGATCTTCCCCTCATATCCCAAAACAATCCTACCCTTCGTACCACTAAAATACTTCGTTTTAACAATACTATTATATCAAGTATCATATCGATACCGAGCTAAATTACTACTGGTTCAAGAGTTCATCTACCTTGGTTGCCTCACATTCAAACCGCTGTACAATCATAAAGCTTATCAAATATATCCGCTTAAACACGTCTAATATTGATATCATCTCATAAAGTATGAATAATCCCGCCAAGGAATCTTTGTGGTATTATATCGCATACTTACGATAGCAGTCCCGATATGCCCAACCCAGATACCAATGATCCCGAAACTTTCGATGACGATAAGAATTTAGAGCCTCTGTACATCATTAACAAATGGCATCGAAATTCACGAAATGGGAGTCCTGAACATTATGAATGGACAAAGGGGCTAACCTTACTTTACTATTTCCCCCTACTGGGCGCAGCTAGTCAACTTAAACTCCTGCATGTGGATTGTTGTCGAGCCTACTTCAGGGAATCTCGTCATGAGGCCTCTACTCCGGCTGACATAGCCAATCAGAGCGAGATACGCAGCCTCTTACATACCGCCTGTGACGATATGTACAAGTTTATCATAAAACGTCCGTTTTCAAGTCTCTGGAGTAGATCAGAAGCAGAACAGAACCTTGTTCTTCTATGGGAGGTACAGGGTAAATGGCAATCATGGATTGCACAAATAGAGTGGGAATATAGAACCTCCAAGCGACGTATGAAAAGCTCGCAGTGTGGGGAGGTCATTCAAATGATATCAATTGGAGTTGAAGAAAACATAAATGGAGTTGGGACCCTGGAAGCTGCACAATGGCTCGAAGATTGGATAGATATATTTTTCTATCATACAAGCCTCGACGATGACGTTTTTCTAGGTTCGCGTGCCTGGCAATATATAAATTCTTGCGGGAATGCCAATGTTGTGCCGGGTGTCGCTGGCCCGCCAGTACAATGGCAACACCAACTCAATGACTTTCGCTCACGTCATGCCCTAGAGCTTCATTTCATGGATGTTGTCTCTTGTTTTGCAGACGGGGCGTTCGATCTGGAAGAGCGCCTCCAGTGTTTCCTTGATAGCGATATGACTCAAGTTAATACAATTACCTCCCTTGTCTGCCTTTTAACTCATCACGAAATCGATCTCCTAGTGAGAAATCTTGCAAGGACCGATGAAAATGTTCCCGTCATGGGTGCCAAGGATAGGCAAGCACTACAAAGATTTGTATCCGAGCATCGACAAAGAGTTCAGAGCCCTAGAAGCAAAGGCGCCTTGATGTTTTGGTACAACACCATGGTTTTGCCCTATAAGAAGTGGAATGTTCTTTTTGTCGGGTATCTTTGGGGTATTCTAACTTTTACCTCCACAATGACAAGCTGGAGGTTTATTATTTGCTACGACAAGACATCAACGGTGCCAGATGACACCAATATCGAAGTGTTGCAAGATATCCAGAGTTTTCTTCATGGCTTACAGGACTTTCTCTTGGACTTGAAACAGAGAGCTAAGCACAAGAAAAAGGGGCCGAAGGGTGGTTCAAAGCATCCGAGTAAGAAATCCTTACCTGTAGGAAAGGGGGAAGGTAAAGACGTAAAGGTTCAAGTTATTCCAGAAGAGGCAATCCAGAACGACGACAGCTTTGCAACAATATCTGGAGACACTCCAGTGAATGTTGATGTAGGAGGAGAGCACAAAATAGTTGATGCAATCTCAAGCGGGAAAAATTCCAACCTAAAAAAACCAGCTTCCGTTGCTGAGGAGAAGGGGTTTGAGGAAATAAAAAACGAAGATTGTATCAATGGCCTCGCGAGCGGCACGACAGAAAATCCAGGGCCGTTCCATATGATACCGGGAAAGGCTAATAACAATACTCCTGACAATCCCATTGATGTGAGCGGGGTGGAACACATGCCCGCCCCTCCTAGTATTGAAGGTCATGTCAAGGGGACAGGGTCAGCTGCAGAGTTAGTCGAAGATAAAAATACCGAGGAGGAGAAACAAAGTTCTGAAGGGAATCTTTATCCGGTCTCTAGCACAAGAAAGGTGGGTAAGACATTCGCACTAGCGACTAACTATAAGTCTGTAAAAAGGGTAAAAAGCAGTGATAAGATGGAGAAAGATGGGAAGCACAAAAATTTACGGTTTTTGTCCGAGGAAAAAATGGGAGGGGAGTGGAATGAAGAGGTTGATGAAAAAGATAAAGAGCATATAAACTCTTTAGGCGCAGAGCTTTCTCATTCAATGAAGGGCAGAAATCTAACCATAAACACCAAAGGAGATGAGAACCAGTGGCAGCTACCATTGTTGGGTCATGAAAAAGCGGATAAGTCATTTCATGATCGCTGGGATGAGCTG
The DNA here is from genome assembly GCA_024713625.1 of Morchella sp. 2018-W30. Lineage (NCBI taxonomy): Eukaryota > Fungi > Ascomycota > Pezizomycetes > Pezizales > Morchellaceae > Morchella > Morchella sp. 2018-W30. The sequence continues at coordinate 1,371,089 of JAMJEW010000017.1, forward strand.
GAAAAGGAGCTTATGGGAGGGACAAAATTAGAAGAGGAAGAGGGGGTCTTACAACAAGAGCAGATACTACAGTGTGCTAACACTATATGCGGGGTACCGAGTTCCACTGCACCGATGACGGATGGGTCTCCCGCGATGGAGTGTGATTGCGCGTACACCTCATTAGATACTGACACTCTTAATCGCACCACCAACACTATAAGGCTGGAATTCTGTGCCGAAACAGATGCGAAAACGGACCGTAAAGCGACTGGACGGCCAGCAAATACAGCCAAAAAGGAAGAAAGTGCAAAAGCAACCTCAACATCGAGCACAACACTCAAGCCTGCCACTGATATAGTAACTGAGACAAAACAAGTCATAAAGCGCCACAAGCCACTCCACAAGGCTACACCACCAAAGAGCAAAAGAAACGGTAATATCTTTGAAGCGTTAGCGGATGATTCTAGCGACGGCTTACTGCGTTCGTCAATGGAGGCAAACGAGAAGACACTTGTGGGCCGGGAACCGCCAAAGAACCTAGAGTTTGTGGTAATTAAAGGAGAACCACCGGGTGGTGCGGGCTTTATGGATTCTTCATTAGATCAAGGTGATTGGAAGCTAGTGACAAAGCAAGACAGATCTAAAATCAAGGAGAAGTCATCGGCAGAGACATCAGAAACTCCAGAAACACCTAATACGGTGCAAATGCCTGATAAACCAGCAGCTAAAAACCCCTCGAGGGTCGAGATACAGCGCGGGAGGATCGTGATACTGCCGATGGACAAAGGGTTCCCTTCTGAAAATGGTGAGCTGACCTCAAACACCAAGTGAGCAACCTACACTCAAAGTACTTTATGTTGATATAAGTTATAGACTCTACCGCAGGTCTAGGGTCTAGGGTTGGAGCACAAAATCTGGGGAAGGAAAGTCGACAGAGGGAGGTCCTTTCTACGCAAAACAACATGAAACCCCTCCTGGATAGAGCTTCACGTATCTTATTAAAAAAACCAACACCCAGCAGCGCCTCACAGGCGCCAAGAGATAATACAAAGCCTGAGGCCGAAAGATCGCAAATATTATCCACCATAACTCCCAAAAGCAACAAAATCTTGGAAGTTACAAATAAACGCACTAGATCTAACCAATTTAAAGAAGATCATGCTACTGAAAAGAGCTCATCGTGCTCTTTCTCCCGAGCAAATAACCCTCAAACAAATCTTAGTCCAAATACTGAAGCTCAAATTGATGGTGGAAATGCAAAGAATGCTCCGGATTCCTCCCCTCTTCCAACGAACGATTCTACAGCAGAACGCACCGAAAAGTTCGTGGCCCTAGTTCCTGGAGGTGAGAAGAACCCGTGGGGTTCTTTCCCCACTTTAAAAGAGAAAGCTACAACGGGGCTCACTACAAAGGCTGGGACTCAAGTTATTTATGGAAATGGGGGCAGCGCATGGGATGAATTCCCCCCCTTGGCAAAGAAATCTACGACGGAACCAACTGAAAAACCTTTTAATGAAGCATCTACTGAAAATAAAAACGACCCATGGCGTTTAACTCCATCAGAAAAGAAAGTTACAATCTCAAGCCAACCTGAGTCTTTTAGAGATACAAACATCAAAAGCACCCCACCGCTGGGAGATATGATCGAACAGCCGTCAAGTTCTCCGGGAGCCATCACAAAAGTGGCAGAAGCAGTCCCCGAAATACAACGGCAGCAAGGGTCAAACCAGGGCGGGAGGGCCATTGAAAGGCAACTAGAGCCCGAAGGCTTTCCGCGCGGGGGTAATGGTAACGCTAACCCCGATGCTAATATTGGAGGGAGACTACAACCAACACCGAAACGGCGCACAAAAGCCTCGGAGAAAAATAAAACCGCTCAGAAGGGAGCTGGGAATATAAATGCACATGATAGAACTTTACATGGGCATTCAGGGGGGCCAGTTCCGTCACCAAAAAAGACCCCTAAAGTGAACAACAAGTTTGAACATCAGGTAGAGCAAAGTGCGGCTCCAGGTGATATCATTTGGGTCGAGAAAAGTCTCCTCCTACCGATGAACCAGCAGCAAGAAACAGGGAATATGAATGTTCATCATTCAGAGGAGCCTGAAGCTTTGGGGCGGAGGTTGAAAACCCATCCAAATGAGAAAGAGACAGTTTTCTTAAAAACGCAATCTATGCTAGTGGAGGAATTGGCTCGAAAGAATCAAGCAATTGAACTGTTAGAGCGTAATATATTTGCTAAGGATGAAATTCTCTCAGCTTGCCATTCGAGGATCAGAGATTTAATACAGGATAGAGACGCACTTGTTTCAGAAGTATCTGCACTGCGTTCTTTCATTGATATTCTTACAAACGGAAGCGCAACAGATCGTGCTAAAGCTACCATAGAGGGTCATGAGAGCATACAACCTACGCGGTTGAAGTCTACAACTATGGACCCATTTGGCCACCCCCGCGAAAATAGACCTGTAAGACTCTAACTCAAGCTTCTGTTGTGTAATTCTAAACTTAAGTTCTCTCAGATGGTCCCAATCTCGTCGAGTGGCAGCAATCTCTACGCATACAGTCAACATGGCGTTAATGCCGTACCTAATGGAATCCTGCACCAAATAGAGAGACACACTGGAACGACTGGACATAAACAGTCATCCTACCCGCTTGATATTGTACATGATTCTGCAAATAAACAAAATAAACCAACCGAGATCGGTCCTACCGCAACCGTACACGGATATATTCCAATACCCACCCAAATACCACCGCCTCCTTTGCGGAGCATGCCAGAAAACGTTCAACACTACGACTCCCAGCATAATCAGCCACAAATTAGCCCTTTCCCTTCAGGTAATAGTTACCAACCTCCGCAAACGCGAAGCAACCAATTTCTCCCATCCAACCAACCCCCACCCAGAAAACCAGTAGGCCGAGCCAACCAACCAGAGATGCAACAGAATTATCTTGAACTGTTCCAAGAACCTACCCAATTACATAATTATGACCAACAGTCATATTCTAATCGACCACCCCCTAACATAAAAAGGTCCCAGGCTCCTGGTCTTTCTCACGTAGATGCTGTAACAGCAAGGGCGTTGCATCATAATACAAAACCAACTCCTCCTGGGGAAGGTTTTCAGGCTCACCAACACCGGAAGACCGAGGAAAGGATTGTACAAAACCAACCTGTGTATGCAGAAAGAACTTCTCAACATGATAGCGCCCTACACTCTCCAGTAATTGTAAATGGATCTGCCCAAGTGGTTCGTCCTAGATCAACGCGATGAAGCTCCATGACCCATGGTTCTACGAAACGTCGCCTGAGATGATAATCACTATGACTGGTTTGTATACATAAACGTCATGTGTATACATGTTGTAAGAGTTGGAAGGCCTAGAAGCGATGTTTACTTGAAGAAAGTAAATTATGAAGGCACTTATCCGTACATGTTACCACGAAAGCGTAGTCTCTCCTAGTGGCTTGAGATCATGTGTTATTTACTAGATGTGTATCACAAGAAATCAAAGGTTTTACCATTTGTAAAAATGGATGTATGTGAGTACATGTATGTTCCGGTAAACATCATGTTTGCCAAGAGTACTCCACTAGTAGCTAAGCGGCTAGCGGTAGCCCTTGTCCAAATGTGGGACTTGTAGTACTTCATCTACCCCCCCCCCCCAACCACCTACAGAATATACCCCCCTATTTTGAAACCTTCCTAACTAAGTATATTGCTTTGAATAAATCAATCTCTTATCTATTAGTCTAGCGAGTCTAATCATCACACATATCTACCCCGTTTACACATAGAGGGCACTTCACTTATACCTTTTCCGACGTACAGCATGTTCCAATGATCAACTGCAAGTTTATTACTTATAATACTGACAGGTCTCAGCTTCTAGTACTAGTCTAGCCGTTTACTTATCGCGTAACAATAAATTCAGCCGTCCCAGCCCTCAATCGCCTCTTCTATTTACTGCTAGCTGGACATTCATATGCAGGGTCTATTTGTGAGACATATATATTAGTTTACTACTCCACACGATGATGATTATGAATTTGGCAAACGTACCACAGTACTGTGGGCATATACATGTCGGGCAGTTTATCTTGCAAGCGTTGGTGCATGGTCCGCAAGTAACCTGCCTAGGTTTGACTGACTCGGTGGTGGCATCACAGGCGTATTTAGGATCTGTTATTATCAGTATGAAACACTCTCAAAGTTCTTAGTGTGAATTTACTACTAACCGCATTCCAGGGTACAGAAACAGTCCTCTGGCTTAATATCGGCACCACAACCGTAGAAGGTACAATCATTGTAGCATCCGCATGGGTTTGTGGCCGGGGCCGGGGCCGGGGCCGGGGCGGCAGTAGCTTCACGCTCCCCGAGAAGGGAACGTCTAGTAGTGCACGTGGAATATTCGGGATCTGGGTGAAGGAGAGGCTTGTTAAATAAACAGATTCATGTTGATTTGCCTTCTCTTATTTACTCACCACAGACTTGTGGGCAGAAGCATGATCGTGGCGCCTGTGCGGCGCACTGTACAGTACAGCTATTTGCACACACATCACATTCCGGGGTGGGAATAGCAAACACGGTCGAGACCAAGGCGGAGAGCGCAACGAAAGCGAGAGTTTGGAACTTCATGATGCTATTAAAGGAGGTGTATGATCAGGATTAACGTCAAGAGAGAGACTGAAGCGTTCCAGGTGATCTGTGCCTATGAGGAGTGAAGCCGATACTATTGGGGGAGGAAGCCCCTATTTATCTACTTCTCAAATTTTCCATCGCCACTTGTAACTAATCTATTATCTCATTGAAAAAACATTCTTTCATATGTAGCGGAGTATAGAACTGTGCACCTGCCAGCCAAGGTTCTAAGATATGCATTTACGAGTGCTTAGAATGGTTCCACTAGTACTGGCCAATAAGTACATGCATTTTAATCGACAAGGATTTTTTAAAGTTAATACCTTGAAAATCTTACCCTAAAGCTGACAGCTCAGCCCTGGTCAATATTTGCCTACCTCTATTAGTTCGACCGCACTCCAGTCGTGCTATTGTATATATTGAGTATTAAAGTATCATTTGGTTGGTTGAGATGACCCACGCCTGACTTCCAGAGTACCTCAACATCCATGTTACAGGTTAGTGATCCCAATTTGCCGTCCTCACCGGTGTCAACGCAGCGTAGCTGCAAGTAGCTTATGAAAGATAGTCTAGAAAACTCTAATTTCAGTGTATCCCTTAGTCTGTCAATGCTGACCCCCCTATATATAAGTATGGAAGATCTATCATTTGATAAGGGAGATAGCGGGAAAGCCACACAAAACTTGCTTCTTCTGGGGGGTCAGCATTTTACTGACAGACTAATCAAAGGGATAACCTAGTGGCTGAGTCGTCACTTTGCCTCATGTTATTATTTTGCCGGGAAATATCCTGAATGGTCCGATCGCACAACACACTGCAGCTACGCCATACAAATACCCACACAACCCCTGAGCAGCCAAGGGGTGCTGTTCGGGTTCGGCCAATTCGGATCAAAGCCCCCGAACTTGTGGAATAGTAACGATATCATCAAACCTTATTGAGAAAAACAAATCATATAACTGGCCTCGTTTATCACATCCCGGCCCTAGAGGTAAATTCTCTCTCCAGCAGGGTATCCGAAAGAGTCTAACTAGATAACTTGTGTTTGCCTGGATCGGTGATATTTATAGACATCAACTTCATTGGTCCTAAGCAGGCCACCTTCTCGCGATGGTATTAGAGCGATCAGGGCTCGTACAGTCATCACCGTATTACCAGCACTCCCTAAGACCAAGTTTTATATTTAAATCCCCGACTTCTATACTTCTCTTTTGGAACGATAGACTCCTCCAGCCTCGAGGACGACGGGGCCATAAGGGCGCGGCCGTTTGTTATTACATTACTTGCGTGCAATTAACTTACTGGATTCGGATGGATAATTCTGGATGATTTCGGAATTCTAATCCTGAGCTTCGCCCCCAAATAATTCACATTAATCTAATCATTGTAATCATTGATTGCAGATGTCATGTCTTGGCGCCACATTCTATGCCTAGGTGCTTACTTTTGACAAGGTTGTAAATAACTACCCGGGCTTCAATACGAGATAGCTGAAGTCTATCTTCTTTTGCAAAGTCGTAGTCAAAACCCACCTGCTCCCAAGCCGCACAAGACCATCGCGTTGTCAGGTCTCGATATTATCCGCAAGGGTCTCAGCTCACGGCAATTGGAGCCCGGTACACCCATTCCAGAAGCCGTGTCATCATACGAGGCTACTCATGTTCTCTTTAGGTGTAGAGATACCTATTGTTTATTGGGTATTTGGGGCCGGGGCTCTATATTTAATCTATTACTGCATCTGGAGCGATCGTTGAAGCCACAACTAGGTAAAGATCAACCCGCAATAAGTCGTTGAGGGGAAAACCTGGTAACACAACATTATGTCCCTGGAATGGGTTTATCCGCATCAGTACTTCCCGTGTTACCGACGCCTGGGCTGCATACAGAAACTCTTACGAGGATGCGATGATCGTGATGCTGTTGGATAAATGCTCCTCGCGTAGAGTGCGGGATATTATCGACCTATATAGCTATATCTTAGCAAGGGTTCAATCAAATGATAGAATGGCTGACAACGGCTGGCGAGAAGGCTTCCTTGCGAAATGCCGAAATGCCGTAAAAATACGTCTATCCTGATTTCAGATATCCTCTCCCCGCACGAGACGCAACTGCAGTCTTTCGCTGCCTTTCCGATTGCCATAATCCGGCCGGCGCGGGGGAACGGGTGTCGAGTAATTAGTGACATTGGGGGCCAGAAACTCTCTCCACCAAACTTAGCAGGTACAGGAAAGTCGGACTTTACTGCACTATCGAGCACTGGCAGGATTCGTTATAAGAAAGATTCTTGGATACGCCCCGGAACTTACTTAGTCAGTCGGCAATCTTTCCTCTGATCGCCATTGTTGTAAGGCTTCAAAATAACGATTCCGGTATTATGGTTGTTGGTTTCGCTTCAGGGATCCCTCAGAGGTAGGTACCAGGAAATACCATACCCTGGTAATAATTGAACCTGAGTGACCAGGTATGATTCTATGTGTCAAATAAACTCCTAGTGTAGAAATACACAAATGTTAGCTCTTCACCCCAAGAAACGTCGGAATAACCTATGGTTGACCCATTCAAGCTATTCTAGCGCAATTCGAATACCCTTTAAAAGAGCCCTGGGTTGTGAAGGATCTCCAATGGCTACATGTATGTACTATATAAAGCACCGCATGTACTTCACTTTTATAAAAGCATGTTCAGCCTAGGCCTCCGGTCATGTGGATAATTATATAAGGCCGCATATATAAGAATCGTCGTTGAAATAGAGTTTGTCCGACATTCTGTTTTCCGTAGGAAAGCTTAGCCGATTTTCAGCGGAGCCAGGGCCATCGAGATCTATTCCTGCATGTCTCATTTCTAGATCTATGAGACCTAGGTACGTACATAAATATGGGGTTTTCATACCTTTTTAGCTACTTAGTTAAATACTGTGGGACAATAGCGATGCAAGCCACTGTAGGACAATCCGGCTACACGATTATCCGGGTCCAAATTAGCCATATCTTGTACTCTCTCGCTTTCTGGGCCAATGGCGTAATTTTGTAACCCCATTATGTGATAGTAAGGGAACTTGAATGTTGAGTGGCCCAACTTTTTGATGTTTCTGGCCGACGGGCACGCCTTAAATTCGCCGTTGGGTGTTTGTGAAAGAACATTGGTGTTGATTAGATATTATAATGTCTAGTGGCTACATGCAAGTGAGTATAATCTCGGTGTCCCGTAAGAGCCCCCATAGGATATCGAATTAAAGGCGAGGATTGACCATTGATTTTATAATCCGTTCCCCATCTAAGTACTTTCAATGGACGATATCAGATTTTATGAACACTAAAACTTGACAATTTAGATATGTTACTTTCTTCTTCTTCTTCTTCTTCTTCTTCTTCTTCTTCCTCTCATTTAAGTAGATTGTGACAAGATTAATATACATGCTAGTTATGTCAAAGTTAGTTATTGTTCCAGTTACGCTGTTCAGAATACGGTGAACATATTTCTCCACCGAGGTATCAATCGTAAGCTATTTGTGTGTTCACCCTACACGGGGAGGTATTCTCACTACACCTAACATGTATCCATCTAATACTGTATTTTAACTACGTGTATCATATAGTTAATTTGTTCTTTACTTTACGGTTAGCTCATCTAAGAATAGGTTACATGCAGCTTTCGTACGTTCCGGCATCCGGATATGCACCCAGTTTATTCACCGCAATGGTCCTGGTAGGTGTAAAGCATGGGAGATAGGAGGGGTTGTTGGGTGGGTGAGTTGAGGTATTGAGGAGGTGTTCCTCTAATATTTAAGAGGTAGATAAGAATATTCCAAGCAGACCAGCGAATCAACTCTTAATTTTCACATGCCTGTTTCTCAAAAAGATATATACGTTCCTATCGCTGTAAAAAGGTTCATTAGCCCATCTTCAGTCATTTACGCACTCTATAGACTCTATACTGGATCACCTTTATGCCCCTTATTAAAGTAGGTTAAGATATATGCGTAGCCATCTATCCCTTATTAATAAGGTTTTAATTGAGGCTCGGACAGAGTAACGACCACCTTCCCCCGTCTTTTTCTGTCGATCTATGCGTAGCGTAATCTGTAGACATTTTGTTAGCGATAGGAGTTGGTTCGTAAGTTAATTATGATATACCTTCTTATCATGATAAACCATCCTCAACTTCAACCCGACCAGATTCGTACCCTCGAAGCCTCATACACACCGAAAATATTCTAATAAACCCAAACTAATACTATTATACTAACGTCTGCTGAGGCGTCTATAAGGAGTGTTAATAAAATTATATCATGAACAGAGAGGTCCAATGACATGCTGCCGCCTAAATAGCCAAGACCTCTGAGAAGCTATTATTTTCTTTGCTCACGGCCTTACAGCCGGTGCTCTCATTCTTTTCTCTCTTACTAAGCCCTTCAAATAATTAGGCGCATAGAGCGTGAAACTACTAGGCCATAAGTAAGTTTGCTTCACGAAATGCATTAAGCCCGGAGCATGCTTTTGCCATGCATGAGCGTCCTCAGTGCTACTTATCGTTCCAAAGCCTGCCGGTATCTCGAAGCATCCGGATGACTATCATGGGGCCAGAGCACCAATGAGCGAGATGATGAAGTAAGGTGATGACAGCGTGGATGTGGTATATATATGTTTGGAGGGCCGGAATGTATGCCATACTTAAATCGTGATAAAAAGGTGTTAGTGCCCAACGAGCCCTACAACCTGTCTCATGCCTGTTCATCTCCAAGTGTATAGTCAGCTACAGTTGTAATATATGTACCAGGAAACTAGGTAGGCAAGACTTCAACAATTTGGGACGTACCTAGAGGTTTTTGAGGCTATGAGAATCGAATCGCCCGCCCTCCCCCAAAAGATATGCGTAGTGTTAACATAGGCAGCCAATCAGTTGTACAATACAGCCGTGTTGCAATTGGCGCTATCCATTGTCGCGGGTAGTTTGCTCCGTTGAATGCGACTATCTCAGTCGATCTTACATAGTGCCCCCGTTTTAACCTCTGCTTTGGGGGTGCTGGCCTGTAATTTAGAGCTCTTGATGGTAACATACTGCTGGTTGTTGGGGTTAGAAATGTCCAAAGAATCGGATATTTAAGCGTATGTAGAATCTTAAAGAAGGGGAATGTAGTGATTGTCCTATAGCTATATCTCTACGTAACAATTTGCTTACATTTTTTTAAGTTTAGAGCCGCAGCTGAGCTATGTACGTATGCTTTCTGGTTCTGCCTTACTAGTACTTCCCACAAACTTTTTCATACCCGCCTACTTTTCTTAGCCCAACTCGTTCCTCCCTAGATCTCAGTACCTCCGAATCCTCACCGAATTAGTACCTTCATCCCTAACCTCTACCTCACGCAATCCTCTCACTACGATCACCAGGAAAATCCTTCTTTTCCCCTTGCCTACCCCTACGCGTACGGCCCTCGATTCTCATCTTGATATTCTCGGCCCTCCTTTGGGACCCCAAGAATAAGTGCTGGCCAACTACTTTATGCGCTTTGCAATTACTTTGCTAACCCACCCTCAGGAGATTCCGCACCAAAATACAACATACAGATCTCACACTAGTTAAATCCGTATTTCCGTCTATAATCTTGTACCCTTCCCCAGAAGTCCTTTCCTTTTCGATGCTGAAAGATCTCTGATTCTGAGTTCTTCTCAGCTAGTGAAATGGACCATGATCAACCTATGGTCGATGTTTTCGTCAAAGTTTACTTCACGATAATTATTGCTGCATTTATATTCTTGAATGTGTGCATGTGGCGCTTCCGCCACAGATTTCTGGTTTTTGCTTTCAGTTGACCTGTGTGAACAACAATTTAAAAACGGATACATGTACATGTAGTTTTTGCTCGCTTTCATCTAGCTAGATATCGATCTCCTACACAGGCAGCGTGAGAAGAAGTTTCATCTAGCTTTAACAATTCTGCTTGGGTTAAAATCGGGCCCACTCAACGTTTTGATATTTCTACACAGCCTGCAATTCCACAAATGGCGGTTTTGATTGTTGTTGGTCGACTGCTGTTCAGTACAGGTTAACAAGCGTATTAGATCTTATCTTTATCGTTATCTCAATCATTAGTTATCAGATTGGATCAATTGAAATATTTAGTGACGACGGTCCGAACCTTATCTGATAAGAAACATGAAATTTACATCAGGCAAAAACCTAACCCTCACACAAATTACGTTCGATTGTAAGACGAGATATGGCTGTATCTATAACCCGCTTTGTTATGAACGTTCTTAAGTCCCCTCTGTCTTAAAAACAAATGAGAATCAAAACTGTTTTCTGAACCTGATTCTAAGAACTCCATGCTTCGATCATCAGGTACTTAACTCTACAGAGTAGGTTGGGGATTTCAGCTTCTTATATGCATAGTCTCCACTTGACAAATAACTACTCTGACTAACAAACTCCCAGCTTTTCCCACGGCGGTATATACATGTTTTATAAACTTCTTACATGAGCCGAAAGCTGGGAGATAGGTCTGATATGATATAAGTCTCTTAGTAAAGGCGGCCAGCTTTAGCCATTAGTCGTTCCAATGATACATGTACTTATGATACCAGACTGGCAGGTACAGGTCACATATCGCGGGAAGCCGGAAGCCGTTTTGTTTACACATACATCCATATAGGCTTCATAGAACGAGGTTTCTTTTAGAGGATCACAATTGAATTCATGGACTATAATATCCCACGGCCGCATAATTGTCACACCAGTAAATGCATGTATAAAACGAGCAGAAGGTTGCTAATACCGCACATAACCTAGCTCCCTAGCCTATACGTGCAACGTTCTAGCGTCTAGGCCCCCTCTCCCCCACAAAAAACGCTTAATTCTCCTGCCCTTTCTCCCCCCCCCCCTTTACTCCTTCACCATCACTTCACCGTCATCAACCACAAGTCTACTCAACCCATAATATCATAACTACTATCCAATAAATTCAATTCTTCGAAATAGGACATCAACTCTAGAGCTTCCATTATCTATCTCTCAGATACAACAATTATATCCCAGCTTCCTTCAAAGTTAATCATGGCCTTTATCAAAACCCTATATGAGAAGTGTAAAAGAATAGCCAAGAAGATTTTCCGCTTTGGCAGGAAAAGTAGTCGTGCAAAGTACGTCTCCTGGTTTCTCAAATTTTTCACTGTTCCCAACTGATTATTCCTTTCGTTGCAGAGGCGAGCCAGTTACAGCAGTCCATACACATGGTTGTAACCTTTTTCCTACAATTTTTAATCCCGACGATATCGAGCTGGAGGATATTACTTGTCCACCGAGCCCCGATGCCTCTTTTGAGGAAGATGGATCCCATATCGATCAAGATAGACTTTCAACCGGTATAGTCGAATCCGATCCCGACAGCCCTGACCTCGATGGTATGTATTGATCCCCATTCTGTTGAGCTAGTGCTTAGAAGCTCTGCTGATCTCGTTTCCGTTGCTGCCAGTGAACCAAAGTGCTATCAGCTCGCCAAAAAATAGTGTTCAGAAGGAAAACGGCTTTGGAACTCTTAAGGCCTCCCGAAGTTCATGGATCACTGTCAGTGAACAAGTCTTTTTTGATTGGACCCCTTCGCCCACCAGCTCAATTCATGAAATTACCAATCAAGATTATCCTTTTATGAGGTGATACAATATCTAACAGCCTTTTGATGAAAAGTCACTTATCCTAGTAGTAAGTTGTCCTTCTAGCCTGATCTTAGGGCAGGCTAATGCGGCGAAAAGATTTTACTACTTGTCCTCTGCCTCCACGGTGTCAATAAGTATGTACTATTGCATGACAGTTGGGTCTATGACGCAAGAACCACGAGTTTCCACTTAGTTTTTGAGTTACCAGAGACCATTCCCTTTCCTCTTAAAAACTTCTCACAGTATTTTTGCTTCATCTCTAAAACCTTTGCCAGGTAATTAATTGCCAATGACCCCCTTCGGTACTAGAATTTCTTCTAAACTACTTTTGACGCAGCAGATAGTAATCAGATAGCACTTACTCACCTACACCGCTCAACATATACAAACAGCGGCTAGATCTTTATAGAGCTTCTTTCTATACCTGCAACCCATAGATATGTACCATAGTATAAAACTTCGACACTAAATCAATGGACGAAAGGCAAACAATGGATGTACCAAATATTCCATTGGTATGCTAGGGACTGACTATTAAACTATTGTGACTACCTTCTAACTAATCAAAACTCTTCTAGTAGTTCAACATTCGGTATTCTTATGTCGAAAAGGCGGGGCGTTGATCGATAATACAAAAATCCTTGCTGTCATCACGATCGAAGCTTTGCGCGGCGGAAACCAAGGCCAACGGGCGAGTGATTAGGGATTCGAACAGTATTAAGGTTTCATACTTCTGATATCGATTTACGGTCTTTCTTGTCGGCACTAGTAGTCTGGTTACATGTAATTCGGTCCGCCTCCGCCATGCGCCATATTGGTGCATCAGCAAGCTTCCGCGCGATCATCATTGCATACATACATGTACATACATGTATGCAATGTATGTTTGGTGATGCCTACCAATATAAAAGACTTTTGCACAAGTGGTTCTTGGCAAGGAATAACTACATGTGGACTAGGAATACAAATCCTTCACTATTCATCGAACTTACAGTGACCAATTCATTCTAGACTTGAAAACTACTGTTTACCACTGCAAGATTGGGCTTCCAGCCAAAATTTCGTCAACTAGTGTATGTCCACATTAGGGTTAGGGGTTTATCCCCTGCCCTTGCCTTATCTTGACAACTCCATCTCACGAGACCTCCACATCACCCTGAATTAACGATTCCACCCGTGATCGCTTCACGCAAACCACCACAACATGCCGCGCCTACCCAAACTATGGATATTCATATCCCTCGTTGTATTCTATAGCGTCCGGCATATCCCCACTTTCTCGAAACTCAACCTCCCAGCGTACTTCCTGTCGGCTCGCGGGGGGGAGACTAAGCATTGCTATGCGCGCGTGAGGACAAACTCAGAGGATGGAGAGGGTGTTAATACCTGCTTCACTGTAAAGAAAGGCATTGTTACAAAAATTTGGAACGATACGCCCGAGACAGGTACGACGCATCATACAGGATATGCATACCCGGGTTTGTGGGACGGGCACGGGCATGTGCTGCAGTATGGGGAGATGCTGCATAGTGTCAAGCTATATGGCGCCGAGAGTATTGATGGTAAACCCCTCGCTTATTAATTTATCATCAGGGTTAATTACTAAGGTTCCCGCAGATGTTAGATTGAGGATCAAGAAATACCTGAAAACGCAGCTCGATAACGATTATGGAACTCCCGAGAAGTGGATTAGGGGAATTGGATGGGATCAGGCAAATTTTGGAGGCGCTATGCCAACTGCTGTAAATAAACTCAATACAACTCCCCTTATGAATATTATAGGCGTGATTACTTACTTTCTACTTGTGTGACCGTAGAAAGATCTTGAAGATGACCCAGAGTTGAAAGGGAAATATATCATGCTTGACCGCGTGGATGTACACTGTACCTGGGTTTCCGGTATGTCACATTTTGTTCTTTCCATTGCAATTAACCATACTTTGAAGTCTTACTAAACGATATCAATCTATAGAGGCCGTACTAAAACTTCTCCCAAGTCCACTGCCCGATGTCCCTGGTGGCGAGATTACAACCGATCCTGGCCTAGGCGTGTTCTGTGATAATGCTATGGACCTTCCGCTAGGTCAATGGCCCAAGCCTACTGTAGAAGACAAAATGGAATATCTTGTTGGCGCCATGAAATCTTTGCACTCATATGGGATTGTAGGCGTTCACGATGCTGGTGTTGTTCCCGAAGATATTGAGTTGTACGATGAGTAAGTTGCCTCAATTCTGAGTGGGCCCAAGACCAGCATGATTGATAATCGGCAGGTTGGCAGATTACGGCCTTATGACATTGAGGATCTATGCAATGATCGAGTGTCCGGTTCGCAACACATTCTGCGGAAAACAAGTCAGAAAGATCAAACGTCATGACGGAGTATTGAGTGTCCGTTCAGTCAAACTTTTTGCTGGTAAGCCTCATAGCCCAAATAAAAACTATCTCTCCTGCTAATATTCTCCAGATGGTGCACTTGGGTCCTGGGGCGCCGCACTTCTCGAACCCTACAGTGACAAACCCGAAACCAGTGGTACCATGCTCATCGAGGAACGCGCTCTCGAGAAAGTTGTCAAAAAGGTTAATACAGCCCACCCCCACAGCTTCTCGAACCCTACTAACACTTTCAGTGGTACCAACACGACTACCAGGTGAACATTCATGCCATCGGTGACCGCGCCTGCCATGCTGCCATCCGTGCATTTTCTCTTGTCCTTGCTTCTTCATGTCCGCACGCCAACTATGTCTCTTCCCCTGAGATCCTCCTCACCACACAAACCGCCTGCATGGCCCAAACACAGAAGAACCACCGTCGCCTCCGCATCGAGCATTCCCAGATTATTGCGCCCGCCGATCAGGCGCTCATGAAGGAACTTGGAATTATCGCCAGCATCCAGCCAACCCATGCAACCAGTGACGCCGCCTACGCGCTCGACCGTCTCGGTGCCCAGCGCCTCAACGAGAGCGCGTATCGTATGCGTACCTTCAAAGAACGTGGCATCCCGATGGTATTTGGCAGTGATTTTCCTGTTGAGCCGCCGAGCCCGTGGGAGGGCATTTACGCTGCGACGACAAGGCGCTCCCCTGCGGCCTCGGGAACATGGAGGGATGGTGGTTGGTATGAGGAGGAGACGGTCGATGTGGGTACTGCTTTTGAGGGGTTTACTAGGGGGCCTGCGTTTGCTAGCTTCATGGAGAAACATGGGGCTGGTGAGATCAAGGTCGGCGGATGGGCAGACTGGATCGTCTTGGAGAAGGATGTAGCTGCTGAGGCTGAGGAAGATCTGGAGGTTTTGAGGGGTGAAGGAATGTCCGGTGTGAGAGTTAAGGAGACGTGGGTATCCGGACGGAAGGTTTGGAGCGAGGAAAATGAGCACAGAGGTGTTGGGTGGTTTGGGTGGGCCACGAGGGTCGAGAGAGTTATGGGTGAGGTCGAGCGAGTCTTGGGGCAGCAGGGGCTATGAGCTATTCGAGAGTGTTAGGCTTGGTCACCTACAAGCAACATATACAGCTTCTCTAGATCTTTTGCATTCGTTCCTCACATGTCTTCTCGGTTATTAATTCCTTTTGTCTTATTTCCTTGTTTTCCTCGCCGTACATAAATCCGTAGTTAGAACATAGAAACATGTTCCCTCAATCCGCATAAAAACCTGAACCGTGCCACCGTTTCCAATGGATTAGTGGCTGTAGTATAAATATTCCTGAGTCCTTTTAAATAACTCGACACAGTCGAACACATCAAACCCCACTCACCCCACAGGTTTTCTATATTAATCAGTCCTCGGCAGAGCAGAGCGTATTCGTAGCTACATGTAATTTCAACTAACAAGTGCTACTGACTCGTCAAACTGGAATTTATGCTCTTCTTGGCACTATATGAAGGTATCGCCGCATATAGTGCTGAGTGAAGAGAGTTACTGATAGTTCATAAGCATTGAGATTGGACTAATTAACCCCGCAGTTATACATTGCATAAGCTCACCGCACCCCAACACTACCGTCTCCTCGTTCCAGCGTAAAATATGCCCCACCCCCTCTACCAACTGCTGATATCGCCCATGGCCAAAATGATGCCGGTATTATTGCCTCCCCCACCTTTCAATCCGAGTGACATTCCATGTCTAAAACACGCAAGAACCGCCAAAGGGCAACTGGAGGCAAGAAAAACCCCTTCCTGAGCAATTACTCCTCGCTTCTCCTTAAGGTAGGGGCAAAGTCACAAACGGTGCTTGGTGAGGTAAGAGATACGACCCGAATTGTAATGCTTGAGATACCAGGGGACATAAGCAGAGAAATTTAATACACTACGGCGTGAGTGCCGGGCCACGCACGTGAGCTTGAGTCTTGGCACCATGATCAGCAAACAGACACACTTACCACCTCTCCTACCTTTTCATTAAACTGAAAACATCCAAAACCATAACGTATCCCGCACAAACAGAGAGCTGCCGCCAGCTACATATATGCGCCCCGCGCTGGATCCTAGAAAGGCGTGAGGATTATCATACCTTATCACTCGATTATCTGCAAACATTAGCCCTCTGCATCTACTGCGCTGCTCGCTGGGGCCGGTTCTTTGAACTTGGGTGTTCTGGGGGTATACCGCGAAGGGGAGGGGTAGGTGCGGCGGTTAGGTATTGCCCCGCGGTATGGGGGGGGAGAGCGGAGCTCAGCCGTGTGGATAAATACGCGCGCAAATAAACGGCTACCGCCTATGTCAATATTCAAAAAAGCTCATCAAATACTGGCTCCGAGCCCCAAGAGGCAGCAGGGGCCATTGACAGGGCGCTTCACTCATGCATAGCTAGATCGACCCCCCGCTTTCAATTAGATAACCGATATTAGATCGCCGCGAGATAGATATCCTACTTATCTTTTCCATGCCCTAGATATTTCTCAACACAAGGAAGAATTATCGGTATCCAAATATACATGTATGTGTAGAGAGGAGGGGGGTAGAGGGAAATATAATACAAAACCGCCGCACCGGAGAGGGAGCTATATTAGCAGTGGTGAACAAGAATCGAGGATAGTAGAAGTGGTGATAGGTGCGGGGTTCTACCTGTTTGACACGCGCAGCTTTGGGTCAAATTAATACACCTATCTAGTCCTACGCTCTACATGATAGGATCAAATCCGGGGTTCTGCAGGGCCATTTCTTATTACAAAGTCTACACCTACTTTCAAAAACGCCAACATATCTTCGAACCGCGCCTTACTGTTCAATACTGGCGAATCACAATCTTAATTATTTAAATTTCTTCCCAACAGGTCGCGGTCACTTTAGAGATTTTAATGTCCAAGTTTGCGGTCAATCGAAGAATAGACCACGCACATGTAGTACATACATGTACCCATAGACCTGGCTGGAAAGTCTAGAAAGGCAATATATGTATGATCTTAGTACAACTCAATTTCTAATCAAAATTTGTTTCAGTCGCGTATTATCTATACGTATCGCCGTTATTTTCATTACTGCACTCAAGGACGCCTATCTATCATCCGGTATCAACTTGAGCCCGTCCATACCGTTTCCCTCTAAATCTGTACAGGACTAAATAGCCACTACGCCAAAAGAAACTCTGACTATACAAAAAGGAAACCAATATAAACAGTAGTTATGAAGATAAATTCTCAGGAAAGTTCTGCTTCCAGCTTCTTCTCTAGTTCCAGCCGTCTCATCTCCTCTATTCGAGCCCTCTCCCGCTCTAATATAACGCATCTTATCTCTTCATCCTCCTTCTCCAACCCTTTACCCAGATACCGTAAATCCAGTTTGGCCCGCATGGGTACCGATATATGTCTTTCTCCCCACTTTTCCATATCCCCAGTTTCTGGAGGTGTATCCCAGCCCCTATAGCACCGATCTACCCCCCATTGTCCAGTTTCTTCCCTATCCAGTCTGGCCTGAATATCCGCCATCCTTTTTCGTTGTCGCCGTGCCTGCCGTAGGCACAGAAGCCCGACAACCAGTGACATAATGAGGAGCGGGGCAAGTACTGCAAGTGCTATTTTCCCCGTCGTGGATTTGGAGTGTGGGGTAGATTCCCCAAGGTTGGTAATATGATCTACGAGCGAAATATACCCTGTTAGCCATTTCGAAGCGTTGAGTCGACCTTGAGTGATGCACGATATGACTTACGCCTCCTCAGCAACCGTCCTGCAAACCCGCCGCTGTTCATCGCTGCTGCTACTGGCACCTCCATTTTAAACCAACATTTATTGTTATCAGCACGCTCGCTTGGCGGCTGTCGTCCTTTATAAAGCGCAAGCAGTACTTGTGATCAGACTTTGTGACTGGAAATAGATTCCGTCAAGAGGCTCTCTCAGATGACCATCTTCCGAGACAGGTGGTCGCCTAGCTTGGCCTTTTGAGGCTTGTGTTCCGCCTGCCAAGACGAGTGATTTAGGGTGTATCTCGGTAGCTCCCGTCAGCGCGTTGATGACATCCCTTTGTTGGATAGCTCTGGATCGGGGGATCTGGGGGGGGGGACTTTTGGAGTAAGACACGAGGTGCCGGGTTACCGGGGCTGCGTGGCAGTAATTACATATACATGTATGTATGGGGCATGTGATGTGGGTAACTGCGTTGGTGAGGAGGAAGAGGAGAAAGAGAAGGCTACATGTAGACGTTTGCTGGCATCAAGAGCGTACATAAACACATGCAGTTACATGTATATACATGTATGTATTTACATGTATGTGCCTACATCGGTGAGTTGCGTGCAGGATCATGTGGACAAAGGTTAATATAAAAAGGAGAGCAGGTTGCGTGAGGTAGAAACTCTATATCCCATCCTTTTCTTTTCATGAGGTTCTCCTTTTTTTTTTTGACTACATACAATCCCACTGTCACATCTGCACCAGTACATCTCTCCGGGGATATAAATTCGTCAATTTTATGCCTTTACTAAAGGGTATTATTTCCAGGTTACCATCCCCCCCCCCCTGAAACCTATGGCATTGAACGTCGAGACGGAGTCTTAGAAACTCGAATCACGATTGTGGTTCATGCCGTGATGGATTGACTCTCTCTTAGATGCATGTATGTTATAGTTGGGTCCCTGCCGCGAATTATGTACCCCGCTGGTCCGATGAATGACGTGCAGACATCTACTTATATATTTCTGAACAGCTCATCAACACAGAGTTATATGAGTCCCGCTTCACCGCATATGGAAAGTCCATGCATTCTTCTTATTGGCCAGTTCTATCATCCGCGGTCTGGGAAGAAGGACTCACTGGCGAAAGCTGGTTGATAAAAATAGCTTATGTTGATAGCTGCCAAATTAACAAACCTCTTCGAGGATAAATAGCTACAATACATACCTTCTACTTCTGCGGGTGGCCCGTGGGTACTATGCCCTCTCGTTTTTTGTTAATCAATACCTACCGGTCATTATATTGATTACATTTATTTAGAAGCAATGGTCTGACTTTGGCGGGTTAGGTTATCGTTGGGATGTCAGTCAGAGGATATGAATATATGGTTATCTTGGCGACAATATTTTCACCGACGTCACACTCAAACTGAGGTCTCAGGGGGTGCTGGATATTTGTGGAGTCGATATCCCAGGGAACAAGGGGGTTGCCAAGGAATTCTTGTTTGACATGGATTTGAGTTTCCATGGCTGTTTTTAGATGCATGGGGAAACACAAGATGAGAAGTATATTGTAAGTACATGCACGTCATATGAGGCTTGGGATTATAGTCCCAATTGGCGTTTTGACAGCGCGATGGAGCTGGAACTGAACTGACGGATCGGTTCAAACATTTGAATTTACCGACTTTCTTAAACAGAACTTAGTCTAACTCCCTCAGATTCCTGCTGAGTTGGGCAACATGGAATCTTGGGATTTATAACTAAACCTCCGCAGCCCAACCCCCACAACATTAAATAATTTATACAACCTAAAGAAGTCCTACATAGGAAACGAATATTACCGAGCCGATCAGATCACACCAGTTGATTCCGGCCCATCTCCTAGTTCTCCCCGGACGAACTCTTCTTGACCGTAAATAGGATTGAGCTAGGAATCTCAACCTCTGTGATCTGTGGCGCGGCATTTCCTTCTAGCTCGATGCTCTTGTTATCTGCTTCACTGGCACTCATAGGAGCCTCAAGTTCCGCAACAAACGTGTTGTTATTGTTGTTGTTGCTTACGCTCGTGCCTACGCCTGCACCTGCACTCGTACCCATACCCGTGCTAGTACCTGGAACCTCATTACCCCCCCTCTCTGAAGCTGCTGGGCCTGCTACCGAATACATACTTGGCGCGAAACGACTATTTCTTGCACCCACGTTGGTGACAGCACTCGAAATAAACAAATTACTCTTCACGCCCGCGATTGGGCTTACGGCCATAGCCGGGCTCGAGTCCAATTCCATGCACCCCCCAACCATCGACGACCCGTCCAGCTCAGCGATAAACACCTTCCCCATCCCTCCCGGCCCTGGGTCTAGCTCTGAGACAGCCGTGTCTAACCGTACGTCGGCGTACCCCTTCTCGGCATCTGATACGTTCTTTTCGATGGGGGGAAAAACAGGGTCCGGTGGCGGGGCGGCGGCGGCGGCGGCGGCAGAACGGCGTCGTCGTCTCCAGTAGAATATTCCGGCCCCCACCAGGATCACGACGATGGTGATTGCGACGCCAATTAGAATATAGCCGACGGAACTGGTCATGGGGCGTGGTTCCGGGTGGGGCGCTTTGGAGGCGGAGGCGGACGACGATGCCGACGCCCATGCGGTCGAGGACTCGATTGTTGTGGATAAAGGGGTGGAGGAGCTAACGTATGTTAGGATATATATCAGCAGACGAAGTAAAAGAGGAGACTTACCTCTCCGACGATGAGGTTGAAACCGGACATGGCGAGTAGCCGTCGGTTCCACAGTTCCAATTATCTGATGTAGTTGTTGCGAGTAGTGCCATTATTAATGAATTATGAATATACCGTACCCTGAGTGAGTGAAGGGATGCGGTGTAAGGACGGGGGGGGCGGCGGCGGGAACGTGTGTGGGAGGGAGGAGGAGGAGTAATGTCTAAATATTGTCAACGTCCTTCCTCCCACCCCCCTTTTGACTTAAAAGGAATGAAGATGTCTCATATAAGCATATCGGACCGGTAGTCTAGCATAGGGGTGGAAATGAGGTTTTGATGTCTCGGATATTGGGTAGGTGACAACTGGGCGCCCCAACCAAGTACCTAGCGCAGGTCCGTGTGTTTCGAAGGGTGGGTGAAGGGGGGGTGATTCATCATGTCTCACTCGTATTCGGGCTTAGACTGTTCTTGTAGTAGGTATTGTGCTGTGAAAGAGAAATAATTCGGAGGATCTGCAGCTAATGAAAAAAAAAAGAAATGAAAAAATTATCGGGGATTATATTGGGATCTGCAGGTTTGCGGTGGGTTACCTACTAACGCTTATACGGGGTGGAATATTTACCGAAGGCTTGCCGCCAAGTAGAGTGCTATCTGAGCGCTGAGTGCTCGCACGAGTTAGTACATGTATGTTAGTTAATAGAGACTTTTAGCCACGGGTGTAAAAAGGCAACAAACAAAAAATTATTAATTCCCAAGACCATGCTGCATGCGTTTGCCCCCTGGCCCGCATAGGGACTCACAAGTACTCTGAGAAGGAAATCATAGGCATAAGGATTGAATATATCTCCATGCGTATGTTTAAGTCCGGTACTTGAAAATATTATATCACATCCTACTTGCATCCAACTTGCATGTCTTGGAAGTCTTGGGAATAAATAATTTTTTGTTCGTTGATGGCTAAAAGACTCTAATACATGATGATGCACCCTTATTACATGTGTGTACCTACATGTATCCAACGCTACGTCCAGCACCGCCGCACATTCTTCCTCGCTTGAATAACGCCTTAGTAGAGTAGAAGCCCATTAAACACATCAAACAAGAACACACTCCCTAACAGCTCCCTCACCCACAGACTATCATGGAAGGCACGTATACAAGTGACGAATGCGATAGCCAGCAGTACGTAACCAAGCCTCAACACAGCGTGCTGGCTGCTCCTTAAGGAAAGATGTATTTTATTTTACCACCCCTCGACCTAGTGCGGAGTCGGGGGGCGGAGGCGGGGTATTGTGTGGTTAGTGTCGGCGGTCTAGCTGTTTTGGGATAGGGAGAGAGGGGAGAGTAGGGGAACTTCGGACTGGGGTAATGGCAAATCGAATGGCACATGGGTATTTTACTGGTGCCCCCGGTCAAGTTTACTGCACTGGCAATATCATGAGCCCAATCAAGTGCCAAAACAACTCCAGGGGAGTTACCCGGCTGCTGCAAGAGTAAGGGTACTGGAAGGGCATCCCGTCGAAGGAACTGCCACCTCTACAACTGTCGTCGCCGCCTCGATTCGAAAGACCCGCATAATTCTTCCGATTAATTACAGTACAGCCACGCCTCGAAGCAATGTGGGGTTCTCCGGATGGCGCTTCACTTTCAACCACCCCTTTCTTCAGTACTGGCAGACAAGAAATGGTGGATCGATAACAACCAGACCTTGAAGCGATGGCCGGACACATGGACCTGGCTACGAGACTCGAGAGGAAAGGGAACGTGCCTGCCCCTGGCTACGGGATCCGGATTTCAGAGACTGGTATAGTTGGCAAGCATTGTGGAGACTTGATGGTCTGAGGCTAGGAGTCGCGCCCGTCAAGAGGCAGGGTGAGGGGCTGCTTCATGGCAATGAACGACAATTATATACGACAGCGAATACGGATACCCGGGAACAAGGACGTTGAGGGGCTCCCTTAGCTCCTGGCTCTTGGCGACGTCGACCGCCTGGGCTGTGAGTTTCTCTTTGACACTACCGTGTTATTACGTGATGGGAGATACCTGCCATCAGCGGTGGGATTATCTAGGTGAGTATCAAGACGAGAGCCATCGGTTGAACGATACTGGGGAATATCTTTCCCCTCTTACACACTACATGCATGACGTACCGAATCTTTAGCAATAAAGGGAACGCCCCCGCGGGGTGGTTAATTAACGAGACCTGGGGTTTTAGATTTTGTACTACTGGCTGGCCAGATGGGTCTTTGGTTTATTGGCCCTTTGATCAGATCTCGCCCCTAGTGGGCATGGCGCGCCACCCATCGCAGGAGATGGTCAATAACATAGAGCGAGCAGGTGGGTCTGTGAGCCCGGTGGTTTGGTTGGCTGAAAAGTGGGGGTTGAAGAGCTGTCGAGTAGTCAATTTGGACCCGTGCCAGTTGGCGGTCCAAGCTGGCAACTTCTTGGTTGGGAGTGGAGTTGTTGGTCGATCATGGTGTTGAGGCAGAGTTTGGGCCTATCACTGGAGCCATGTATGGCAGGAAGTGGTCAGACTGACTATCTATTAAAGCCCATATAGTCGTAAATATATCAAGACCTATCAAAACACACCTATTGCATAACTACTAAGTACACCCGTAACCTTACATTCCAAGTGATATCCGGTCACATGGGTCTTATATAGAAAAAGCTTTTCGCGACCAACCCTAGGTATATGTAATACAGCATCTTTGTCTAAGCAAACCATTGGTGACCGGCGGCCCACTAGTGATATTTCGCGCCGCCGGTCGTCTTGGCTTCCTGGAAGGAATACAAAGACCTGCACATGCATATGATGAGGTAACCAGGCCGGAATCACGCGTGTTAATCTAGTACGGGGGTAAACGCGCGGAAGGGTAGTCATAGAATATCACTCGCTCGATGGTGGTATTGAGAGTATTTGGAGGAGGACGCGGGGGATTGTACTCTATCATGGGGAAGGATGCGCAGAAATCATGGGTTTAATTTCGAGCGGTTTGTATCTCTTTTTGTTGTAGGTTTTTGAGCTGATAGGACAGGTTGAGGCCTTATGTGCATGTTTCTTACCAAGATCACAACAGCAGCAAAGGTCCTACGGTCACAAGAGAGTTGAAATCGGGCTCAACAGAAGGGTATTTTGTGGCTATATCAGTCCCAACTAATTAATAGAAATAATGATGTAGAAACAAACAATTTCAGAAGACCCAACCCTCCTCATTCCCTTTTGTAGACTTCGGCGACTGGGTGTGATATGAAGCCCGCCAAAGATTTCGTATCCACACTACTGAAATAACGCTAGATGTTCACCACAAACTTGCATTCCCCTCCAAAGCCTCCATTTGGCCGATGGGGGGAGGTTGATGTCTAAAACGATAATAGCCAACACTCAAGGAAGTTTCTCATCGAAATATCCGGAGCTCTTTAGAGCTTAGAGGCCCATAGGCTGTCACATAGCCATCGCCGATGACTCTTCTCTGGTACTGGGATATGGTGGCGTCAAGGGTTACAAAGGAAGATGGTGCTTTGGGTCTGGGTCACGGGGGGTTGGCCGTGCGGTTGTTTTTGGGTTCTGGGTTCGTGGTTCAATGTTTCCATTTCTTGGTCAACGTTGGTTATAGTTAGGCTGCACTATGCATGGAGTAGTTATTCGTACTTGAGTTAATTTTGACTCGGAAGCAGAGGAACAAGGTCGAAAATTGGCTCGTAGGTGTGGAAAGTGTTTGCGTATAAACTAAGAGTGGCGCGTGCGGGGCTAATGGGGGGTTGGGGAGATCAGTGGTGGAGAGTCCATTGTAACTGGATGGGATAGTGGAATGTGTGTTTTAGTGAAGTGGCATCTCAAATGATGGCGCATTAATAGCTGGAAAGTGTACTCTGTTGGTGGGGTTGTATGTTTGATCAATTGATCGACTAGCAGCTTCCGTCTTATTCTAGGCCCAACTTTAGTTTAAGAGGCTTAACAAAGTAAAATATCGTGGAAGTCGTTCTAAATGAAATCGCCACGGAACTACTCTAGGTGGTTATTAACAACGATAGTGGCGTGATTGAGGGCCTATCCAGGGTGGAGTCAGTTGAGCGCCTAAATTCGTCCCTTCCAAAGGTCGAGCGCTCCTAGTACCTATAACATCATTTGCCCCCTTGCTCCCTAACCTCATCCCAAGCCTTCACAATCTCCTCCGGGGTAAACCTATGCATGAGTTTCTTTTTTACCTCCTCCACGACTGTGCCCTTGCCCGTTTTCGCGACATGGATAACCGGAACATCGAATTCCTACGAATTTCCGTTAATCTGTTAACCCACCCTGCCCCAACTGGCGGAACCTACATAAATATCCTTCCACTGCTGTTGTCCTGGCTCCATGACGTCGATTTCGGCGAACTCAAAGGGCCGTAGCTTCCATGCGTCTGCTAAGTTTTGTCGCGCATTTGTGCATAAGGCACAACTGGAGCGGGTGAAGAAGGTTATGTGAATTGGCAGGCGGGGGAGGACTTTCGACATGATCTAGATGGGAGGTTTAAGCGTTGCTCACACATGCATGGATGTGTTGTCGTTGGTTGGTTGTTCGAGATCTTGGTTGTCACGCTACTAAGATATGATAAGATAAGATAAGATCTCTGTCGGCGAAAAAGTCACTCCACCCCTCAAACCAGTCCACTTTAAACTTTAGCTATCCCGTCGAGATGTGAATTTAGTGCGGCTTTTACTACCGCTGGTCCAGAGCTCCCTGTGCTGTCACGGCGGGATTGGCTGTGGAAGTGATGACTTAGGATGTGGTGTGGTGGGGTAGCTGATTGTTATTGTTGGTTGTTTTGAACCCCTCGATGCAATCATGTGCCCTGCTTAGCAAACTGTTGAGTACATATACCCACCACCTGCTATTCTTCTCCTCCTCCTTCTCTACCCTCGAAAATATTCACTCTTCCTACTTACTCTTCTGTCGCCTGGAAAAAACATCCTACGTCGCGTCGGTATCACAATATTGCTCACCAGCATTCTTAGCACCTCCCTCCTTACGTTGTCGTTGTTCATCGAGAGTCAAGTGACGCCCGCCATTCAAGCTTGCAAGATTTACCCCACCACACCTATTCTCCAGTTCCATTTTTTGCCCTCCCCGCCGTTTCTCTAACCCCTCACACCCTCGCACCTTGAATTAATTTCTTCAGTTTCAAATAAAAATATTATAATTTGGAATTTCTGTTTTTCTTCTCTGGTATTCGATTTCGTTTCATTTTCTCGTTTCCTTTTGTTTCCTGTCTTTTTTGATTCGCGGTAGTGAGAATCAAACCATATCAAAGAATAATATACTAGAAGAAAGAAAGAAATATCTGTCTCACCTATTTTCCAAAAAAAAGTGCACTTCACATATACTCACTCCTGTCTATCTCTTCGGTCATGCAACTGAGACATGTCGAGATTTAATAGCAAAACTTTTTCCGCTAACCCACCCCCCCTCATTAGCTGAAAATATGATGCCCTACGTATCAGTCCGCTGCTTGAACTGCAACAACATTGACGAGTTTCCCCGCATGGACTACGACGAGATTCCATACTGCTCGCAGGTCAGTGCTAACTCCCACTATCGTTCCTAACTTGTCTACCAGCTAACACTGAGGTCCATAGTGTGCCTCAACCACAAACCTCGTCCCTACTACACCCCCAACAAAGCCCCAGTCCGGACAACAGCAATGGTCTGACTCCACCACCGACGACCTCGCAAGCCTCTTTTCGAGTAACCTCTCCCTCCTAGACCCACCAGCGACACCCCCGATGTCCCCACCCACAACCATCAACTACTCCGTCTCCCAGCACTACACCCACCCCACCTACTCCACCTTCCTTGCCCAACCACAACAGCAGCAGCCAAAGGCACACCAAGCTACAACTATCACCACAACCGCGGAGCAAAATACCTACATCCATTATCTCCTTCACTCCAACCTCGGCTCCTCAACCTCCCAGAACGACCTCGAAATCGCACTCGCGCACGGCATTATTGACCACACGACCTACACACATGCCCTCACTATGCACAACCAGCTTCTTCAGCAGCAGGCACAGCAGCAGCAGCAAGCACGGGCGCCGCAGGCACTCACGGAGGACTGCAGCGCTCATAGCATGCTCTCCGCGTCAGCGGCAACGAAGCAACGTGCAGACCCGGTATACAGGACGGCGGAGTTTTTTAATGAGTATTATGGGGGTGTGGACCAGGAATACTTGTGTGAGGACGAGGATGAGATGGCGCCGTGCAGTGTTTATTCGGCTGGCGGTGGAGGGAGGTTGAGGCCGTTTGACTTGTAGGTAGTTTGCTGACTAACTAGTTTGTGACCTTCCTTTTTTTTCTTTTTTTTGTTGTTGTTGTTGTTGCTTTTCTTATGTGAGGATATCATATCTTACTTGGGCGGCTTTTGTGCTTTATGCTTTGAGTTCTGTGCTTTGTTTGGCTTGTTATACGTGGTATATAGGTCGCTATGTAGATGGAAATGGAAATGAATAGCTCTACTTGATATTTAGCTTACCTGAGTTCTCCGGGGTGATTCGGCAAGCTAGAATGCTTTTGATGTTAAAATACGTATATACTATAACGATAATTAGTTAATAAGCGGCGTTTTCATATGTTATGGCATCTTTCAACTCTCCTTCCGGTCACGTGAGCGCATGGTCAACCTAGCTAAGGTTCATGAGCAATCACTCGGGCTCCCGATTCCATACGTGTGATACTTGGTGCCGTGGAGCGCAGCGCAAAATCAAGGGCCCCTTCATTATTATAGCAGCGCAAAATAAAAGTTCACAAGAATGTGCCCGTTCTAGGCTAAACCATCTTTTCGCTTGGTGGGGCTAAGGTTTAGTCATCAGGGGGTAATGACAGGAATGTCCTGATTCTTTATAAAGCTTAATATTAAGCCGGCCCCCACCCCACTCTCACGCCTCCCTCTCTCTCCCCCACCTCTCTCACACACCGAGAGCAGCCCTTTTGTTTCTGGTAAGAGATGTGTGGATTTTTTATGCGCTTCTTGGTTAATTCAGTCGACGAGTGTTAACGTCGAGGGGCTAGCTCGGGGAGGTCTGGATCTGGCTGGGTGTAAAGTCACCCCCATGACATAGCCCATTGAACGGGTACTAAGCTTCAAAATAGAGATTATCACGTTTCATCGAGCGCTCTATGCCTGGAAGTCTTCGATCTAGGATGCTGGGCTGTGGGGTGTAGCCGTCGTCACGTGCACACGTCATAGACATTGATATTGGCGGATCACTACAAGTATACTGCGGGGGTATGTTAAACGGGGGACAAACACTAGGTTAGGCGTGGCCTTGATCTCGAATCTAAGCTTGATGTGCGAGTGTCTAATATCGTAAGTCACATAATATCGGGGGAGCGACTGGAGGTATAAAAAGTACAAAAGAGAGATTAAATGACAGACACTAGCTAAATACATGTCCAGCTGCATAAACCCACCCGCCATATTCTAAACGATAACAATCTAACAGGTAGGAGACTATAACTATAGTGTTCTAAGTCTATGTGTTACTTAGAGAACATCGTCACAGAGATCCATCATACACTCAGAGCTACTACTAGGGGTACCACTACCAGAGATATCATCGGCTGGCTCGTCTAAGAATTCTTTGTTGTCGATATCCCCTCCTTTCCTTTATCCAGTAGTAGCTTCACAATATTCTTGTTTCCGTTACGAACCGCTATCTGTAGGGCACTGCCGGACATGCCACCGCGTGCATTGACATCTGCTCCTCTTTCCAGCAGTAGCCCCACAATATCCTCGTTCCCCTCACGAGCCGCCGTCTTTAGGGCACCACCATCGCATGCATTGACATCTGCTCCTCTGTCCAGCAGTAGCTTCACAATATCCTCGTTCCCCCCACTAGCCGCCGCGCTTAGGGCACCACCATCGCATGCATTGACATCTGCCCCTCTGTCCAGCAGTAGCTTCACAATATTCCCCTCCCCACAATCAGCCGCCCCCGTTAGGGCACCACCATCGCATGCATTGACATCTGCTCCTCTGTCCAGCAGTAGCTTCACAATATCCTCGTTCCCCATAACAGCCGCCCCCCTTAGGGCACCACCATCGCATGCATTGACATCTGCCCCTCTGTCCAGCAGCAGCTTCACAATATCCTCTTCCCCCATATGAGCCGCCGCCTGCAGGGCACCACTACCGCGTGTATCGACATCTGCTCCTCTGTCCAGCAGTAGCTTCACAATATCCTCATCCCCCCCAAGAGCCGCCATCTCTAGGGCAACACCATTGCCCGCATTGACATCTGCTCCTCTGTCCAGCAGTAGCTTCACAATATCCTCATCCCCCCCAAGAGCCGCCGTCCTTAGGGCAACACCATTGCCCGCATTGACATCTGCTCCTCTGTCCAGCAGTAGCTTCACAATATCCTCGTTTCCCCGATCAACCGCCGTCCTTAGGGCAGCACCACCGCGTGCATTGACATCTGCTCCACTGTCCAGCAGTAGCTTCACAATATCCTCGTTTCCCCGATCAACCGCCGTCCTTAGGACATCACCAGCGTATACATTAACATCTGCTCCTCTGTCCAGCAGTAGCTTCACAATATCCTCGTTTCCCCGATCAACCGCCGTCCTTAGGACATCACCAGCGTATACATTAAAATCTGCTCCTCTGTCCAGCAGTAGCTTCACAATATCCTCGTTTCCCCGATCAACCGCCGTCCTTAGGACATCACCACCGCGTGCATTGACATCTGCTCCTCTGTCCAGCAGTAGCTTCACAATATCCTCGTTTCCCCGATCAACCGCCGTCCTTAGGACATCACCAGCGTATACATTAACATCTGCTCCTCTGTCCAGCAGTAGCTTCACAATATCCTCGTCCCCCTCACGAGCCGCCGCCTGCAGGGCACTGCCGAACTGTGCATTGGCATCCGCCCCATTTTCTAGTAGTAGCTCTACAACTCTTATGTTCCTACTATGTGCTGCAGCGGCTAGGGCGGTATATTTCAGCCCCCCGGATCGCGCGGATTGACCGTTGACATCTACCCCCTTATCAAGAAGGAGCTCCAAGACCCAGTCATATCCCGTCTCGAATGCAACATACACAAGTACATCTACCCATAACTGCCTCTCCTCAAACCAAATGTTACGATTTTCCGACTCCCATAAACCACTAATCTCGCGGAATCCAAAGCATAGTGCTACTCTGATCGGAAGAGTCGGCAGGTGGCGTACTCTACCCCAAGGGTGTTGACAGGGTTCAAGTAGTAGTGACGCGTTCGGACAAACGACTACGTGCTTCCTCCTCCACAAATCTAGTGTAACAGAATCTTTTAGGAACTTGGTAAGTAATTTAGAAAGATCATGGTTTGGCTGTTGAGGGAGAGAGTACTGGGTGTGTCCCATCCAATATTGTACGGTGTAAAGGGCCACAAATGGCGCGTTGTGCGCCGATATTATCTCATCGATTGCAGGATGACTATCCATTATGTAAGAAAGACAAAACTTCGATGCCATGGTGTGCGCATTGACGATTCCGACACCCTTTTCTTCAAGAAATTCGCGTACTGACAAGTGCGCAACTTGTACGACGTTAGATTCCCGGTTAATCACGAGAAGGTTGTGACATATTTTAAATAACGTTTCCACGCTGAGATCATGATTACCCCCGGCGGATAGTGAGACTAAGGCAGTGAGGTTTTCGGGTGAAAGTTCTTCCGCCGAACAAAGAACCCACATTAATGTGATTCTAGCTAGCTGTGGGCTGTTTCCCTTCTGAGATCGTATACGGTCATAAATATCTAAATATG
Organism: Morchella sp. 2018-W30; assembly: GCA_024713625.1. Lineage (NCBI taxonomy): Eukaryota > Fungi > Ascomycota > Pezizomycetes > Pezizales > Morchellaceae > Morchella > Morchella sp. 2018-W30. The sequence continues at coordinate 1,401,976 of JAMJEW010000017.1, forward strand.
CCTTCCCCAAAGATTCCGGGAGCGTGTTGAGCCCCGCCTCTATATCTGCAGGGGTATCCATGGCGCATATGTGCTTGATCTGAAGGTCGGCCCACATAAACCTTATATTTGAATGAAGAGATTAGAATAACGCTCTTGAGGGTAGCTATAAAGAAAGAATAGTAAGGGTATTGTATTCATACATTCCTCGAGATCGGGAGATCAGGCTAGTAATAATTTTCTCCATCAACCCATCAGTGACCTTGCCACGCAACAGATCTCCGTCATCCCTACAACGTCTGACCTCTTGTTGTATGAACCTCTCAATATCTCCTTCGTTATCTGTTGCTTCAATCCAAAAGTTTGGTACTTCTTTTAGACCGAGTACAATATCGTCATCGTTCCTACTAGAAACAAATATTTTTACAAGACTTGTAGATGATTCAACGATGGTCCTTAATGACTTGAAAAACTTCCTTCGCTTATCTGGGTCGCACTCGTCTAGGGCATCGATAATGATGGTTGTCTGGGGGTAAATATTGATAAGCGTTATGATGAGGTCGAGGCTTTCCGAGAATCCTAATGATCCCAAAGCGAACCCAGACTTTTTCCTAGCCTCATAAATAGTGACGACTTCTTTCTGTACTGATGACAAAGGTGGCAGACGGCATAGTTGCTTAACGAGAGCGTTCATGATGACTTCTGGATCGGTTGACCCTGAGGCATCGCGTTTGCAATAGAAGTAAGCAAGGGCCTCGCCGCTTCCGGATAATTCCTGTTGCCGCCTGGCATTGTCGATTACCCTCGATCTACAAAATCAGTTAGCTTGTTGTAATATAGGTACATGTAGGTTGGTTACGCTTACGTAAGTTTCGTTTTTCCAGCGCCAGCTGTGTAGACTAATGTCAGAATATAAATTTTTATAACAACCCTTACTTGGGCAAGCATATTTTCGACAGACTTACGGATCCCACGTAACCAGAGAATTGTTGAAGCACTGGACTTCTGCCATTGAATAAACTCCTTTTTCCTCAGCAACCATTCACCGGTCCCAGCCACACGGCCGATGCAAGCGTTTGCATGATGCTTTTCATATTCAACATGGGATAGCCACATCAAGATTTTTGTTCTTTCTTCGTCTGATTTAACCGTATTCCGCTATTAGCTTTTGTTTATTTGGGTCTCTTGAGTATTTTTAAGATGGGAGGTGGGAGGAAATAGGTAGTAATACCATTCAGAAAATCGAGAAGTTCTCTGACATTGGACTCGACCCTAATAATTGGCATTTCAAATTCCTTTGCAAGTATTTTGAGCTCATCGGATATTTCTGGTAAAGAGTTGATTTTTAATATTAGTTTACTCGTAATATAGACAACTAGTGGGGTAGTATGCGGGATTTACTTCTGCTTGTTTCCTGATTTTTTTGACTAGTTACTCTATTATCTGCACAAAAAGATTGTAGTTAGAATCAAATTAGAAGCAGAACAGGCGTAAAAAAAGAAAGAAAAAAAGAAAAAGGAGACTCACATTCTGCTTCTGCCAGGGCGGTCACTTTGAGCAAGCTAGCCTCTTGTATAGTGACATTATCAAGCAGGGAAGCCAGCTCCGTCTCGAAGATGCTGAACAAAATCCGAACTGTAGTAGTTATAATCACATATTTAGATCCTGTACCGAGTACGCCACCCTAAAGTCTAAAGATTCGAAACACCCATACCTCCAGTGTTCTTTAGATAGTACTGTTTAGCCCGAGCTAGGAATAGTAGAATATGTGCGTATAATTTAACTATTTCGTTCTCAAACTGGATAGATGATTCGGTTCCACTCCCGGTATATAACGTTTCGTATATCGCGCACCTCCCCATGAGGTTTGCGACGATTTCTAAGGCCACAAGTACTGCTCCCATGTTTTGGTTATCGTTTGTGGCAATCTATCTTTAGGTTAATACTACTTATAACTACATGTATGGCTTAAAAGGGTTGAAGTTAGTCTTGCCTGTAGAATAAATCTAAATGCTCCCCACGGAAGTGCAGCATTTTTAGGGTCAAATGATATAACCACATCCCCGATAGACTTGAATTTGTTGACCCATACAATAATTTTGTCAGCAATATCGCGAAGGATGATAGTTTCGCCTTTCAAAGCATATTTCCACTGTTTTTGTCGACAGATGTCTCTTTTCTCTTCTGTTGCCGTTAGGACGGCTTTTAGAATGTCAAGTTTTTCGGTACCACCCAAGCTCAATAGCTGTTTGTCTTTTAGTGATAGCTTTGCCAAAGCCAATTCCCACGGCGATTCTGTTTTCCTGTTACTGTGAGCTTTATTTATCGGAGAATATGATGCCGGATGATAGAGCATGTTGGTTGACTTACTTCGTAACGATTGGAATAGAAGGCGCAATATTCCTTGTAACTGGGACGGCCTGTGTGTTTCCTGTGGGTGTTTGTGTGGAGGCCTGGCTCTTAACGCTTGGGCTTTCTGTAACTGGAGTGCTTACAGATACTGCCCTTGTAGTCGAGTTGATTGATTGCTGTCTGCTTGTAGGACGGATCCCCGCGGCAGTACTAGTTCCTGTGGTGAGTCCAGAATTAGTGCTGTTCAGAGCTGTTGATATAGCCATGGTACCTGTAGTATTTGCAGCCACGCCGAGGTTTTGATGTGGAGAGGTTTCCGGGATATTACTCCTAATAGATAGGATAGAACTTCTGGGCTTCTCTCCATTGCCTGGGACTTGAGTAGCAACCGGCGGGGCTTCCTTAACCTTCTTAGGCGACCATCGAAAGAGCCTAGAGAGTATGCGTCGCTTCCTTTTGGCTGGCATGCTCAATGTCTGGTCTGAGGATTCGATTGTAATAAGGATATTTTTGTCAGCGTTTGAATCAATTAACTAAGAGCTGGTTACAAGCTTACCTAGTGGAGGAATAGAAGATTCCCCAGAACTCATTTGTGAGGTTGATATATTACTACAGCCAAAGCTTGCTCTAAGAGTGATTCTATAAGGGCAATCTCTCTATAAGGGCACCACTCTTTGGCTCCCCCGTTCGCCTGCTCCGTACCCTCTATATAAGGGTAATCTCGCTATAAGGATAACAAACTTCGTCTCGGGAGTGCCCTTCTAGAAAGCTTTTGCTGTATTGATTTTGTAACTTGATGCGCTTGGGTCTTTGTAAGTTGTGATGGAACTATAGTAAACGTATAGAGTAAAGAGTACTACACATTGCAAGGCTTGATACCTTCCGGGTCTCAGCCCGATGATAATTGAGGCTTATATATCATTGGCTCATAATAATTGAAACTTAGCCTCGAACACGTATTGAGATGTGGTTAGGTTCCTGTTGCATCGCTTTCACTGGCGGGAAGAGATTTAAAATTACAATGCGTTTTATGCGTATTATTTAAATCGGTAGTGGCGGGCTTTATGTAAAGCATAAACCATGATATATTTGATAAACTTCGAAGTCTAGATCTAGTTAAGTAAGTAGGTTTAGAAGCATGTAAGTTCATTCTAAGATCTATTCCCAAAATATAATATCAGTACTATATCGTGTTTCTCAGGGTGCCTGTCGTGTATTGTACTAGACTCGAAACTTGAGATAAACAGAAAGGTGACTTAGGTATGTAAGCAGGGGCGGGTATTGTAGCAGGTACGCGATCCCTCAGAATCATAGCCTTTTGGTGTCGCCAGAGTGAACTCGCTATTGGCCTGGAATCCCTGTCCGCCATTACAGAGGCACAACTGCCACCCGCGCGAGCAAGTGAGCCAACATGTAGTACCGCAAAAGTCCGTTGGATAAGACTGGTCTGTTCTTACGGGTTCACGGCATAAGCCACAGAAAAATGGTGTGGCTTACGCTGCGAACCTGGTCTTACCAAACGGACTTTTGCGGTCTCTACCAGTGCAAGCATATTATTAGGCAAAAGACTCCAGAGTCTTTTTCCGGTAGCTTGATTGGCGCCTATCCTCCCATCAGCAAATCACACAAGTAGAAAAAGACCCTGGGGTTATTTGCGCAAGGGGCCTATTGCATAAGTAGGCATTTAGGCGCTCTACCCTACTCTAGATATACCTAGAGCTTACATATACAGGGAGAATAATTGACATGGATACCTACTAGGCATAAGTACCAGGGACGAACTACATCAATCATCCAAAAAACCACTTCCATAAGCTCAAGGATGACCCCGCTCAAGCACCTATCTACGTTAATAGTACTAGCAACTCTCGTCACCTATGCCGCGGCACAAGACAACACCTGCGCTCTCAGCGGTAACCCCGACCTTTACGGCCTCGGCATCCGTATCGGCTTCTACAGCCAGCTCGTCGCTACCTGCTTCGCAAACTCCTTCATCCCCTCCGAGACGCGCAACGCACAAACCGTCAACCTTTGGTTCCAGTTCAGTCTCTTCGTCGGGTTGATATTCCAAGCCGCTCGGGAGGGTACCGACTTCTATGCAGTCGAGAGCTATATCGTGGTGATACTCCTCTCCGGCGTCGCGTTCACAACCTTTTCGTACTTCTTTATTTACCTCGCAATCTCGGGCGAGGATGACGAGAACGGGGTTTTCGGGTGCGCCGTGTTCACATTCGTGTGTTTTATCATGCTGCTAGCGGGGTTGTATATATATTCACTCTGGTTCTGGTGGCGGGGCATGGATAGAATGGGGGTGGGGGAATGCGCGACGTACGGGTTCTTTATGGCAAAGGTTGATTTATTTGGCTGGTTCCGCACGGTCAACAAGGTCTTTAATATATGGATGATGGCTGCATGGGTCATGGCGTGCATAGGCATGATCCTGCTGGCTGCCATGATTGCGGTTTCGGAGCCGCATCTACTCTCTTCAAGGAAGGAGGGGGAGAGCTTTTTGTTGTACTGGATTGATGTATTTCTAGAGCCATTCCGGGAACCAGAGTGGTCAATGAATGGGGATTTTCTGGTTACCATGAGGGGAGGATCTCAAGCCCAGGTGACGCAGGATGATCAAACAAGCCCGGCGGCTTCTGTTTCTGAACTGAGCAATCAGCTACAGCGCGCACCAATCAACGGGCCAGATTATAGGGAAGACAAGCGTCTTTCACGGGAGGAGACTGTGTTCTGGTACGTTGCTGGCTCGTTATTTGGGTTTGGGGGCATCGGAATCATCATCATCACCGTAGAGTGTTCTCTGAGATGGAATCAAGTCAGTGGCGTCGGAGGCCTTGACTCCGTGGGGCAGCTCATCCCGTTTGTTGTGGGTATAGGAAGCCTGTTGCAAATCTTCAAAAACATCTATCTCAAGGCGAGAAGGAATTGGAAGAAGCTCGAAAAAGGTTCCCTCAATACCTCCAACCCGCCTCCCATAGGCGAGCCAAGTGGGTGGTTACTGACGTCGGAAAATTAAAAGGATCGAGGTCTTTTAGGACATTATTCTTGGATTTCTTGGACCCACCCAGGGGTATTGAAAATGATGGCAGTACAATTGAGCTTGATGGTGAGTTCGACAGCTTGGTCTCGAACTAGAAGTCGGGAACTAAGCTGACGGCTTTAGCTATAACGCCTACGCGAAGCTTATCACCGGTAGGCTATAGCACTGGCGCTAGTGTTACATCTAGTGCACGAGCCGGTAGCCCTGATCCCTAGGGACGTTAATAGGTTATCAAAGCAATCTAGATCTGCCAAGCGATATGGAAGTATTGTAACTCTAATGTCACATACATGTATATATGGTATGCAGCTATGGCGAACAAACACTCCGCAATAAGAGTACAGAATCTACGGCGTACATGTGTGTTCTCATAGATGCATGCATGTGGTTGAGTTCAGAGGGTCGGAGAAGCGGGCACTTCCCCTATTAATCGGAAACTACATGTACATGTATCCATCGGTATATTGTATACATGTCCATTATATGACTACAAGTAGCTACATGTAGTTTTGTTGGATCGAGGAGATTACCTATTGTCTAGCAAGCACTTGAGAAAACCTGACTTGTTAGACGGGGGTTGATAAGTACATACATGTATGTAGGTACATATATTCTTGTATCTAGCATTTTTGGTTACCGTAACATGGGTTCAATTAATCAAACCAGATTGAACACCATAAATAAACATAGCGGTGGGAATTTATCCGTGTTTGATTAACTATGTACATACCTGATTTGACGCATGTGCACCGTCATGATGAGAGATTGTAATCATGTCTTGTAATTTATATATAACGCATGTATTGATTCATTATAGAGTACAACGTACATGTAACCATTTGATTTTCCGTATCCAGGTCTGTTTATAGGACATGCACTAAATTATGTATGTAACCTTAAGCTTCTCCGTTGGTATTCATCTCGGATATCGAAAAAATAGTGGTCTAAAAATTATTCCCCTGTTGTCTGGGAAACCCTGGGGCACACCCTACCAAGTACCTTAGTGTAAAATCCTATGGGCCTTATTTCTACCAGAAGGTCGTGCGGGGATTGCATAACGTGACCCTGTAGTACGTGCTCTGAGAGTGGGGGCGTGGAAATTTTGCAGCGGCGGTTAGAGACTCTGCAAGAAGGGTAAATATAGAATTCAGATCCGGGATCTTATTGGCACACGTTCTACGCCGCGACCAAGCGTCAAGTTCTATTGTTAGATGGAGGGAATCTATAAGAACATGCTGCATGGTCACAAAATAATGTCAGACCTCCAAGTCACCTTTTCACGAAATCCAATTTCGACACTTATCGAACGTCAAGTGTGATGATACCCCCAGAGGCTAAAGTATAATCACAGGTCATTTAGCCCGAATGGAAGATATTTCACCAGCTTAGGATTTTTCACCTTGGGTTTAGATGTCAGTGGTCAATTTTGGTACACCACAATATTTAATTGAGACGTTTGGATTTCCTTATCAGCTAACCAAAAGAAAATATCATAGGGAGCTCAGCCTCGGTCCGTGAGCTCGTAGGCATTATCATCATGAGGAAGAATTGAATCTCACTTGCTTCATACGGATGAAAGAAACTCAAGAGAAGAAAGAGAATAACGCCTCAGACTCCAGCGCCGCATAAAAAAAATAATATTAGAAAGTTACTCATTCATCCACAAGGACCACAACAAAGCAAGGCCGGCTATCACCAAGGGCGAGGATAAAGACGAGGGCGGCGTTATTAACCGCATTCCAGCACTTGCTATGCTTGCGTTTGTCGGAGGTCCGACCCCCTGTGCTCCTATTCCTGTTCCATTGAAACAAAAGTGGTTCCATACGGCAGGCTCAGCAAATCTTTCGGCTTCTTGAGCGGAGAATGTGATATCCATACACTAAATCAAACAAATGATCAGTCAACGGTTCTCACATCGCTCATCCGGGCAAGGTATAGGTACGTACATTATACAGCGCGGCGCCACTCGCCGTCAATTGGATAACCTGGATCGTTGCGTTCACACCATCTGCAACTTCACTAGCGATCCTCTTTGGTATCTTTACTTTTGGGATGCAGAAAGTAGAGTTCCCACCGGTTTGATTAAATAGTGGAACCATGGGGACATTGTATGGGTTGGAGTCGATGTTTTCGTCGATGTTATTACCGAGCGCGATGTTTATAGTTGTAAGCGCAAATACGTGAATTGGAACGAAGGATATGGCGCCACCGGCTACGGGCCATGCGGAGCGGTTACCAGATGGAGGGGAACCTGAGAGGGAAGTGGATTAGAGTGGGCTATGGAGATGGACGACGCGGGAATAAGCAGAAGAGACTCAAACCTCCACCTGCTAACAGTCAGCGTAACATTTAAAAAAGGTTCGGAAATATGAGAAAATGTCTTACACGGGAACCTAAACTGATTATGGTATACATAATTCCGTTGTGTGGGATATGTGACCTGGAAATGCGCATCGACACCGGCGGACAAGAACAATAATACACATGAGAAAAGGAGAACCCCCCATCCTGGAGTCAACGATGATGGCGGGACCATTTTTCTCGTGAGCTTCTTCAGCCAAGGGAGAACACTGCTTGGGTATCGGTTGGACTTTTACTGAGGGGTTCAACCTTGGGCGGAGGTAAAGGCTGAAAATGAAAAAAAGAGGGGAGCAAGTCTAGAGGGTGGGAGACACATCAATCATATGTAGCATAAGGAAAAAACACACGGGGTGGGCATTACAGCGGAGACTGATCATAAATTAGTGGCAATTAGAGATCCAGAAAAGGTAGCCAGTGAGAAAAAGAAAAACAGCGAGAGACAAGCTTCTTCACAGCCAGAGCGCGATGGCTGGACTCCTCGTAGCAAATTAAAAGCTTGTATGTGAGTTAAGCCCCCTGTTCAGGCTCCCGCTTGCGGTGATCAGAGCTAGGAAGTGAACCAATGGCAAAGCTTGGAGAGAAAAAGCAATTTTCGTTCAAGGATTGTCCGGCGGAAGTGTATGTAATACACCTAGCTAACTAAACCCCTCTGATTACGTTTGCCCGCAAAGAAATATGAATTTTGCGTGCCTCTTCCTTTGGCTATTTTGCGGATTTCGAATTTCAACTGTGAAGCTTAAAGAATATATACCGAGTGCGGTACTGTTCGTGAAACTAATATAGAGGAAGCCAAGTCTGATTCTCATCCCGGAGGTGTGGGTGTTTAGTAGTGCGCTAGGAAAAGGGCGAACCAATAAAGTAAAGGAGTTCCCCGTTTAATATACCCATACCCAGATAACTCGGTAAATGGATCTCCTGGGTCCCTATTACATACATGTAGTCCCACAATTTGGAAAGTGGTTGATTTGAAATCACCGTGACGGATTAATTCCAGAAGGGTGAATCTCGTTTTAGGATAGATAGTTTCCAACTCTTTTATATGCATGACGTCAGGCCTATGTGAATATCCAGCTTCTTGCTTGATCATTGTGTAAGCGAGTGATACCTTATGATTAAAACGAGTAACCTGGTCCGGATATAATAACTCGACCAAAAGAAAGCACGTTCCGGCAGGTGATCTTTGCATCACGCTTGGAGATCTATAGAGTTATGGAATCCTACAGAATCTCACTATGTATGTCACCCTCCGCGATGTTCTTCATATGCTAATATAAGTACGTATCCGGGGTAAGTTTGTAGACAACTGTAGTACAGGGTGCTGAGTATAAATGGTAGAGTACGATTAGCTTAGGAATCAATTAACTCTGGAAACAACACTCCAGCGATTAACCCTACCGGCCCCAAACAGCCTTATCCCCCGCTCTAACAGGGTTGTTAAGGTTATCCTCTATTTTCCCGCGCGCCCGGATCCACAAGGCAATGCCACTCGGCGACAGCTTGATTCACTGTATACTCTAGAGAGGGTTCTGTCTGGTGATCGTACAGCGATAGGGAAAATTGTAGAAACAGGGGTCTAAAAACAGGGTTTGAATGGCTGATTTGGCCAATGAGACTCTTCCCATACTTCTACAATAATTTTACCACACGCTATAGAGGGGGAGGGAGCTTCTAGAGGCGATCACCTACGTAGGTATACGTACATGTGCTTTTATTTATCAGCCATTTAACCACCGTTGCGTGCCAGGCACCTTAAGGTTCGTTGTAGTATGCAGTCATATCGGGAAACCCATGATCATATGAGTCGCGCGATCTGGTCTGATACGAGCTCTCGCCGCTGAAAAGGGCTCTTACGTGACCGATTGAGAAGTCAGGGTGTATGATATGATCTAGCGATACATTTATTCATGTGATGGAGTCTCTCTATTGGCTTTTACCGTTAATGTATTTAGCTGTGCGCCTCCTAATACGTGTCTAGTCTTTAATCTTTACTTGAGTATCTGCTTAATCCGTCATAGGCATGTGTCAGTTCAATATTACCAGTTGTCACTTGGGTCCTTCCCATCGTCAGTACGGGGAGCGGTAAAATTAGATACATGTATACTCCTTCTATGCTGTTAATCTATTATTTAATCTGATAAATAACTTAGCAAAGTTAACTGACCCCCGTATTGTACGCTTGAGTTTAGCTGCCCCATTTTATATATTAGGCCTTGCTATCGAATCAACTCCTTCCATTCATTCCCAAGTTTCTGTTCGTTGCGGTGATCGCCGGCCAGCTACAATTGATACTAAAACCACTATGCCCACCCCCCTAGTCCTAAGTTTATCGGGGAATATGTATACGTACTTGACGTGAGAGAGACTAAAGGTTCTCGGCCGGGGTCGTTGTCACTGTACTAGCCTGGGTGTTGGTCTGGCCAAGGACCTTTTCTCACATCAAGTATACCTTGATATATTAAGCTATGGCGGATCTACTCATAGAGGGTGAGTGGGAGTACTCCCACCCCCAAAATGCTATTGGCTGGTGGCACTAAATCCAAGTGATGGCAACCGAGAAAGGACCCCTAGTTCCTTAGGATTAGTTTAACACTATTACAGACCCCCAACCAATGGTATTTTTCAGGGTGGATATGTACTCCCGCTCACGTTCACCCTCTATGAGTAGATCCGCCATAGATCACCTTTTCTAGAAGCACTGCTAGCGGCCCGAAGGGGGGTGGCAGTTCTATTTAACTGGAGTATACATATAGTTCGATATAGATGTGCATGAGCTTATGGCATATGTTGTGGAACGGGTTTGTGGGGCACTGCGGATCGGCGAGAGATGATAGTGATCATGAAGGTTGCGCCTTAAGAGAGCATGCTGCATATGGAGTAGCTCCGAGGAGGAAAGGTGTATCCTGACCGTATTAGGTTTCTTATACTCGTAATTTCATTGCGTTCCCGGTTTTATTCGCGGCCAAGGCTACCTTTCTTGTATGGCATGCAATAGTGGTCGGGTCCGGAAACGTCATGAATTTAAAAGTTGTATATCGAGGGTCACAGGAGATACGTAGTCTATCTTTTCCTTATTTTTGATCACTACAGGCCCGACCATCTCCATGTATGTAGTTATCAGGAATTCGGGAGGCCATCAGCACATATACTTGTTGTAGCTTTCTATCGTGGTACGTACCAGTTAATGTCTTCTGGGATCCACAGCTTCTGATTTGAAAACGTGTTTACTCTGTGTCTTGCCAGGCGTTGCATAGGCAATCACAACCAGCGAAATCCAGCAGAACCAGTTACAAGACTATCGGCCAGTTGACGTGGATAATTGGTATACCGAGCATGCAGGCAACGAATTATTCTATATGTGGCGAGGAGTCAAACCTTTTATGTTAACGGCTGTTAGTGGTGACACCCCTCTAGGCAATCTATGCGATAAAGTCCCGATTATAGCTCATAATTGTCAACCTTATCTCTAAGTATATATAGCGGCCAACCGCTTTCGGGGATGAGATCTTCGTTGATAGCTTGGGTCCAATAATTAATATTACAATTATCCAGGCTAACTATACATTCCCCAACTCCCCCACCCCCCAAATCCTACTAAAATACAATAAAGGATATAATATAAAAAAAGGTCCTTAAATTGGGAAGATACTCCCTCGGAACCCAATCTCGCACTCGTTTCTGTCTCTACTCGTAAATCTAAAGCCCCTCTTTACCGCTGTCTCTAGAGCCGTCAATCCTCTCGAATCCCTGATTCCGATATCTGCACCTTCGTCCAACAACAAATTCAGTACTTCTGGAGAATCTTTTCCTGAATCATCCAAAGCTGCCACATGTAGCGCTGTTTTTCCCTTTTTATTCTGTACATCAATTCCGGCCCCATGCTCGAGCAAAAGTGTTATCGCATCGAACGCGCCTTCCAAGTCACACTGAGCTAGAACATGTAATGCGGTATTCCCCATATTGTCCTGGACTGTCACATCCGCACCATTCTCAATGAGCAGAGAGATTCCAGGCACCAGATCGCGATTGAAGACGCGATTTCCCTGTGCTGCCCAATGCAGCGCCGTCTTCCCTCGCTCGCACCGCCGGTCAATGTCGGCGCCTCGCCGCAATAGCAGCTCAGCGACAGCTAGATTACCAAACTGCACAGCAAAGTGCAGCGCAGTCTGCTTGGCCTGATAAGTACCCTGGTTGATCTCGACGCCGTGGTCGAGAAAAACCATCACCATGCCTACGCGCCCGCTAAGAGCTGCGCAGTGGAATGCCGTTTGCCAGGCATGATCATACGCGTTGATATCGATGTCTGAGTGCGAGAGGAGGAACTTAATCATAGGCTCATTGTCGCCGAGGACGGCATGGTGAAGCGGCGTTTGGCCAAAAAAGTCTTGTATGTTGATGGGGGTGCCATTGGCGAGAAGGATTGAGGCGAGCTTTCGGAAGCCTTTTTCTGCGGCCCAATGGAGGGCAGAGATCCGGCGGAAGCTATGGTGCTTATGAGACTCTAGGAGAGCTGCGTCGAGGAGGGGCACCAGAGCTGTGAGGTGCGGGCAGCACTCTAGGAGGGATTTGAGGGAGAACTCATCGAGGTTTGAGGCGATGGCTTGGAGGATCTCGGTGGGGAGATTTGGGAATGGCATGGCATTCGGGGGGCCTCTGCCAGTCTATATGTCGGAGGAATTGACAGAAAAGAGGTTGTATTTGCGGTGCCTTGCAGGCTTTCTAGTGGGGAAGACGCGATGGATGGGGGAAGACGCGTGAGGAGGATCAAGCAGGGCAGCTGTAGGTAGGGATTGCTCTGCATTCGCCAAGAAAACCCGGCCCCTGACCCCCTTATGCAGATCGAGTGTACCTGCATTGTGATCCGTGCTGGGTTTACTATGATCGTTGAGCGGACCGAGAGCAGCCTTGTTGGGAAGGAGCTGGAGTGGGTTGTTCGGTGCAGTGGCTTCATGCACTGTACCTGCATATTTATCGATGGAACTTAATTAACTTTATTATAGTAAGTGCATACATGTAGATTTAGAGTATTTACTTACTGTAGTTATAATTTAGACCCGCAAGAAGTACGAACTCTATACGCGATATCAAACTGATGATCGATATCACTGACGTTCGTTTGGTGGTTCAGTTTTTTTTGTTATACTTAATACGGCGGTTCTGCGGCCACGCGGACACACCCTTTGACCGACCAGCTGGATCAGGGGCTCACACCTCCCCCCACCCCTCCTACCCCCTCCTCTCGTGATAAGAAGCTTTAGAGGGAAAAAAAAGAAAAGCATCAGACCTCGTTTTTGGTAATGGCGCGCAGATCCCCACGTGCGCATCACCCTGAGACAGAGTTTCCGTGTAAGGCACAGCCACCCAACCCTGAAGATTGTCCTGAAATAATTCTACATGGCTGTTACCGAGATACTGGGAAGCGATAGAGCAAGATTGTGGAGTAGGAATACTCTGATTTCGTGCATTAACGGGTGCTTACCTCTACTGGGTGTAACAGAAAGCTTGGACGAATACCTCGAGCCAACGATCGGAGGTTCCAGCGGGGAGATATAGGCCTGTCTGGTTCAGTAGACTGTACGTGTAGCAATTGGTTGGTAGGCATCATAGCTCGGCCACTTTTAATATACGCACTTTATTTTTCTTTTTTTTCCTTTTTTTTTTAAGTTATGGGCAGAGTTGCTTGTGGGGGTAATTATACATATACAACATTCAATCGATCCATCTTCACAATTCCGTTTTAATTGATCCGTTTTAATTTTCTGCATACGCCAGCATGCCGCTGTAAATTGGCGCAGTTTTATCCCGTGACACTCGGGAGGCGAGTCTGGTAGAATTCTTGCAAAAGGGTTTAAAGGAAAGAATGTTACCACATCGTGCGTGGAGAGGCTGTGGGCTAGTGGTTGTGGGGGATGGATATGGGGTGGTCGTGGAGGAGAGGTTCCCCAGCCGCGCATGGGGGTGGGTTAGATCCCTACCCCTGGTGGACTAACTTTTTTTTTCTCTTTTAAGGGCCAATAGTAGGACTACCGCAAAATCTCAGTTCATACAGACGGTTGCCAAGGGGCAATTTTGAAAAATACACCCCTTAAAGGAAGGGGTCTGAGCCTTTTATAGCCAACACCGCTCTTGGCAACTGTCCGTATAAACTGAGATTTTGCGGTATCAAGTCACGCAGGGCCCGCATGGTGGACAGAGCACTAGTAGCCGCATATATGGGGGATTATGTATTACTTGTGACAACGTTACTCTTTTTTTTCCCACCTTCTCTTCTATAGAATTAGAGAATAACGACGTTAAAATATCATTCTTGGCACCCCAAATAAGCAAATAATCTATATCATCATATCTAAATAGGTCTAGCTCGAAAATATATCCTTCTAGTCCTTAATATGCCTATTCCTAATATCATCCGAATAAATATCCTCATAGCCACGCCCTAAACAACCGATCTTACAACAGACTAGAGTCAGATCTGTCCACACATTAGGCGTATAGGATTCCCGCCAAGCAAAAATACATGTAGTAAGCGTAACTTCCAATTTATATGAGCGTATAATCAATTACATGTACTTACTAGCAACACACCGCTATATAGTTGGACCTTCAAACCATCTCAGAACTTAAGTTGATATCAGATAATTAAGCCAGCTGTATACTAGGCCGGCAGTACTAGTGGCTTGGTACATCACCCATAAAATATATGAAGTTTGTACTGCCTTTTCTAGTTTTTTGTTAGCTTGAGACTAAGATTATTAGGTGACATTCGACTGTTGTAAGTAATTCATGTCTTCCGGAATGGGTTAGCAAAATGTTGGACCTCCTGGGTAAACTAATTTCCTGATTCAATTAGAACAGTAAAACGTTATGTGTGGTGAAATACAAAACCTTTGGATAGAAGATGCCGCCCCTTCTTTTTGATTGTCGACTTGTGAAGCTTCCGGTTACAGATTTTCTGGGCGTTGAGAGAGCTCTATACCTAGACTATCTGCGAATATGGATGTGTACTCTGGCCAGACAAAGTTAGATCAATACTGTAGTGCCGAATCGGATATTTCTAGGGGGGACCTTATTACAACGATAGATCCACTACGGGATGAGATGCCTAGAAACTTTGGCAGGGTCAACCTAGGCGTGAATCTTTATTGACAGTGACTTGACTGAAAGGAATAGGTCGGTAGAACTCTTTCCTCTCTTCCCACTACCCTACTATCTGCTGTCTCTCCCACCAGAGCCTCTTGAGGACGTTGTCGAATCATGCCGATATCTGTGTTTGACTAGAGCACCGCTTTATTTCTTGCAACGGCTCTTGTCGGTTATTCGTATGCTTTTCGGAGCATAGAGTTTCGTCCCGGAGCCTTTTCTGTAGCTAAAATCTTTAGATAGGATACTGGGAAGCAGAGGTTATTTCTTGTATAAGGTGTAGATCCTGTACTCCTATTAGTACAATTAGATTGCTAAAAAAAACAATTTTCTTTCGTACAGAGGGTGTCTGGATGATTCCTTTGAACTAGTGGCCTAGTACTGTATATATATGACCCCAAGGGAACCTCTTATAGATGATTTATCGCTTAGTATTGACAGCGGAAATATTGGGAGTCTTTCTGCAGCTGTGGGTTGTGCGGTAGGAGCTCATGTGCGGGGATCCGTATACGTTATGTGAGAATCAAGAGTGGTGCACCACCCCTTCGCTAACACCAACCAACCGGTAGTACTTCGAGGACCCCAGAGCCCCAAGCCAGTCCATATGGTATTATTAGTGCGATTAAGAGATTAATAATGCGTGTAATCGCGCACAATATCATTAGGACTTCAGACCCTCCCCTTTTTGGCTTGGGGTCCCTTTGAGAATCTCCCAAAGTTTTGCCTTTTACACTAGAAGGTCCCGGCATTCAATTATTCTGGCCCCTCATGTCTCACAGCTCGAGGTGAGTTGGCTGCCAGAGTATCACGTGGTTCTTCTGATGGAATAAGGCATCTCGAGATGCGCCTATCGTCTTGTGGTAGGCATGGAGGAGCCCTAAATCAACTTGCTTTTGTGAGGTCCCAGTTATCGGGGGGTTATGCGTTTAAGATGTTTCGCTGGGGATGTTCCGTGCGTGGAAGGGCCGGGGCCCTAGGGAACGTACGGGCAATAGTTTATAAAGCGAGCCTGGGCTGGACCGGCTCCTGTGGGGAAAGCTTACGTACACGCATGCATCTATAAACCCTAATTGAGAGCTCCACCTGTACTTACCCTGATAAACGATCAACCTACATGTATCCTTCTCTACTACATCATGTACCTTAGATTGTCCTTTTGATAAACTTTACCGGACTGCTAGGTTCAACAGCTGGAATAACTCGATCCTCCTCCAGATCCCGAAGGCTACGGTTCTAGGTTTTGGGATCCCGATCCCTTACTACTACTGACGTCTGGTATTGAGTTGGTGCTACTGGCATATGGCAGCATCAGATCCCACCCCATCGTCAATCATGGTTTTCAAGCATTTCCGCTCTGTTTTTGGATCCAAGAACACTACATATGACCGCCTCGCTTTCCAGTCACTTAAAATTATAATATGAAAATTGCCCGGTATTGTCACGGTGGGGGTCTGAATTGAACAAAAAAAAGAACCATGGTGGGGTCCCTGAGATATACATCTCCGAGTGACAGGCTATGATTTCACTGTTTCCTTTCTTTTGGTTTAATTCACATCTTGAAGTAAATGACCCGGTATGTCAGAAAAGAAATCCCAGACCTAGTCTCGTGCCCAGCCTGTGGTGTCGAGACTATCCCAGACCCTTTTATTTTTATTTACAAATAAAATGATAAAAAAAGAAACTCCATAAATTATAAAATACAGATAAACCTAGATATCCATCTCTTCGCCCTCCAGCCACTGCTTCGCTTGCACATACAACAGGTCGTGCTTCTGCCCAGTGAGGCTGTCACCCTCATTCCTATGTCCAGGCATGTCGAGCTTAACCTTCACGCCCATTGTCGCCTCCTGGCAGTAGGCCAAGTACCTGTAGCCCTTGGGGAACGTCGCCAACTTCGCATCATCAAGGCTCGGGATCTTCCTGGGGTCCACGGGGATCAGCTTGTCCTTCTCATACCAGTGCCTGACGAAGCAAGCGCCCCACTTGCCCTCCCGCTTCTCAAAGAGGAAGAAGAAGCGGCAGTCGGACTCGGCGTCGACCTCGCACCCGTCGAGGAGGAAGCGCTGCGTGATGGTGGCCTTCATCTTGGTGACGGCGCGGTTACCCTGGATGTCGGTGGTGGTCCCGTGGATTCGGTGCATGATGAAGGCGCCACGGTCCATGCCGGCCTGGGAGGCGGAAATGAAGTCAGCGATGGGTGTGCGACCCGTCCAAGTGGTGTAGACGTAGGCATCGGGGTAGTGGAAGATGGACTTGAAGTTTTCCCATTCGCAGGCATCACTGTGGGGGGTGTTAGTGTGTGGGCTTAGGATCGATCGGGGATGGGTCTGCTTGTGCAGGTCTTACCGGTAGCATGGCCACCCCTCGGCGAGTTCACGGATCTTGTAGCGTTCAAGTGCTAGGTCATCGGGGCCATTGTTGCGGACTGCGCCCTCGGGGCGGGTATTGGGAGGGAGTGAGTGGAAGTCTGGCATTGTGAGAGATGATATCTTGGAGGGAGCAAGTGCTTTGAGGATTTGTTGAAGGCGTGGAATGGATGAATTCATGTGAACATCTCAATCGTGAGGTTCAGTTCATCCTTTATACAATGAATACTTCTTTTTTACTACATGTTCATACTCTCATTGTTCTATACACAAGCTACTCACCAACAAGCCGACAAGTCCGCAGCTCATCATCTTGTCAGAGCTCCCAACGATAATGTGGAGAGAAACCCCTAACCCTAGCCGAGACAACGGCTATATATTTACCCGCGTACCATCAGACTGGGATGGGTGAATTCACTTCCGAGACGACAGTACTTTAACGGATCTAATGATGGGGGAGAGAAATACATGTATGATTATAGTTCCGACATAACCGGCATTGGTTCAATTACGTTGATCAATTGATGGTGATGTTAATTAGCAAATGTTAACCAAGCACTGTGCGTTGCCTGAGTGCCGACAATAGGCGACTGAAACATACATACATTGATTATTAGGTGATTGCAAATGCCTTGACGGTTTGTGGTATAGTTCATACTTATTTACTAATGGGCTGTTATTTCATAATTCTGACACACCCCTGACTGATTAATACTGGCTGAGCAAGTGATCGTCCTATTTCCCTTTTCCCCACCCCCGCATTTTCTGTCTGTCTCTCACTGCAGAGTGGCCATTCTTAAGACTGGAGACATCGCATCGTCTTGAACATCTATATTCTCATCTTCTCTACATCTCAAAAACACCACCATCCCATCCATCTCCATCCTCATCACAGTCCATCAATTGACCTGATATCTCCCACTCTATCTAATTTAATCTACTCTCTATTTCTAAATCCCACAGCCAAAATGGATCCCACCAAAGTGACCATCCCCCCCATGAAGGATCTCACTGATGAGAACATCACCGCCAACACCCATATCATCAACTCCCAAGGTCCTGACAAGCGCTTCCAATTCCTCATGCACAGTCTCGTCACGCATCTCCACGACTTTTCACGCGAAACCCGCCTCACCACCGACGAGTGGATGGCCGCCATCCACTTCCTCACAGCTTGTGGGAAGATGTGCTCTGACACCCGCCAGGAGTTCATCCTCCTCTCTGACACCCTCGGCCTCTCAATGCTTGTCGACTCAATGAATCACCCCAAGCCCCCCGGCGCCACCGAGGGAACCGTTCTCGGCCCATTCCACACGCACGACGCCCTCGAATTCGAGAACGGCGAGAGCATCTGCAGTGAGGGCAAGGGCGAGCCGATGCTGGTGCTCTGCACCCTGCGCGACACTGCCGGGAAGCCGGTGGTTGGCGCCAGCATTGATATCTGGGAGACGGACGAGACCGGCCACTACGATACGCAGTACGCGGACCGTGGCGGACCGGACTGCAGAGGCATCTTGCACAGCAATGAGGATGGATTCCACTTTAAGGGAATCAGGCCCGTCCCCTACCCCGTACCGACGGACGGGCCCGTCGGTGATATGTTGAAGAAGTTGCAGAGGCACGCGTATAGGCCCAGTCACATGCACTTCAAGATTAACGCCCCCGGCTTTGATGAGCTCATCACGTAAGCTCCTCCTCCCCAACCCCTGAGAGCTAGCTAGCTAACATACATATCACAGCGCCCTCTACGTCCGCGGTGACCCCTACGAGACCTCCGATGCCGTCTTCGGCGTCAAGTCCTCCCTCATCATCGACCTCAAGAAAATTACCGACCCCGCCATGGCCGCCAAGCACGGCATGAAGCTCGGCGACTGGCTGCTCGTGCACGACTTCATCATCATCACAGACGCGGAGAGCGACCAGCTGCGCCGCAAGCAGGCGAAGGAGGCGCTTCAGAAGTTGGGCAGTGTGGCGGTCCTCAATGCCGATGGGCTACCAACTGCCGCCGACCTCGACTGACTGTATGGTAGCGATAGGGCAAAGCTTTGAGAGCTGAGCTCGTGGTGGTGAAAAGCGCCCCCCCCCCTTTTTTTTTTTCCTTTTGTATGTTTTGTGTTTTGTGTTTTGTGAGTTTGGGATTTGAATTTGGAATCGCAACGGAATGGGTTTGATTTGTATATATCGCTTTTGTTTGGTGTGTGGATGTTACGGTACATGGACTTGAATTCAATGGTGCAATTAAAATGTTTCTTGTGGTGATTCTCAGTTTGTTTATACGTAGCAAATACATCCCCCACGCTCGCGACATGACGTCATGTATCGCGATCGAACCACTTGGTATATTTTGATCCTCCACAGTTTTACCAACAATACCAAAAATTCCCTTACCGAGCTCTTGATGTGCTTCAAAGTGCAAGTTACGGACGATTACTATTCACGACCCCGCATATGCTGGAAGCTCCCTGAGTAAAGCGCCGGCCATGATTCGTGGAGGGGTGCAGAATAAACCTAACCCACACAACCCAGCTTCTGCGGCCCAATATCCAGGATCAGGGCTGCGGGGCCCGGTGTCAATGATCTGTCGTGTAACTAATTTTTATGTTACACAAATGTTATTTCTCGTTGAGTTTATCCAAGCAAAGTCACAGAACACTTCTCATCGCTAAAAAAAACTGATTTTTTAACCGGTCCGATATATCCCAAAGAACAAAAAAAAATCTATTTACATATACTCCAAAAACAAAAAATACACGATAGTCTAGTGCTTGTCATTGCGCGCCTTCTCCAGGGCCTCCCTAACGACGGCATTCGCCCTATCGACCGGAAACTCCTCGAGCCCCTTCTCAGCCCACAGCACCTGCTGCGCGATACCCTGGTGGATCATAGCCTCCGTGCCCGGGACCACAGCCCATCCGTTCCTCTCGCTCAGCCTGTAGAACTCGGTGACCGGGTGCGGGTGGTAGCACATCTCGTGGACATACCCCTTGACGGCGCCGCCTGCGGCGTCGACCCCCCTCTTGAGGAACTCCTCTGCGATGCTGCGCGCCAGGATCTCGCCGGGCTCCTTCGGCGGGAAGTCGGGCACGGTTCCGACGACGACCACGGGGGTCTCGAGCCGCCTTGCCTGCTCGATGCTCGCGACGTGGGTCAGCTTGGCGGGACACCCGGCCTCCCTGAACGCGTCGATGATGGCCGTGACTTCCGCCGGGATGCGGTTGACGAGGTAGATCTCGGAGGCGCCGAGCCACTTCCAGCACGTGTACACTGCGCTCCGGCAGGCGCCGCCGCCGCCGACAATCATCGCGGGCTTGCCCGCCGCCCGTGTGGCGACCTCGGGGTAGTTCTGGAGGAAGGCCTCGCGGATGCCGATGCAGTCTGTGTTTGTGCCGATGTAGCGCTTCCTGCCGGCTGCGTCGAGGCGGATGAAGATTGTGTTTATGGCGCCGATCATTCGGCCTTCTTCGGTGAGGTCGTCGACTTGGGAGATGAAGTTGACCTTGTGTGGCATTGTGACGGCGGAGCCGATGCAGTTGGCGGCTTTGAGCTTGGGGAGGAAGTCGTCGTAGTCTTTGGACTCGATGAGCGAGTAGTTCCAGTTTGTGTTGAGGGCTTCGAAGAGGGTGTTGTGCAGGAGGGGGGCGAGGGAGTGCGCGATGGGGTAGCCGAAGAGATAGGTCTTGAGGGGTTCTGAGAGGGAGGTGGGGGTGAGGGGTGAGGCGCCGTAGGCGTACGAGAGCTTGAGGGTATCAGCTTCGGCGGACATTTTAGTGGTAGTAGTATCGGGGGGTGACTCTTTTTTCTTTTTTTTTCTGGTGGGTGGTGTTAGCGATGGACTGTTTTAGAAAGAAGCAATGAACATACGTTTTTGAGATCAAATCTGGTGATAACTGCCCCCGTCTAATACCACCGATGGGGGGTTTTAAGCATCTCCCTCTCCGCTTCTTCCACCTCGGCCACACTCGGCGCCGCGTGGGGCTTCCCCCAAGACCAGAAACCAAGCCCCCCCCCCCGCATGAATGCACGGGGCCAGTATTCAGGTACCGGGTGGCATAAACCATTACCCGTGGAGTGCGGGGTACGCAGATCGCTGCAGCGGATAATCTCATATCCAGTGTGGTGGGTGGGTTAGGGTTAATTGGCAATGCCAATGATCGTGGGGCGGTGATGACGTGCAGCTGATGTACCGTGTTAGCCGGCCGGGTTCTTCGGTTTGTGGCGGGGTGGCTGGATCGTTGCTAATAGATGTAGTCGTTGGCCTGTACAGTATTACACCAACATGATACCCCGGGTGTGTACTTGCCTACCGAAACACACGGCAGATTCTATCTGGTATCTTTCCCCTGTAGGTACCCTTCGGTTAGTAGAGTTATAGGTTGCTGCATATTCGAATAGCGAGTGATACCTGGTGACCCCTGGCCCGTGCCTGGATGAAAGCCGGGTGTACCTACATTAGAGCATTTGGCAACCAACTTCTGAGTCCCCGTGCCAGGGCCATCAGCCGGGGCTTGGGATGTCTCTTTCAGCAGCCGGCGCTGTGGCTCGGTGCAAGCGACGCTCTATGAGGAAAGGGGAAGGATAAACCATCAGGTCCAAATGGATGGATTAGTATGCCCATAGTATAGTATGTCACCGGGCTCGATATCGACATAGGACCCCGAACACAAGTATATACCATTCTGTCTCTGATCCGCGCGCATTCTCCAGGCCCGACTAGTATGGCGTTGGCCTGGCCCTTTCCCGTCACGTGGGTATATGGAGACACTCTATAGTTGAATTTTTGTGCCGGCCGCTAGTCACCACTCTAGTCTTCCATCACGGCATGGGGAGCATAGCTCGACACGTACATTGTGAATTGCCATGTCTGGGGACACCAAGGGGGTCTCCGTTGGTCCGCCGTGGGCTGGAGGTCTACTACTATGTTGTGTGTCCCATACTCAAAGTCACGAGCTGGCAGACATTGACCACCCGCTAGTGTAGGATGGTGTCGGACAACTCTCCACCGCATAAATGGATGTACATATGTAGTCTGTTCTTCTGCTGTGTCCGGGCAGCAGGGCTAGTTGCGGGGGGGCTATCTGCTGGATGGAGACTGCACTTATCGATCGGGCTCTGGTCTGTTGGGTGGGTTAGCACGGCCGGATGAAATGGGTAGGACGGGCACGCATGCTACCGGTTACCAGTTAGCTGGCGTGTACTTGCTGTTCCTGGGTACATCGTTGCTGCTGTCTCTATGCAGGAGATACATACCAGACTGGATGCGTGCCACTTACTGAGTGCTATTATAATGTAAGCACATTTTAACGCCACAGCTAGCCAACGGCGATTATGTAGCCGTCTCGTGCCCACCGTGGCGGTGCCGCAGCATTCTATGCACATCAGCCCAACTAAACACCACCGACTGTGTCAGGACGGGACGATACAGAACCTGTGTAGTACATCGATCTTGCTAGCCACCAAGGTGTCCACGATACTATTCCGCCCTCAGGTTTATAACAAAATCCAATCACAGCCCATCACTCGATCCCGTACTCCACCTGCCACCCACTACCACAGCATCTACATACCAAGCCCGAACCCGCCGGCACCTCCTACCAACTGAGTACTGCCGCTTTACTTACAACCCACCCCGCCGTTACGGATACGTGGGGTAGCCTAATGGGCCCGTAGCGTTATAGCTAGATGGGTTCTGCAGTTCTTCTCTCCACGCCACTAGAACACCGCTACGCACTAGGATATAAACATGTGCCCGCCCTCTCCGTCTTGAAATGTCAACATAGCCATGCAGTCACAGACTATCACTCGCATCGTCTCATCGCGCGCCCACACTTAGGAGTGATGATTTGGCGGTAGAGGCTGTGGTGGTATTGTGCGAGAGGCGGTCGTAATGGTGTGTAGAGGGGCTTTGGTATTTCGTTGTCATATGAGGTTGGTTCGAGGCCCTTCTGGATTTTGGCTACAGCTACGGATAGTTTGATGGTAGTCTGATATCACAATCACAATCACAAGATTCTCAGAAAGATAAAAAACCCTTTTCATAAACTAACATACAAATAAACAACCCAACCCAACAAAAGAAAACCCACCCAACAACCCTACAACTCCACACTCGCCGACTCCCCCGCCCACGCCCTCCTAATAACCTCTCTAATCTCGTCCCTCTCCACCTTCCTCGGATTCGGATACGGCTTCGCCACCGCCAGCTCCGCCGCCCTATCCACATCCTCCTCCCTCATCCCATACGCCCTCAGCGCCCTCTCCACCCCCATCTCCTCCAACAACACATTCAACCCCCTCACCGCATCGCCCCCACTCCCCGGCAACACCCCCGCCAGCCGCTCCAACACCCCCCCCGGCAGCGCCGGCGCATTATACGCCAGCGCATGCGGCAGCACAATCGTGTGCACCTCCGCATGCGGGAGGTTGAAGCTCCCGCCGAGCGTATGACAAAGCTTGTGGTGCAGCGCCATGCCCACACTCCCCAGACACGACCCGCACAGCCAGGCGCCGTAGAGGGCGTCCGCGCGGACCGCGACATCGCGCGGATCATCCTTGAGGCGGGGGAGCGCCGCGGCAAGCGCGCGCACGCCCTCCAGCGCCAGCAGCGTGACGATGGGGTTTGCGGACGTGCTGTAGAGGGCCTCGACGGCGTGGGCGATGGCGTTGACGCCGCTGGTGAAGCTCATTGCCAGCGGGAGCGTCAGCGTCAGGGTCACGTCGTAGATGACTGTTCCGGGGAGGATGCGCGGGTCCGTGCGCGTTGTCTTGACGCCGTCGGCCGTCTCGCCGAGGATCGGCGTCATCTCGGAGCCGGCGTAGGTGGTGGGGATGCAGATGTGGGGGAGGCCCGTGCGGATGGAGATTGCCTTTCCGAGGCCGATGGTGGAGCCGCCGCCGATGGAGATGACGGAGTCTGCGGAGGTGGCGGCGGCCACGGAGAGGGCTTCGTCCGTGATGTGGGTTGGGGTGTGCATGGTTGCCTTTGCGAAGGTGCCGGCCGTGGCGGCGAGCAGGGCGGCGACGTCGGCGGCCTGCGACGTCTGCTGCGGCGTGCACAGGATTAGTGGGGAGGTGAGGTTCTGGCGGGAGAGCTCGGCGGGCAGCTGCGAGAGCGTGCCGGCGCCGAAGATGACGCGGGAGGGGTTGGCCGTGTAGGTGAAGGGCTGCATTCTGGCGGCGGCGGGGGGGATACGATGGCGGAGGAGATGGGTGGTGAGGGTTCTGGTGCGGAGGATTGGGGTCATTACGGAGGGGAGGGGGTTAAGATGGGGTTTTGTGGTCTCTGTATTCTTTGTCACGGCCGCTTATATGTTTACCCGTGTTTTGATCATTGGCCTCGATCGGGGCTTACCAAGTGTGTGTAATGTGATGTAATGTAATGAACTGCAGATCCCGACGTCTGCATTACCGCGGTAAAGACCGTCAATTATAAATTATTACTACCTACATATAATTGCATCTCTGCCAGTTAGTAAGGATTACGATGTAATTAGAGATGATGATTAATCTATTATGTCGTAATTAATATGATTGGTCGAGCACGACTGGGGTATTTGACTAAGCACCCAATAAGCCCACGAGAACTTGATATCCATCCTTCAAAGTAGAAGCACCTACAACTCACGGTCTAGTAACCCCTAGCCTCTGGCACACCAAGGCTGAAAAATAATTAAATGATAAAAAAAGCCGGCAACAAAAGACTTATGTGATTGAGTAATCATCCCTCAAGAGCGTCGCTACCATGTTGGGCTTTCTCATCACTGCTCCCACCAGGGCTTGAACCTGTTGTGGTCATATGACGAAGCCCAGTGTATTACCACTAGGCCACGCCACGATGCTTTCATTTGTGTCGTTGTGGCTTACGAGCACTCTACTTCTTGGCAGCGCATCAAAGGTCAAACTGGCGGGAATTGGGGGAGGCCCCCATAATGTATATGTACATAGGATTAAAACTTACAACTCGCGGTGAGGTGGTAACCTCTAGTTACATGTACATACATGTACTTACTTACACTGTCTCAGTACCAAAGTATGTCAATGCGGCGCTCCCAATGTGGTAACCGGCCACCTGAGGAAACCCTAACCCACTGTTACCAGGTAATGAGACATGCGCCGAGTGAGCGACCATGGCCTACAATGCAATAACACAACACAGAGACCTACATAAATATCTAGATCCAGATCTGCAGAGGTTGTTGGCTGCCCGGCTGGGTACGGGCCTGCGATACAATACCACTGGTCTTACGTACATACAAGTGCACTTCGCTCCACGTTCTCAAGACAAGACATGCACATGGTGTAACGTCGCCCACGTGCAAAGAACCCTAACCCACATACCGACCATTGGACACTCGCTCCCAAGGGCATCTTCCGCAAGACATGCACTTGCCGGCTGCGATTGGAGGTCTGTTACTCGTCTAGTAGTCCAGGGTTACCAGAAAATGCGAAAGGATTATTTGCACTCGCATTTTCTGGTTCGAGTGAGCGTTGGGAAACCCTAACCCACTGTTGTAAATTGTAACTGTGGCTAGAGTAGACAACGTGGGCTGGTGAACACTCGAGTCCTCCAATCACATTCTAGCAATCCGGGGACCAACCACGAGCTGCAGAGGGTGGAAAGAAAACGTTTGATATCCTTTACGGGGTTCCATTACCAGTAACAGGCACATCTAATCAGATCTAATCAGGGCATAATATTTTACACAAAAAAAAGAAAAAAACGCCAATATGCATAACCCAACCCAACCCAACCAGATCGTCGACTAGATCTGAATCTCCTTCAACGAGTCGCTGACGGCAAAGGCCGCGCCGGTCTTACTCCTGATCTCGTCGACCGTCACGCCCTTTGCGGCCTCGACCAGCGTCAGTCCGCCGGTGAAGTCGACGTCGAAGACGGCGAGGTCCGTGATGATGCGCGAGACGCATTGCTTGCCCGTTAATGGGAATTGGCACTCTGTGGGTCTTGTTAGTATTCTGTGGGCGTGTAGAGTGGCGGGGGGGTTAATTACCTTCGAGGATCTTTGGCCGTCCCTTCTTGTCGACGTGCTCCATGAGCACAACGACTCTCGTGGCCGCAGGGTTGGCGACAAGGTCCATGGCTCCTCCCATGCCCTTGATCTTTCCGGGCAGACCCCAATTGGCCAGATCACCCTTCGCCGACACCTGCAGGGCTCCCAACATGGTCAGGCCCATGCGCCCCCCTCTGATCATTCCGAAGGACTCCTCGCTGCCAAAGGTCGACGCCCCAGGGCTCAACGTGACCGTCTCCTTCCCGGCATTGATGAGGTCCGGGTCTGCCTGCTCCTTCGTCGGGTATGGCCCCATCCCGAGCAGCCCGTTCTCAGACTGCAAGTGGACGTGCACGCCCTCCGGCAGGAAGCTCGGCGCCAGCGTCGGCATCCCAATACCCAAATTGACCACATCCCCGTCGCAGAACTCCTGCGCCGCCCGCCTGACGATTGTCTCGCGCCTCTTGGCCGCCTCCCCGCCCCCGCTCTTCATCTCCTTCTCAATGTCCTCGGGCGTCTTTGCCAGCGTCAGCAGCTCAATGTTCTTTGGCGCGGTGCTCTGTATAACCTGCTTGACGTACACGCCGGGGACGTGGATATCGTCCGGATGGATCTCGCCCGGCTGCACGATATTCTCCGCCTCAACGACCGTATGCTTCGCCGCGCGCGCCATGGCAGCGTTGAAGTTGCGCGCCGACAGCCGGAACCGTATGTTGCCGAGGGTATCGACCGTGTGCGCCTTGACGAAGGCCACATCGCCCACGATAGCCTCCTCGAGGATGAACCTGCGCCCCTGAAACTCCCTCACCTCCCTGGGCCGACTCGTGATCTCGACCTCGCCGCTGCCATCGCTCTTGTACCGGACCGGCAGCTTCCCCTCCTCGATCCACGTGCCGACGCCCGCGGGCGTGTAGAAGGCCGGGACCCCGGCGCCCGCGGCCGCCAGGCGCCCGGCAATGTTGCCCTGCGGCGTCAGCTCAACGTCTAGGCTGCCGTCGAGATACATGCGCTCAAAGATCTTGTTGGAGCCAATGTAGGAGGCAATCATCTTGCGGACCTGGCCGGACTCGAGCAGCTGCGAGAGCCCATGGCCGGGCGTGCCGGCGTTGTTGGACACGGCGGTGAGCGAGCGGATAGTCGGCGTGGAGAGAACCTGGTGGATGAGCGTGTCTGTTGCTCACGTATCAGCCCCCGTATAAATCATAAACAAATGGATGGGGAGGGAAAAAAAACACACCGGGAACACCGCAGACCCCAAAGCCACCACACAGCAGCGTATCCCCGGACTTGAGACTCTTGACGGCCTCCTCGGGCGTGACGACCTTGGACTTGTACTCCTGCATAAGGCGCGCCCCTCTACCGCTCGAGAAGCACCTCTGCTGCCGCACCACGGCGCTCAGCACCCGGAGTCGTGACGGTGTTGCCATTTGTCTGTCTGTCTGTAGGATATATGAAAATAAAAAAGGGATATACTAGCTAGATTGCAGTAGAGAGAACCGAATGCAAATACAAATAAGATAGATAGGAGACAAGGGCACTTCTTCAAGCTTTTGTAACCCCCCTCGGAATGACACCTGTCCCCAGACCCAGACCCAGGCCCTGACAGACCGGCACCGGCATTCACTCAGTCAGTCATTCGTAGTCAGACCCCCGGTGTGGACATGTAGGGTTAGGTTAACTAGTATCAGTACCGGGTGCATATGCGGAGTCTCGGCACCCCTACCGCGGATAAATATTCACCCTATTCCTAGTCACGTGCAAGGTAATACTGCGGCGGGGTTGGGTTGACGTATTGTGGGGGATCCGGGCGGGGGTTCGACCTATGGCAGACAGATATGTACACTGTGTTTGTTTTGGTTGTTTGTTTTATGGAGATGAGATGAGATGAGACGAGATGAAGCACAGTCCTTTTTTATGAGAATGAGAATGAGATTCGTTTTTTGTTTCTATGGTATGGGTATTCCAGCCCCCACCTCCAAAACCCGTACGCACGTACGCATAATGCTAGATACAAATTTTAAAAAAACACTTATAAAAAAAAACCCCCCAATCCCCAATTCCCTACAAAGCAGCAGCCTTGTCCGCCTTCTCCCTCTTCTCCCTCTCCTTCTCCAGACAGAACCCCACCGCCGCCGTGTACCCATAAGTGCCGAGGCCAACGATACACGCCGTCGCCTTCTCCGACAGGTACGAGTGGTGCCTGAAGGCCTCGCGCGCATGCACGTTGCTGACGTGCACCTCGACGAAGGGGATGTCTACGCCCACGAGGGCGTCGCGCAGCGCGACCGACGTGTGCGTGAGGCCGCCCGGGTTGATGATGATCCAGTCCACCTTCTCGCCGCGCGCCGCGTGGATGCGGTCAATGATCCCGCCCTCGTGGTTGGACTGGTATGCGGAGAGTTGTGCGCTGGCGGCGGTGGCTTGCGCGGTGGCGAGCCGCTCAACGTCGGGGAGGGTGGTGTAGCCGTAGATGTGGGGTTCGCGGGTGCCGAGGAGGTTGAGGTTGGGGCCGTTGATGAGGAGGATTTTGGAGGCCATTGTGGGTGGGTGTTTGTGGAAATTTGTGTGGTGGGAGGGGTAATGATGATATTGATGGTAATGATGGTTGTTGGCGGTGGTGATGAGGGGCCAATAGTAGAGGTAGGCTTTACCCACTTTTGTACTGTTGCTTCCTTCGGTAGAGAGCAGCCGAACGCAACGGCTACTACTACTACCGCAAAGTACAAGTAATTAAGCTGTAACTGATGTCCTTGCCACTAGATGAAGGTTCAGAAACTATTAAAGGTTGTAATCATCTGCATACATCGCGCTCCATTTTCCCGTAAAATAAGCTCGGCATGTAGTGCGAACCCGGGGGGTGAGGGAGGGGGGGGGGGAGTTGGGAGGCGACCTCGATCATTTCCTGCCGTCTAAAAGTTCTTCCGTCCCTCCACAACCCTTTAGAGCTATGCAACTAACTACATGAGTTAGTTAATTTTGTAAGTTTGTAATCTTCAATGTATGTAGTAAGGTAACCTAGTACGATCGTCCCCCCCCCCCCCTCTCCCAGAGAAGAGTACAAAAACACGGTCAGGACCAAAAGAATTTTGAAAATAAAATCATCTCTACTCACCTACACCCACTTACATCGACCCCATACCACACTCTCCTCACGAAAGTAAAAAAAAAAAAAAAAAATGTTGCCCCCAACCTACATAACCTCAACTAAGCTGTCTGATGCCCTCCCTCTCGGTATTGCGTCTATGAACCTTGGCCGCGCCGCCTTCCACGAGCTCGAGCCCAAGCTTGCGGCCGCTGCTGCCGCCGGCTTCAAGGGTATCGAGGCCTTCTACGAGGACATCAAGATTCCCGCTCGCCGCGCCCTCGCCGCCAACCCAAACACCACATTCCAGGAGCAGCTAGAGATTTCTGCGCAAAACTTCCGCAACCTATGCGACAAGTACAACCTGACCATCTTTGTGTTCCAGCCCTTCAAGAACTACGACGGACTGCTGTCGCAGAAACGCCACGACGAGAAGATCGAGAAGCTCAAGCACTGGTTCAAGCTCGCAAAGATCCTGCGCACGGATACTATTCAGGTCCCGTCCATGTTCCACACAGACCCGACGGTGGCGACGGGTGATCACACAAAGATCGTGGCCGACTTGACCGAGTTGGCCGACTTGGGCATCAAGGAGAACCCGCCGATCAGGTTTGCATACGAGTTGATGGCATGGGGTGCACATGTCGATAAGTGGCAGCAAGCATGGAAGATCACGAAGGCGGTCAACCGTGACAACTTTGGCATGTGTCTCGACACTTACCAGATCCTTGCCAACGTCTGGGCTGACTGCACGTCCGCGAGCGGTATCAGGCCCAATGCCGAGAAGATCCTCCAGGATGACATTGACGAGTTCCTGCGCACCGTGACGCTCGATAAGGTCTACTATGTCCAGCTTGCCGACGCGGCAAGGATGTCGCCGCCGCTGTCCACCACGCACGAGTGGTATGACCCTAAGCAGAAGTGGACCATGACCTGGTCGAGGAACGCGAGGTTGTTTCCCTTCGAGGAGGACAAAGGCGGTTACCTCCCAGTGTTGAAGATGCTCGAGACCTGGGTACTTGAATGGGGATACAGGGGATGGGTTTCGATGGAGCTGTTCAACAGGAGTATGATGGACCCATCGCCATCAGTGCCAAAGGAGCACGCGGAGCGTGGAGTGGCATCGTGGAACAAGTGTATCAAAGCGTTAAAGTTGGATGAGAGGGAGGCTTAGAGAGCTTTTTGTCCCCCCCACCTTTTTTATTACTATTCCTGTTGCTCCTCTTTTCGTGTAAAGGGTCTTTTTTTTCTTCGTTTCATTCTTCTCTTTGGCCATGGGTTTTCATTTGTTGTACTCTTTGGAGCTGGAAATATAACGTCATTTTTGGGTTTAAAAGCTTTTGATCCGTCATCGTCTTGCACGCAGAGATATTTCTATAAATTAGCCAATTCCTCATTAACATCCGAATGGGGTGGGGTGGTGGTGGTGGTGGTGGTGGTGGTAGATGGGGGGTGAAAAGGTATCTCACCGAATGATGCGAGTGATGCTGTGTGTGGCATGCATCAACCGAGTGATTTACCATGATCCATATTCTCATCAAATATGCCGGGATATGATAGGTGGGATAATTATGTAGACGATGAGGAAGGAAGGGTGTGGATAAAAGAATTGAAAAGATGATGGCGGTGATGGGTGATGAGGGGGAGGTGAGAGGGGTATACGGTGGTCTATATATCAAGTACATACTATGTATGTGTGGATGTTTCAACGCACGTACCCAAATGTACTTGTCTAACTCTAGAACATGGCATGACATATATATTCCCTTCGAATTCTTCTATCAGCTAATTATAAGAATCATGCCACGACTCAGCTCATGCGATATGCAAGTCAACAGGCACTGATGATGATATGATACATTTAGGTGTATGTAGAACTACATGTAGCCATCAGCCATCTACATAATTATAACATCGACCCTGATACTTCTGACCCTGAGTCAATTGTCTCGATCATTAGTTCTAGTCTATGATGCAGTGTCAGTGTCATCACTACATGTACCATCCCTTTCATCCCTTTCATCACATCTTACACGCTATGGTTTAAAATAAATTCCCACAAGAGCTTCTTCTTCCTACTCCACTCCTTGCTTCAAGCCAATTTATATTCTAATTTGGAGTGTTGATTATGTCTGACTGATCGTATAGAACCTGCGTTTCACCAATTTACTAAAACAAAATAATCTACAAAGACAAGCTTGACAGTTTCATTCTTCAAATCCTACACTGCACATCTATTTATTGATAATCGTGCTCTCATCCGCCGCCTTCCTCAGCGCCTCCCACGCCTTCTCGTACGGAATGTGCTTCGCCATCTCCGGCCCCGCCCACAACGTATACTGCCTCTCGACCTGCCACCCAATGATATTGATCCCCTCTACGGTCTTCCACCCCGCCTCCTCCGCCTTCTTCAACAGCCTCGTCCTCCTCGGATTGAAGCACATATCCAAGAACACGCCCCTGCTCTCCACCGGCGTCTCCGCAAACACGTACCCCACGATCCTCGCCGTCTCTAGCTCACTCTCCGCCCTCGGCTCAAAATCCGGCACGGTGCCAACCACATATGCCGGCGCCTCTCCGGCCGCCACAATTCCCTGCATCTGCGCCAGACTCTTGACATGCACGATGAGCGGGCCCGTCTCGCCATATGCCTTCGCATCGGCCTGGAGGTCCGCGACCTCCTGGTCGTCGCGGTTGGTCACATATATAGTTGTGCACTTGAGATGGGCGAAAAGGGCGTAGACAGCGGCCCTGCTTGCGCCGCCGGCGCCAACGACCATGGCCGGCCTGCCGACGCCGTGGACGGATGCGGTGCGCAGACACTCGAGGATTCCGATCCAGTCGGTGTTTGAGCCGACCAGCTTGCCTTCGGCGTCCAGGTAGACGTTGTTGCATGAGCCAAGGGTTGTGCAGAGCTCGTCGAGCCGGTCGAGGTGCGGCATGATGGTCTTCTTGTACGGCATTGTGACGACGCCGGCGGCGAAGTCGGGTTGGCGGAAAACGGCCATGAGGTCTTCGACGGTGGGGATGTCGAGGAGCTTGAAGGTCCAGGGGAGGCCGAGGTGGTCCGCGATGGTCTGGTGAATGGTGGGAGAGATGGAGTGGCGCACGCCCTGGCCGGCGAGGTAGTAGTATTTCTGGTCGGTCATTTTGGTGGGTTTGGGTATAGAGGATAGGAGATGGTGGAGACGTTGGGAGTGGAATTAGAGAGGACGGATTGGTGAATATAAAAGCTACAGGAGTGAGTCAGGACAAGTTCTCTCACGCCGACAACGCCGGTGTTCCTGAGAAAGTAGTATATCAGAAGAACCGAAATGCACCGATAGCTTGATTACCGTATGGCCTGCTCCATTGGGCTACTGATATTGGTGGGATGAATGTGTACAACAACTTTTTGATACACTACATGCTGATACTTGTAGAATTGATTGTTTGACCACAACTAGTGAAAACACATGTAGACATCCTCACAGCAAGTAAATACTGATAAGCCATTATCTCAGTTATAGCTATTTACAGTAAAGTTCAGTACAGTCAAACAATTCCTTTCTCACCCATTCCCACTAGAGTACAGACATCCACCTGGAGCTACAAACCGTACACTACAGTATGTAACACACTATACTAGCCGCTCTATCCAGCCAGCCAGCCAGCCAGCCATCTAGCTAAGCTCAGTGCCCCAAGGTTTTCCCCACCCTCATCCCTTCCCCCGCAACCCACTGACAACACTCCCCAGATTTCCCACCTCCGGATCCCACTTCCCCACGAAAAGGGGATAAGCTCTTATCCGCTCCGTGCACGTTCCACGGCAAGAGTCATTCCGAGGATAAGAAAATAAAGCAAGAAAAGGGTCTGACCGCTCGTTAAGAGACCTGCTTGCTTTTTCTCCATGCGGGGAATCAGCCTCAAACTCTCTTCTCTAGCCGAGAGAGACACACACAGGTCACAGGGGAAGGGGAGGGGAGGGAAGTGAAGGGGGTGGGGGGGCCGGGGAGAGCGTTGGCTCGGAGAAGAAATTACGCGCTCTGTGGGTTAGGGTTTTTGAGCCGAGCCCACGATGTTACAATCAATAGAGGGGAAGGGGATTTTTATATGCTGTATCCCCAGTGTGGTATAATAGGTGAGGTATTGTTATTATTGTTATCATGATAATATACTAGGAGAAAAAGAGTTTGGAGTTTATACTTAGTGAATAACAGACAGAGCCAAGGTAGAGAGAATATCCCATGGGCCCAAGAGCTGGTTGGGGAATTAGTTTATAGTGACGCCATTATCAGACATTTCAATCATTTCCACCACCACCAACCACCAACCACCACCACCACACCAGCCATGACCTCAAGACTCCCCCCTACCGCCACCGATATCATCACCGCGAACCACGCCGCCGGTAAAAGGACCTACGTCCTCCCCCTCACACACTCCACCACGAGCACGCTTCTCCCACTCTTCCCACGCCTCTCCTACCACACCGACGTCCTCGAGCTGCGCGGAGACCTCCTCGTCGACCCTGCCGCCAGCGAGACTAACCCATCATCATGCGCCTATCTGCGCGCGCAGCTGCAGCAGCTACAGGCGGTCACGGACCTGCCAATCATGTTCACGATACGCACTCTCAGCCAGGGTGGGCGGTGGCCCGACGCGGCGCACGAGGCTGCGCTGGAGGCCATGCTCATGGCCATCGCTGAGGGGTGTGCGTACGTGGATGTGGAGATTGAGTGGCCGCCGGCCATGGTCGATGAGGTCGTGGCCGCGGCGCACAAGGGGGAGTGTAAGGTTGTGGGCAGCTTCCACGATTGGACTGGGAGCATCAGGTGGGGGGACCAGCTGCTCAAGGAGAAGTTCGAAGCGTGTGACCGCTTTGGAGGTGAGTTTATTTTATTTTATTTTTTTTGGATTGTAGATGGAAATGATCGCTAATGCAGGATATTGGCAGATATCCCGAAATTGAGTATCATGGCGACGAGCATCTACGACTCCCACGAGCAGGCGCTCTTCCTCCGCGACCATGCATCACACCCAAAGCCGATCCTCGCCGTGGCCATGGGCGCCGCCGGCCAACTCTCCCGCTCCCTCTCCCCCATCAGCATGATCACGCACTCGTGCCTCCCCTCCTCCGCCCCAGGCCAACTGACGCTGATCCAAGTCCACACGGCGCAGCACCTCGCCGGCCTCCTGCCAAAGCGAGAATTCTACATCTTCGGCAACAACATCGCGCACTCCCTCTCCCCGGCGCTGCACAACACGGGCTTCGCCGAGCTCGGCCTCCCGCACAACTACTCCATCCACGAGACCCCGAGCGTCGACGCCGCCATCGCAGACCTCATGCAGCACCCCACATTCGGCGGCGCAAGCGTCACATTCCCGCACAAGCTCCAGATCGGCCGCCTCCTGCAGCAGACCTCCGAGTCCGCGCGCCTCGTCGGCGCCATAAACACCGTGGTGGTGACGACGGACCCGGTAACGGGCGCGCGCGCCCTCCGCGGCGACAACACGGACTGGCTCGGCATCAAGTCGTGCATCGAGGCGAACTGGCCCACCCCTGGAGGCGTCACCGCCTCCGCCGCCGTGATCATTGGCGCGGGCGGGGCGTCGCGCGCCGCCTGCTACGCCGTGCAGCAGCTCGGCGTGCAGGTGGTCCATCTGATCAACCGCACGCGCAGCAAGTCCGAGTCGCTCGCGGCGGACTTCCCGGCGCTGCGCTTCGAGCACTACGACAGCATGGCGGAGTACCCTGCGGAGGGCGGGGTGACGCCGGCGCCCAGCATCGTGCTGGGATGTGTCCCCGCGGACGACTTTGTCGAGGGGGATATACCCGTGCAGTTCTTCTCCGCCGCCGGCGGGGGGGTGCTGGTGGAGATGGCGTACCGGCCGTTGGTGACGGCGCTGATGAAGGTTGCCGGACGGTTCGGGGGGTGGAGGACATGTAGGGGTACCGATGTGCTCAAGGAGCAGTCGTACCACCAGTTTGAGATGTGGACGGGGAGGAGGGCGCCGAAGGAGGTGATGGCCGCCGCGGTGGACGCGGTGTTGGCAAATAAGTAGGGAGTTGTGGGTATTTTTTTTTTAATATTTACATATGTATATAATCTAGTTAGAAATGGATCGTGGGCGGGTATCTTGTCTTCTTTTTCTTTTCTTTTCTTTTCTCTTCTCCCCTAGTTTTCCCTTTATACACAGAGGCAGCGCCGGCAATCGTAGATATTTGAGAGAGAGAAAATAAAAATTCAAAGTGGATACCAATTAAACAGATCTAGATTGCAAACAAATAACCTATAGCTATAATACAAGCCTTCCAGCGAGTGATAATGCACCAGACACACCAATTGCAAGAAGGACTGAGCTTTATAGATATCGTGGTATAGAACACAAAACCCCTCTTTTAAGTGCTTACAGAATTTCGTAAATCACATTTCTTTCTTTCTTTTTCTTGTTCTTGAAAGGAGTCGTGAATTTCTGTAAGGTCTTGAATAAAGTCCGAAACTGGTGAATTTGCAATTAGGCTCACAGAAACACCCGCTAATTCAGGCGCACGCGTTAATTATAGAGAGTGTACTTATCCATTAATTAATTCCCACGATACTGGTATCCGTACATACATAGCTATGCCTGGCCGGTACGTGCCTCTATCGTCCGTCCTACCTGCCCAATTAATGGATATAATCCGACAGCTCCTCCAATCCAATTAACTTAATCTAACCTACCATTCCTTCCTTCTGGATAGATCTTACGATCGATAGTAGACCCAAAACTAAACCCATGTTTTCAGACTCTTCCTTCCAGTGCTGGCACCGAAACCTCACGATCAGGGCCAGCGCCATGGTTGGTATCAGAATCATTAACAGCCAAGGGCGCATGGAACCCTAACCTTACATACATACGCACATCGATCATTACCGATACCACGTTCCTGGGGAGGGGAGGGGAGCAGTGCGAACAGAATTGAACCCAGGAGAGGGATATGTATGCCCAGCTATGTAGACAGGTGTTCTTTTTTTTTTCTCTGGGCAAATAAAAAATGCTTGTGCGGACCGACAGGTACCAGAGACAACCGTTGTGATGATAGGTGATAACGGGAGTGTAAACAGTAAATGATCGGATGGAATAGCTAGTATTTAATTACTCCATTGAGCAGTAGAAACGGTTTCTACATTGGTTATATTAAATCCTCGTTGCTGCCGTCCACTACTGGGTAAGTTGATAGTATATTATGTAGAAGTGCTGCTACTGTACTGGTGAGCCGAGTTGTTGCAAGAATGGCACCACCATCGCCCAAAACACTTTATGAATGGCATGATCTATGGCATGACACGATTTTCTTTCCTCCTTCCTCCACCGCTCACTTTGTAGACCAAGAGGAATTTAAAAACTACAAAGAAGCCCCCAACTATTTCTCTTTTCTGAGCGGGAAAGATATATGACACCAAAGCTTCAATTAATTGCAAGTCGGCCGAGCATGCTGATCTGGATTTTTTAGTTTGATAATCAGATCATTTGTCTTTATTTTATTTTTTTCACCTTTGCCTTAAAGCTTTGCCTTTGCTTCGGTTCTTGAGTTGTTACTGCTCTGTAATTACTAGCAAGAAATGTTATTGCTCTCTCTCTCTCTCTCTTTCCCTCTTCCACCCGCCTCCTCCCTATTGCTCTCTCGATCTCTTACCGAGATGGATGTTCAACGGGAAAAGATAACTCCTATGCCATCCATCGAATCCGGAACCGTTTATTAGAAATCATGAAACAATTAGTTTCTTCAGCCGGCTTAATTCATGTCGTCCATCCTTGCTGCCATGGTCAGAAAAGCAAGCATCGCTTTTTAGTTCGGTCGCATCTTGTCGTGCAGGGGTGGTTGGCAGGGTTATCCAGGAAATCTCGGTCTCTTGTGCGGTTCACCCATCCACAACCACCAAGGTCACAAATAAGCCCACCAAAAAAAAAACGGTAAAGCCCTGGACATCTCGATACTGGTCAGCACCAGCCCAGTTACTACAGCTAGGACCTCGAACATGGTTACATGAAGGTAAGACTTGTCTTTCAGAACTACCGTCAAATTTGAATGGAGATCTTGGCCTTTTCCCCGCATAATGTCCTATCCGGGCTTCCTTTCCCCGGACCAGGGCCGGTTTTCCCCACAACGCCCAGAGCGCGAGCGTCAAGTGGTGGTGGCCACCAAAGGGCTGGTAGGGATATGGTGTTGCGCAGCGTTCCTATTTGGCTACCCGCGGTGGGGTTAGTGTTCTCCCCGACAACATAAGTTGTTACTAGAGAAAAATGTCCAAGTGCCCGGCGGCCGTATATATTACTCCCATCGTTTCCCACCTCCCACAACCTCATCATTCCTCCCAACAATCATCACTCAGTCCTGACTTCACTACAACAGTCAAGTCATCACTCCCTGATACTGTTGGAATCGAATCTTCACCCCTTCTTCAATTCTCACAACCAAATCGCCCAATATGCGCAACCCATTCGCCATGAAGGACGAGACGTCCAACCCGGCCCCTCCAGAGGTTTACAACTGGAGGATCTACGCGCTCGCCGTCTCAGCAGCTATGGGTTCCGCCATGTTTGGTTATGATTCCGCCTTCATTGGTGGGACCATGTCACTTCCAGCCTTCCAGTCCCGCTTCGGCTTGGACGAAGCAAGTGGTGAAGAACTTGCGAATTTGAAAGCAAACATTGTTTCTACTTTCCAGGCTGGATGTTTCTTTGGCGCAATCGCGTGTTACTCAGTTACCGAGAAGTTTGGAAGAAAATTCACTTTGATGCCTTGTGGTGTTATTTTCTGCATTGGTGCTATCTTGCAATTGGTTTCAAACGGTCATCTTGGTTTGATTTACGCTGGTCGTGCTCTTACTGGTATGTACATGCACACATCTGCATTATGATTCTCGGCGCTCCGATCAATGTTTCTGACATTTCCCCCAGGTCTTGGTGTTGGTGCTTCTTCACTCTTGGTCCCCATTTACATTTCCGAGTGTTCTCCTCCTGCCATCCGTGGACGCTTGATCGGTATTTTCGAAATCTTACTGCAACTGGCTCTTGTCATCGGATTCTGGGTCAACTATGGAGTTTCCATCCACGAGGCTAATGATGATGACCGTCAATGGCACATTCCTTTCGCCGTGCAGCTCGTCCCTGGTTCCCTCCTCGTTATCCTCATGTGGTTCCAGCCCGAATCCCCCCGATGGCTCGTCAAGGCCGGAAGGACCGAGGAAGCTGTCAAGAACCTTTGCAGCATCCGTAACCTCCCTGCCGACCATCAGTACATCGTCTGGGAAATCGACACAGTCAACCAGCAGATCGAGCACGAGAACGCCCTTGGTGCCAACAGGTCGGTTATTTCAAAGTTGAAGGAGGCTTTCCTCCCCGGCAACCGCAACCGTCTTTTCATTGGAATGGCCCTCATGATGTTCCAAAACTTGTCTGGTATCAACGCGCTCAACTATTACTCTCCCACCATCTTCACGAGCATTGGATTCACTGGTACTAGCGTTGGACTTCTTGCCACCGGTGTTTTCGGTATTGTCAAGGCCGTTGCTACTATTATCTTCATGTTCTTTGGTGTGGATATTCTGGGACGACGTAGGTCGCTTCTTGGGGGATCTGTCGGTGCTCTCGTTGCCATGTTATACCTTGCTGGATTCTCCAAGATGTCTGGATCATTTGAGGGAACTGCCCAGCGTGATGCCGGCGCTTACGTTGCCATTGTCATGATCTACATCTTTGCCATCTGCTACGCTCTTTCATGGAACGGTGTCCCATGGATTTTCTGGTATGTCTCCTCTCCAATATTTCTCTTTAGCCTCGATAAAGATATCATACTAACATTCCTGGTTTCCCTTTAGCGCTGAGGTTTTCCCTACCGGCATCCGTTCAGTCTGCCTTGTTTTCACCACCTGCACCCAGTGGCTTGGACAGTTCGTCATCGTGTACTCCACCCCATACATGATGGAGAACATCACCTACGGCACCTTCCTTTTCTTCGGTTGCTCCCTCATTGCCGGCATGATCTTTGCATGGTGCTTCCTCCCCGAGACCAAGGGTCTCTCACTCGAGGATATGGACATCATGTTCAACCTCAAGGGTCTTGCTACCAACCTCCGCCCAGAGACCGACCGTATCATTGCCGCCAACCGCGAGGATCTCCGCACTGGCGAGATCTCGGACGGAAGCCTTGAGAAGCAGGGTTCTAAGCATGTGGAGGTGGTCTAAATTGGCATGTCCTGGCTTTTTTTGAGTAAACGGATATAATGTGTTTGTTTATTGCACCTGAAAAATGGTCCTTCATGATTCTTGTTTGGAAGATGAAAATATCTCTTCCGCTTTTTGTAATTAAATGCGCCATCTATCTCTATGGCCTATGATCCATGTACTTCTGTATTTTTGATGATGAACGACGAGTTTTGTATTTATGTCCATATGTTCATATGTGGGGATTTGGGGTTTGGCTTGGGGAGCAGGTTTTTTTTCTTCTTAGTATGTATTTATTTATCCATGTTTGGAACCGAAAAACTTACATGTACTCATTCCTACGAAGTTTGTAGAAATGTAAATGTTATGAAACACATTCTTCCTGGCCTCGTTCCCCCTATTTTGACTCATTGGAAACTGAAAAAAAAAATCGCAGTAGTACCACATAGTGGCAAGGCTAGAGCTAGCGCGCTGGCGGCAGAAACCAGTCTAAGCCTCAAGGGTTCCCATGTAGGAAGAATCCATACCAATCAGAGCTAGTGCCCTCGGATCTTGTTTTCACAAACGATACCAGATCCACATGGTAAGCATGGCAACGACCGAGATCTCAACAACCATGTGGCCAGCCTTGAGAAGAGTCGAGTGGGTAGGTGGTGGTTGGTGGAACACTGGTGGTGGTGGGCGAAAAGCTTGGCCGGAAACACAATTTACCCTAATCGGATAAGTGATA
The DNA here is from genome assembly GCA_024713625.1 of Morchella sp. 2018-W30. Taxonomy (NCBI): domain Eukaryota; kingdom Fungi; phylum Ascomycota; class Pezizomycetes; order Pezizales; family Morchellaceae; genus Morchella; species Morchella sp. 2018-W30. Next base: position 1,442,228 of record JAMJEW010000017.1, read on the forward strand.
AGGAGGACTGTGGTCCGCGTGGGCTCGGAACACAAGCCGAGCGGGAGAATTATTTTGCTTATTATTTTTTATTAATATCTGTGATGCATATAAAAAAAAAAAAGTTCGGTGTGAGTTTTTTTTCATTTAGTTATTTAGGAGGAGGCCGACGTATGTGTTTGATATGAAAATGCAGAATCTGGAGGGGTACATACATGTACCTCCATACGAATTACGATTCTAGACGCACATTATCAGAGTGTATGTAGTAGAGATAAATGATATTTATAATTGTAGGTAAGATGCAGTGTGAAAAGGGCCGGGCTCGGTTTGTAATATGCTTGTCTAATCTTCATTTTCACGGCAATCTCAAGCCGGGAGTGTTTCCTGCTCCCTACCCTACCCGCCGACATCTATAAGGAAGATCGACGGCGGATGAAATCTCGATAGGGGCATACCTTGATATTTTCCCTGTCAAGCGTAAAATAAGCCTTCTATCGCTGCAGTGAACAAAACAGACGGGATGAGCCTACGCAACCGTGGGTTCCGAACGTCTCTTTTTTCCTCAGCAGAATTGATGATGCACATGTGTCGATCTCGCTGATCAAAACGTCACTCCGGATCTTATTTTCTCCGTCTGTCCCTTCCCAGACCCGTGCGCTCTTGCTCCTACTAGAGTACTCGTACTTTCCTGACGTTTGGAAAAATGATCGCTATTGCATACCTGGCCCATTTTCCAAACGTCAGGAAACTACGTAGCCACATGTACTGTACTTAGTAGGAGTGGCGCGCGCATGCAGTGGCTGATGATGTGAATGTCCTGGTCGAGGAGGGTATTAGATTACCCGATTGTTTCACGGCATACCCCGCATTTATGTCAATTTAGGTCACAAAGGGGTCAATTGTGATCATCTCTGCGATCAGCCAAATTTCACCTAACCCATAACCCTGCAGATTAATACTCACTCCCTCACCATATTACTCGAATTCTCACTCGCTCGCTTCCAATATCGAGGCAAAGATTGTCTAACAGCTCCCTTATCTTTATGGAAATACCTCAGTGCTGGCGAGTGAGATCTTGTGATTACCTTTGGATGACAGCAATCCAGCCCTTTCTCATGCCTCTGCATGCTAGTATATATTTTTGTGCCATTCCCACGCCTATCACAACCTCACCTGGCCATCAAACTTGTTGAAATGACTTTGTGGTAATTAGATATTATTCGGCCGAGGATATTGGTGGACACTGTCGGAGTTAGAGCAACCCTCGGAAGGGCTCGTAGACTTTAGGCGTAAGAATTTGAGCACACCACTAACAGTCTAGACCCTGATTGGTCATAATAGCACTTTTGTAGGCGAAGGGATTGTTAGAATGCCTCATGGTACTACTATACCCTTATTAGTGATACTAATTTCCGGGTGACCTTGGAGAAAACAAGATATGGCAAGTCATATAAAGTGGCGGATTGATTTGCATGCACGGGGGGGGGGGTGGGCTCGAGTTGACGCCCCTGCAGCAGGGACACTTCCGTCATAATCGCCTGAGAAAACCGGGTATGTTACCTCTCTTGCCACGTATTTTAAAGGAATCACCTATAGTTTACGGAAGTTAGCTCCCCTTGTCGTTCCTATATCCACGACGCTTTCTAGTTAGATTGTATTCACATACCGAAGATTCTGATAAAAGACCCCAAGAGGTCAGAATATCCATTTCAGTAGACTCACAGACCCTAATAGCACATGACCAAACCACAACTGATGACTCGTGTATGGGATAGCTTTGTTTTTGAGTTACGGGGTTCAACAGAAGTGACCCGGTTATAAGGCTGGTTATCTCGCTCGGGCGTTTGATAACCCTGTTGACGATGACTTAAATTCTCGATCGTGAGTGTGTTCGGCATGCGGCGGTTAAGGCCTGGGTCACATACTTGAATGTAGGAATTCCGGCTCGCAATGGGAAAAGCCCGGGGATGGGATCAAGACCCCCCTTACTATTGGTGGAGGCCCGCCTGCGAAGTTGGACCGATTGGGCTGGTATACGCAGTGAGTATGAGCACTTTCCAGGAGAGCTCAGTAGGTCTAGCCATCTTGAATGGAGTAGTCCTTGTCGCATAGATGATAAAGGAAGGGACAACCGAAACTTGACACTGGTGAGAAATTAATAGGGAACCAGCCCTTCACGTTGGGCAACACCAAGAAAAAGGGCCGATTCTAATCACAAAAGCCAACGGATAAATATCGACATGGTTGAATGATGGATCTAGATAGTTGACCAATGTGTTTATTGTCAGTATAGCGATAGTGATTATGAATATGAGAATAATGCCGGTGATGCTGATGTGGGTGTCTGAAAGAAACAAGGCTTGGAAACACAGATGGTAACGTAAGTATAAAAGCACTCAGGGGCAAATCAAAGAAAAGGCCACCTGTCAGCGGTCCCCTGACTTGTGCGTGTCAAAAATATTTCATGCTTACACGTAGTGACTCGATGTACACCGTGTACATGTACATATGCACACCCATGTACTCCTATTGCCGCTACTTGATCGCAATCTTAAACGGTATTTTCGGCCTTGGTAGCATTAATCTCGCTATGTGAACGTAGCACCCGAGCCGTTTCCGCTCAAAGATTATCTTCAATGCGCACTAGGGCATATGATGTAGGTGCAAGCACATCCGAGTACGCTACATGTATCTTACCATCTCCCTGCAGTTCAATTGCTCTCTCCTGATAAAGATGTATATATCCGCGCTCAATTACTCTGCTCTGCACTGCGGAGGGCAAAGTACTAATTACCAAAGCTCCTTCAGAGTCAGTTAACTTTAAGAGATATATTACTTAATGGATAGATCAATGAAGCCCTAGCTAGTACTATAGGGTTAGGTATCTGACCGAGTGATGATTCATGATTAATTTATGTTCGATGCCAGAAACTAAGTAAGTCTTAGCTCCGTGATCGACTATGGCTATATATTGGCTTATGATACCTAGTCCAAGTAGCTACACAGCTCAAAGGGCCAGTTGGGGCCGACATTAACAACCGCCCTTGAGCCGTTAGGTTAGGCACAAAAAACAGATATACACATTATCTTATCTAGATTTATAAAGTATAAATACATGTATTTAAAATAAATAATCTAGATCCATAGTGGGCTCATGAGTACGCGACGGTTGCGTTGTAGACCTCATTTCGATGTATTACTAAAGTATTGCTATGATATAATGGCTGGGGTGTCAAAACCACGCAACATAGAAAATATTCTGCCCAAATAATATCTAGGTACACCTATACTAGACGGTACACAAACATGACTGGACTAACAACTAATTTCAGGAACGGAACGTATAGTGATGTCCTCGAAAATCAGAGTACACCAATCACCCTTCCTATTCATAATTGAATAAGAGAATCTCCGCCGACAAATCTGTTCTTTTGACAATAGAATATGTTTCTGATCGACAACGGCAGGGTTTGAACCTACGCTCCCGAAAGAATCAGATAACGGAATATCACAAACTCAAGTCTGACGCTTTTACAGGGGTGTTGGTTTCGTCCCAGCCTTTCTTACGAATCATGATCATGTGTGATCACTCGTATCTTCCACGACTTACGATTGATTGGTTGATTGATTTTTAACTTCATTCACCTATTTCCTTAATCGCCATAGCTAGCGTATCTGCACAATATCGAGACAATATTAAATTTTGGAGAATTCACTGTCAATAGGGCGAGACTCAATTGACGTGGCTGGGTATAATACAAGAGGGAGGTCTTATATACCTCCAAATGGCAGTTACATATATATGTGTACCGGACAAATAGTACGTACGCACAGGGCAGTGGTTGACTCCTAGGTACAGAAGCAGCCATATTATAACACAAACTATTATAATTAACACAGCAATACCGATTGCAAGGGAACAGTACACGCATACACACACGCACGTTATACCTAGAGAGCGAAAGTTTTGGCCTAGACTTGGTTTATTCTATAGCTAGTGATGGGCACGAGACGAGACGAGGCGAGACTTGGGTTAGTCTCGTCTCGTCTTGTACCGCTTGTATTAAGTCTCGAAAGTCTCAAGACAATGGTCTAGTCTCGTCAAATTCTCGAGACTTTTGGTCTTGTGACTTTGTTTCTGGGGAACCTCTACTCACTCGATCTGCCAGAATTAAAGTGCTGCTTACTTGATATTCTACCACCAAATGATACTTAATTGGGGTTGATCGGCGGCATTTTAATTCTGGCACCATGAGTATAATCATGATAGTTAATGCAAATTAAAAGTTGATCAAAAGTTGGAATCGTAGCTAGGGAGCGCATTTAGATATAGAAATAAAAGTCCTAAAAGTCTCAAGACAAGTCTCGGGACCTTCAGACCTAATTTCGTCTTATCTTGTCTTGTCAACCTCAGGCCTCGTCTTGTCTTGCTCAAGGTCTCGTGCCCATCACTAGTTTATTCTAGTAAGGGACTATTTCTTATATTTGGTACCATGTAACCACCACCGGTTGCGAAAGTACCCTACCTCCTGAGAGTGGGAGGAAACATTTTGCCACAGCCTTCGGGTGCACGCATGTATGAATTATCAATCAGTCAATCAATCAACCACCACCGAAATGTCAACCGGCAACTTTTTTTTCGACATTTGCACTCCTAGGGCCAGAGGTAGCGCCAAATGATGTCAGGAGCCTTGAAAAAAACTCTGAGGTTAACTCCAAAGCAGTCCCGATATTAGTCCTACCTTTTAGCCAGTCTTGTCTCGCCCGGTTCCCTAGTCTTAAGACCTGTATCCGAAACATCTCGTCTGTAGGCACACTATTTAAAAAAAATAGTAATAACAGAATAGTATTAAGTGTGATTGAACTTATGGTTCCTTTATGTGAATTAACAATAATAACAATTATGGTTGTTTCCGGACTCAGTCATGAATTATCACTCGAGAGTCTATTTTTTTTTTGTTTACGTCATGCTCGAGAGTCAACCATTGCGCTTAGGACTTTATATCCGGCACATGTATATGTGACCGTCTTATATGTCTATATAAATCACCTCCTTCGCACCCAATGTTAAAAAAGTAACTATATTCCTTGGCTATATATCATTCCTCCACTACACCTTACTCATATTTCAAAAACCAAGAGTGGGCACTATCCGGATCGCAGGAATGATAATATCAAAAGTCGAGTGATAACCTATGATTAAGATCATCTAAAATTCTACTTCAAGCCTATTTTTACATAACCTATAATAGAGATCAAAAGAGTCAATTAGATAAATACAGCCGTCCAAGTTGGCGTTATATGCTTTAAAGAGCCTTCTCACTAGAACTATGCCCAATGCTCAATTGTTGGTAGTTCCAAGACTCTTCATTTGCCACTCACGAGAATATATAGACGGATCGTTCTCAGTCATGTTTATATTTCGTATCCTTCAAATTACATGTACTAGCTCTAGCGTACGTACTAGAGTAAGAAGCATAGAAGAGGCTATGCAATCTAGACTGCCGAGTGACCAATCAAGTATTGTAATATATGCACTAGACGGGTGTTAACTGTCAAGTAACCTCATTCGATGTTGGTCTAGCTAGTGCTAGTACTAAAGCTTCATTGGACCAAAAGCTTATATTCAAGGTCAGCTTTTCTGATGATGGGGTAACCGTAGACTTCTATCTAGTCCCTTCTTTTACGGGCTTCTTTGGACCCAATCTAGCCCAAGATCATGAATCCAAGACGGATACCGAGTGAGGGTAGATTACTAATAAGTACACAATCTTTTTAATTCCCCCTTATATTATTGGTTCTATATTTGTTCCACCCCTTCTAGAGGCCTAGGAAAACAAGTACTCTTCCGGGAAAGGTCTTCTTAGATCGACCGTCGGTAGCCCGATTCTTTAATTACCCGAGCTAACTACAGGTAGATCATTGGACCAATCTGGGCACAGAATTTCGAGCCCAGCCAAATCCGCTGTTTTCGAGCCATGGTTGGACACGTCATTATAGCTCATGAAGCTTCAGAACATCTACCAGCTAGGCTAGCAACCACATTATGGGTACAATACGTAGAACCAGACACTCGTGCTAGTTAATTCCCCACACTCTAGGCTCATAGTTGGTAATTATAAGGTCTAGCGGTCCTATATGCTGGATATAAATTCATCCACGCCACCTCCATATCTCTCTATTGGCGTGACTCTTAGGAAACTATAAACCGGTCAGAGGTGCTTTAACAGATGGTTGGGAGGTCAAACGGGGAGCGTTACCTCTTCCGAAAGAGTTGATCACCACCTTAACTAACCCAGGCCGCGGCCGTTTAGGGGGGGGGAAGTGGGCTCAAATATGTCATCGGAGTCTATAATAGGCCGTTGGGCTCTGAAGACTGGTACTGGAACACTTATTCAAACTGTTATAAATTCCTGTAAGGAATAAATTAGTATATATTATAGTAGATGTTTGTGCAATTTAGTGGGCGCATTAAACTCACATATACCTTAACTTGGAAGGAATAGTGGCTCTGATTGCGCTAATAGGTCCATAGAGCGACGGAGATCATCTCGGGCAAGGGCCAATTTGACTTGACGTTCAGCATTCAGTAACACGAATTCTACATGTACCGACGTACGTACATTTCTGTAGGTACATACTGTATAATGCCTGACATGATTCGGGACAAGGGTCTATATTTATTCACCTTGAGATATAATATTATTTAACAGCTGAGGTCATTTATACCCCAGGTCTTAGTATGTTAAGACCCAATTACCACGTGCACAACTACATTTTAATTGACTCGCATAGATACCATCAAATCACTACGGGTGCACTAGACTTGTCATGATAACGTATTGTGGCGCGAGAAATAGGAGTTGTAGAAAAGACTACAACACTGTAGGTGTTTGAGTTGGAGAACAGGTCAAAGTGTTATCAGTGGTGGTATCCAGATATAAAAGACCTTCGCCGTTATTTTAAACATATGAGAAATTTAAAAGGAAAGACTGTACTCGCACCAACTCCTCTAAACCGTATACAAAGAAAAAGGAACGTCAAAACCGGATCCGATAGTACTAATAACCGACGCCATGCACAAAATCAAACCTTTCCCTAAGCGACAGTACCCGATTCAGAATGGATGGTTGACACGCGGGAAATTTCTGGGTCGCTTTCCTCGGCAGGTGTGGGTCGTATGGATGCCATGCATTGAACGACAAAGGCGAACCACAGGACCTGGTTGACATCAAATGAAACTGCGAGTGGAAGAGGGGCCAGGACGGGTGATGACTAAGAAATTATTTAAATGAGCCCTAACCCCAACTCCAAAATACCCTGAATATTATGAGGGACTTACAACTCTCCTGGGACGCTTCCAATATATGTATCCAAGTATAAGACCTAGAATAGCAAGAAATACGCCGGCTAAACTCGTGGTGATAGTGATTACGTTGTCAATGCTCCTGTCTCCTCGAGCATGGAGCGTGTGAAGAGTGTATCTTGACAGTTTGGCGGACACAGCATGGGCAAAGGTAAAGTTTGGTACTACGGTTGCCGCAGTATCAGTGTTCGTAGTCGCGTTCATCGGACGAAAATGTTCCATGGTACTATTATGTATGTATTTAGCTAAGTCGATAAGTTTTGTGTCCAGGGTCGGTAGTCACGTCAACCAGCTGAAGAATTTCGGATGACCTAATGCTAAAAGATTGTTATATGTGTTAGTAGTCTATATCCCTTAAGCTTCTGAGGGCCTTCTTCTTATATATATATCGTACGTACTCCCAAGCCGTCGCCCGCCTGTCACTTTAGTTGAACTCGTCAAGAACTAAGTACATATTTAGGTTTAGAGGCTGTTGGCCAAACCGCTCTATTATGTTACCCCTGTAACATGCCTATGACATCGACGACTCCGCCTCAAATATGGGCCATGAGTTGCGGCAATTTGATGGTGTTCAAAGCGGCTACCAATCAGGTAATTGGAATATAGGGCCGGCCCCACCGATCTAGCTGCCCTTTGCGCAAAAGACTCCAATAAGGTTGCCTGTCATCTGTCCGGTTGTGGTGGCTGCATATATAGTGCAGGACGGGCTACAATGCTTATTAGGTTCGCCTCTTATATGGTTCGCCTTTTCCCGTTCTTGCTGCCCTCTATCACATTCGCGAATTTCCCCCACTTTACCCATAAGTCCTTCCCAGCAGATCTTGCTTACCGCTTAGGTAATTTAATCTTGGCATCTGGCTTTTAAGGTTCATCCACGATTGGGTACTGTCGGGCACGTGACATGAAGACACACATGTACAAGAAGACATGTAATCACAACCGAAAGCGAAGGACAACAAAGTATGATGAGACAAGTATATAATTGTAGTGAGAGAGCACGATCACTAGAATCCAATCATCATCCTCTTCTCTCATCCAATTCCATTGATTACTTTGAAGAACTTTAGAGAGGCGCCACAGTACTTGTATACTAGTGGTTACCACCTCGCGACCGCGAGGTTGTGTAGCCTTCTATGGTAACTGTGATTGGCTCTGTTGTTCTGAGCAACCGGGAAGGAGCCCTTACACTAATTGTAAGGGCGCGCGGTCTAGGTCGCCTAGGCAATACCTTGGCTGAAGGACATGCATATACCGTTATTTCTCGAGGAATCCACTATCTCCGTGAATGTAGAGAGTATGTCCGGGCCAAAGAGCAGAAGGCTCGGCGCATATGCGGACAGGCAGGTAGGTGCAGACAAGTAAGACATTTCAGATCAATGTCTGGAATCGTTCTGGGGTTTATTCCCCACATCAGGAAAAAATATGTTTCGCCAAGACGCAACAGGCTCTCCCAAGGTGCAAATCTCGTCTTTTCTCCAAAAATCACATCTTTTGAACCAAATCCGCGTTTCATGAAACACTTTAGTTCCTGACTCGTCTTGTAACCTCAGTTCGTCGTTCGACTTGTCGTTCTACTTCGTCGCCCAACCCCGTCTTTTGACTCGCAGTCTTTCATCGTCTTTCGACCCCATCTCCTGACCCCGTCCTTTGACTCATCGTCTTTCCTCGTCTTTTGGCCTCGTCGTTAGATTAGTCGTTAGATTTTGTCTTTTTTATATATGCTATTTCACCTTGATATATCAGAACAGTAGTTTGATCTCGTCGAAATCCTCTTGATTTACTCCGTCATTTTGTCTCACGGTCCTACGTGTTTTCAGCACGCGATATTGCCCATAGGAGTCTTCTAGAGAATAAAGTTTATTGGATTAAAGCTCCTGGTGCGTCGTTATACTGAAAACCCTTCTGATTCTATATTGCCATATTTCAAGTACCAAATCTCTATGAAACGCCGTATTCTATATCTATATTTAAGAGCGTTGCAAAACCGATATGCCTTTGTTTCGAAACCTCGGGATCGTGAGGAAAATTTGTTTCGTCACGATCCCGAGGTTTCAAAACAAAGGCATATCGGTTTTTCAATGCTATTAGAGCCCATAGTGAAAATGATTTCCCAAAGATGATACTTCCCCCGAGAGGATACCACGACGACTAGTAGATGCCTACCTAGCTACGTGCTTGATTCCTCGCTGCCGTGTTCGATTCGGTGATGGATTTCCGTTGGGATATATATCTAAAAAAAAAAAAAGACCTTAGACTAAATTAAACTCCCTAATTCAGATTTGTGTCGTTCTCTGGACCCTCATGCAAGGACCATTTGATGCGGATTGATCGGGGGAGGTCGAGTTGCACCGCTCAAAGACTGAGTCTGGCTATCGAGCAAGCTCGCGAAAGACGAGAATGATAGGCAGGCATTGGTCTTCCGACCAGTAGATTAATCCTGCATCCTGGCTCAGTACTTTTCGCTGCTTAGGCGTGACATTGAGCTTTTCAGACGGGTGCTCCCATGGCCCCGACCTCAAGGTAAACCTTTCACAAATCGACAGACGCATACACGCATCCTCAGAAGGTCGGGAAAGCATCCAGCAGTGTACATGTCAGTGCTCTGTATTAGTACCCGCGGCTGCCCGTACAGCGGCGTTTAATAGTACCCACGTTAGATGTCATTTGAGGGACTGCTGTTTGCCTTCCCTTCCTCGTCGGGACGTGTATCAATCCAAAAAAGACTAAGTGTGGGTTATCCCACCTTTAAGCGTCGTTCCCTTTAAGCATAGTTCTAGGGGATTGAAGTCTATATAAACGTTAGTACAGATGTGAATTGCAGGACGTAGGAAGATACTCAAGATGGAGATTAAGGCGGAGGGTGGGGGGTAGATGAAGCCGTAGGGGTGGGGCCGTAGTGATAAAGGCGTGTAGAGATGATGAAGGCGAAAACATGGGGGTTACAACCCCTCTTTTCAAACCCTAGCCCTGCTTTCCGCTTAGAGCTTTCTGTTCCGGCGTTAAAGACCCTTCACCCCTTCGCTCCTTCTTCCGACCTTCGTCGTTAGGTTCACGTCTTCTGATTCTCGTCTTTCATCTGGCATCTAGATTCCACGTCTTATTACACTACTATCACTACCCACGTGGATAAAGACGTACATATCTGGGGGAAACGCGGATAATGACTGGCGCCGCTGCGAAATGAAACAGAACAAAAACATTGCCGGCGCATCAAATAGACGCCGTGACTGCCATATCGCTTTCTAGCACTATCGAAAGAGAGTAGTATATTCATTCGCCGTTGTACTTTAAAAATACATTAATAGTGTTGCATTCGAATAATCAATACCCCAAGATTCTCGTCGCCTTCACACTCCTAAAAGACCAAGTTGATTCAACGAAAGATTAACCTCCTGCATCACCTATTCACCTATTAATACCCGACGATCCTAGATCACTTATTGAGGACGGAGCTTACCAAATACGACATTAGTATATCAAGTTGAACGTACGCAGGTCGATTGTGCTATTGACCAGCCACCTCCTTGTCCCCTCCGACGGTGTTTCCGGCTAGATGTGCGGCCCCAACGATACACTTGATACCAACTACCCAAACATCGCCGGATGATGCCGCCTCGGTGATACCTCACCAGGCCGTGATTCTCATCTGTGGCTCCCTGAAAGGCCGGTTTTAGAGGTCGGATCACCGCGAGTAATCTAGCTCCCCTCCGTCTCGGGTCTTTCAACTTCAACACATTCAGGAGCGTTGGACGAAGCCCCTGTAGTGGATCGTTTAGTCCTCGTGGCCCCTGTTGAAACCAAACCCAATCCTTTCTTGGCGCTGACCCCTGTAGTCTAAACTACCTGTAGTGGCGCATGGACTACTCTTTCGCCGCCATGTAGTAGCAGTACCGGCACGTTGAGTTGCCTGAAAACCTCCACCTGCCACTCCCAAATTCTTCCTGGCATATACTCAGCGCTGACATTGAGTTCTCTCCTGAAGTAACGACCAAGATAGAAACCGAGCCTTGCCTCTGCCCCCGGTATAACCACCCTTCCCACCGTTGTCGTTTGCTCCCTGCTGCTAACTGACCTCCTTTCAACCTCTGCCTCTTCCGATCTTAGGCTTAATGGTGCTATCATCTCCAGCTCCACATCTGGATCGTCGCGGAGGTCCTCCAAATTTCGTCTGGCCTTTCGTCGTTTGTTTCTCAACGCTGGGGGCCCTAGTCGAAGGTTGTCGATAAGTTCTGCAGTAGAAAACCCCTCTCGAGCTAGCTGTATCAGATTTAGCTCCCGCATGGCGAATGTGTAGTCCCTATTGAACGTGCGCAATATCTGCATCGTCGGATTCACGCGATTGCTCCGACGATATGGTATTTTGATCTGGTCCTTGTGCGCCATCTCGCAAGATTCCGTCGAAAAGTCGGGAATGTTGCCAAACTGCCGGATATGTTCGGTGAAGTGGCTCATCAAATGAATCTTTGGAAAGTTGAAGTGCGATTCTGTTCGTAGAATTTCGTCTATTTCCGCCTGCATGTTTAGCCTTTGATCACTGACAAGTCTTGTCAAGAACGGACGATCCGCTGAGATTCGCTAATTCTACGTCAGACTCTCAGGAGCTCCCTTCGTCGTTGTGCCGCAAGTTTCTCGGTTTCCCTGCTCGCTCGGTATTTCCTGAATACGCCTTGGTCCTGTGAAAATCCTCTAGATATCCCTCCAACATATCTATCGTTGCGTCGTTATGGGACCGATCTTTCACAAGCGCCCAGTTGACAAGGGATCTGACGATCTGAGGGCTCTCTTAAAAGGCCCTACCTGACTTGGCTTTGGCCTTCTGAGGGCTGATGCTAGAGCTGGTAGGACTATCTTCAGGAAGTTTCAGATCTCCTTTCCTTGCCATTGAGTAATCGCCGATATGGTTTCGGTTGCACAAAGCCGGGATATGGAGGCATGAGGGTCCAGATCATATTGAAATCATCCAAACGATTATGCTCGTTCAGAAAGTCCTCCAACCACTCCATCAAATGTTTTAGAATTCCCAGGTAGACGACGTGAAGCATATCCGGGCCGTGAAGTAACGTAGTGAGGTCCTGAAGGGATTGTAGGTTGGTCGTATCCCACGCGCGTCGAACCACTGTTTCAACACCTTTATCCGCCTCTTCTGATCCCTCGTCGCCAGGTCAACCGACTTCAGCGCGATGTAATCATCGTACATCAGCCGATTGTTATTCTGGTTCCTGGGTAAGCCTCCGTCACTCTGTCCGGTATTCTCCCAGTCTATCAACAGGAACCTCGCACTTGGGGCACATGTTGAATATGGTGCTCAAGATGTTGCAGTTCTCCATATGGTCAGCCAACCATGATGAGCACAGGCCAGCACCGCTTTGGTAGCCGTCCGCGCAATCCATTATGACCCCCGAGTCCTGGTTGAGGTTGATTAGAGGCTCGAGGATAACTGACATAACCATCCTCAATGTTTCCGACGCCCGTAATCGCATTTTCTCCTTAGACGCCGCATCTCCGATTACCTTCGGCGGAACCGGCAGTAAGGCTAAGAGGAGATGCTGCTCGGGCCTTCGACCGCATGCCTGGGATATTGCCTATCGTCATATATACGGGCCAGCTTTTCTTGTCCCCCGAGAAGTTGGTCAGATGAGTTACATCAGAGCTACAGATGATAGGAACGACGGTAGCTCCAGGTGCAAGTCTTTCTTGCATCCCCACCACCAATCCGCCAGATGCATCTCCGAAAGCCGCAGTCCTTTTTCGTCAGATACCTTTACGACATACACCATCTCCTCCGCATAGCATCGTTGGGCTAGTAGATACCTGGCACACTCGACGGGATCCCGGTAATAGAACTCGGTCGTTTTGCCATTCCCGTCCCCGACTGTACCGTATTTGAAACTTGGTGGGGATCCGGCCATTTCCTCTAGCTTCTTTTGGAAGGTGTAGGCGGATTGGAACGTTCGTTCCTCCGCCTTAGCCTTGTGTAGACCCTCATTAAAGTAGTCGTCAATTGACGACGACGTTAGTTTGTGCTCTAAGAAGAATCTGGCTAATCGCCATTCCGCGGCATCTTTGAAAGGGGCCCAAGGTTCCCAGTCGTCCTTCAAATGGTCCCGGTAACCCTCCGATTGCCCTAGCCTGCATTCCCGCCGCAGGGTGGGTACTCGGGAGGTCGCTGGTTATCGCCCAACCCCCCAACAACTTCATCCTCATCGTCGGAGGCATCGAAGTCGGATTCTTGTACCGAGTCGGCCTCAGAATCCGTCAATTCCTCATCAGAATTGGCAATTGCCCCAATCTCCACTGGTCCTGCGCCTTCCTCTGGATCCTGATGCGGGTCGTTCTCGTCCTCGGACTCCTCGTTTGCGTGGAGGGAGGCAATGTGCCTCGTGAGATTCCCTACGCGGCGGTATGTTCTGGGGCAGTATGGGCAAAACATCTTCTTGATAGGTTCGGTGGTATTGAGTTCATGAGGTCGTGGTAGAGAGCTTATATGGTGGAGCGATTAGGCGAAGGGGGGTGGAGCAGGCGGTGATATCCTATCGACGTTGGTAGGCGTAAGCCAAGACATTCGTCAAACGACGCCTAGTCGGTAGGTGCCAAGACTCTGAATCATCTGATATCAAACGACGCCTAATCGGTAGGTGCCAAGACTCTGAATCATCTGATATCAAACCTCATCACGACGCCTAAGCTCACCACCTCTCGCCGACAAACCTCATATACAACCGACGATTCATCAAAGTTGGCGAAGCTCTTTGCCAAATCCGGAGAAGAGATGCCTTATATTCACTATGTTTCCTTTGTTTGCTTTGTTCTTCGACAGGAGTTGCCCAATTGAGCCCCACACCATAATTCTTCTTTTGAGGATCTCGGCTCTCTATATATCTCGTCGGACGCCCCATCTTCGCTTGGATATCTTCTTCATCTTCTTACCACATTCCTCATCTTCCGACGAAACCTGCAAACATCCGATTTAAAACCTCCGACGCTTCAAATTAGTCGTAATGGCGATTCCCAGAAGAGGTCACAAAGACCCTACCTGAGTCAGAGGTCAATCCCAAGACCCAACGCAAACGCCCAAATACTCGTGGAAATCCCGGCGATTCTGCAACGCCGACGCCGCCGCCGCCACCACGACAAAAACGTGGCCAAAGGGCCAAGAACGAGCCGGTCGAAGACCCTTGGATACTGCGCATGACGTTAGAAGATTGCCGGGACGCTGTAGGGACCCTGCCCCGAGCTCCTACTGTGGAAGCCGAAGGGTTGCTAACAAGTTTTGTCAGGATATGCTGGGGGCGAAGGCGCTAACTGCCTCCGACTGTAAAGCAATGCTGGGCATAACTCCGGCTGAATGGCATCATATGATGAACGATATGCGTGACTATTTACTCCGCAAGGTCATCAAAAGCAGGACACAGGCCGAGCAAGCCGAGTGGGATAAAGTAGAGCAACGACTTGAAGCGCATCCGCCATGGCCCACATATTCCCATCTCTTGAATCAGCCAGACGACGAGCAACCTATCAGGGCTCTCTCGTCAGAAAGGCATTCAACTCTATACTTCAAGACTTCTGCAAGCGAAAGTCTAAGGCAGAAAAGGAAGAGTTCGCTGAGGCGGAGAGGAACAAGGCGCGTCGATTAAAAGAGAAGCAGCCAAAGGAAAAAACCAAGCACAAGGGCGGCAAACAAAAGGGTAGGAAAGATGGAGCGGACGACGATGCCGAGGAGACCGATGAAGAGGCAGATAAAACTCCGCCCCCACCCACCCTCGACCCTGCCCTATTTGACCGGCCTGTTGGAATATCTCAAGTCGTTCCAAGTCGGTATCGTAGGTCAACGCCGGATGTCGCTGCGGAAGGGCTTTCGACCACTCCGCCGCTTCCTTTGTTAGAAACACGCAGTGGGTGATGCCTAACTGGACCCCTAAAACGATAACGACACCCCCATCCTGAGTCACACAAGGCTCCGGGCCGTATATATCGGAAGTCGTCAGAATGATCAGAGCCGAGCGGCGCCATCTCAGAAGCCAGAATAAGATACTGTATCAGCGCTCATACCCGCCGATTCGTCACTTGATAGGCTCCTTCGTCCTCGATGAGGAGTTCGCTCGTTCTCCCAAAAATCCACCCAGACCTGTAAGGAGGTATCCACTCATGCAGAATTATATGTTCCTAAAGACCGACAAGGACGTCGAGGTGTGGCTTCGGGCTTGCGCCGCGTTGCCCAAAGTACGCCTAATGGTAATTTACCATGAAGCCGACAACCAGGGGAGGCAAACCCACCACCTCCATCATTTCCCTACTTTCGTGAAAGTTGGGCGAGATGATGAAGGAGCAACTGACTGTCGACCGACTCAACTCCAAGATCATGAGTCCGGGCAGAAACAGCCCAGCCCTGACAGACCCGCAACTGACGTGGATGAGATCCCGGAGGAGGAGGACGAGGCGACCCGGAGGACGAGGACGACCGGAGGACGATGGCGACCGGAGGCCGACCTGGAGGGACGACCACCGAAGGAGAAAGACGCGGAGGAGGATGATTCGGGGGATGGGGACCCGGAGGAGGACGAGGGGGAGAAGAACCCCCAGAGCAAGGGAAAGGGACAGGCACCTGCAAAGGGGAAGGGGAAGGGGAAGGCGCCGGGGAAGGGGAATAACACGGGCGGGAGGAGGGGGACGGGGAAGGGGAGGGCACTGCCGCTGGGGACGAGGGGGACTGCTACAACGTGAGTCGGACGACCGAAGGAAAGAAAGAAGATAGACGGCTAATCCATATCCTTATGTCGCCGAACTGCACGAATGGGGCAGGGCCTTCTTCAACACCAATTAAGATAGGACTTAAATCAATAACTTCACCTGACCTGGCCCTTTTGCCGTCGTCAGAATTTACTACTATATCCCTATCATCATCTTCACCAGAGCATAACCCTATCGAATTACCAGAGTCCGGTGCTTCGTCGGTATATAGAGATATTGATACATTCGAATCGCCAGAGCCCGGCTTTGCAGCACCTATTCCCTTAACAGCTATAGCCCCTTCCCCCGCCCTCTTCTACACCAAAATCACGCCCGACACCCCTTCCTCCTCCACCCCTCTCATCCTCCCTATCGACTCCTAGTCGGCCTGGTCAGTGTCGTCGTCGAACGACCAGCCTAGCCGGTGGTCGTTTTGGTCCGGCTCCTCCACCTCCTACCGTATCCAACTATGATTGTTCAAGCATTTCAAGTTTATCACCTGTTCCTTCGAGTAGTAGTAGTGGGGCGAGGGAAATAGACGAAGGGTAGAACTAATCCCCCTAGCTTCGGCTGCTTGTAAGTTATTTCTTGGTCCTTTTGTGACTTCTCTACGTTTCTCTATTTTTCAGTAGCTCAACCCTTTGTTTGCCTTAGTCTTTTTTTGATATGCTCATCGCTTTCCTTAGCTTCTGCTTTTTTTTTTTTTTTGGATTTGGATTCGGTCGTTTGTGGATTTGGTCGCTGGACTATGGCATAATATATCATCCTAGTGGTACGTCGATATATACATGTGAATGTATCGACTGCTTGAGCTTACATTAGAATACAGAACTGTGCTAGTCTTTTGCGCTATTTCGTTTTGGGATAGCTAGTTATATTCACACTAGGCGTTTAGGATGGTGGGGCGTTTACCATCTGCTAGTCAGATATCTTACTTAGATCCCTACATGTACGTATTAATGAGATCACCGTCCATCCTATTTCGCTATTACACTCGTACGTCACTCCGCCCCACCCCCATCCCCATCCCTCGCCACCTCTTTTTTGCTCATACCCCCCCCCGGGTTGATTTCCAACTCTTTGTATCATACGACGACCATATTCCGACGATCAGATTCCGACGATGCCACGACGACTGCCAGATCCATTCAACGGGAGCGAAACTACGCCTTCTCAACAAACGCCTGTTACCAGAGGTAAAAAAGGTAAGCAAATCGCCGGGCGACGACAGGTGCACTCATCACAGGAGGTTCCCAGCACTTTTCCAGGCGAATCGACGAGGTGGACCTCAGGACCTTCCTCGCAGACACGTAGGCGAGCGGTAAACGACGAGCACCAAACATCAGGATCTTCCTCGCAAAGACGCAGACGGGTGAACGACGAGTCACAAACTTCGGGTGACGAGGGACCATCACAGAGAGCCTCAACAAATATAGATTTAAAACTTCATGGAGAAAGGTCTTTAGCCAAGGTCAGGAAGCCTCCTGTTAGAAGAGCGTCCACCTCCCCACTTTCAAGTCCTCCACCAGAAATACCTCAATCTCAGGACATCAAGGCCAAAACGCGCATTACCTACGCCTATCCGCCGCCGTCCCCCAGGACCTGGGATCATCTCAATCACGCCAGGGTTTGTCGAAGACGAATTGCCTGCACCGAGCCACCGCTTATCGCCAGAGTGCCAAATCTTCCCAACCACAGGAGTGTTCGCCGAGACGATTCCTACACCAAGCCGCCACCGTCGGGGAAGCACATTAATCGCCCTCGAAAGTCGATCACTGAGTCCCGGGTCGTTTAGGCCACCCTCAAGCAGCAGTCAGGAACATAGCCAAGGAGAAAAGTCGGTTTCAGGGAGGAGGGAATCGTCGATTGACCTTTCTTCGAAGCTCCTTACAATCAGAGGAGGAGGTAAGAGACGGAGAGATCTTGGGCGATTTGACGTTCCTCACAGGGTTTTATTGGAGAGGGCAGGATGGGATATAACGAAAGATCCCTTTTCACCAATCCTCCTTCAGTACTTGAGCTGAGAAGTATGGTCAAAAAGTCGTGGATCGAACAGAGGATCAGGAGGCGAATTAACTTTGAGCCTCGAGAGTCAGACGATTTTTCCATCAACGTGCTCGCCTCACATGATGGAAAAGCGAAGAGTATCATCAAATCGTACTACCAGTTAGAAGGTCTTACCACAGAGAGGGCCAAAGAACGGGACAAATATCTATTAGCAGGGATAGGTTCAATTGTGATCCTGACCACTACGAGTTATATATCCCATGCAATTCGTCGCTTATCAAACGTGTGTTTCTAACTGACGAAATCAGCCTGCTCAATGGCACTTTGCCGCACCGCAGATACCCCGCTTTATCGTGTACTGCTACTACAAGACTAATCGTGGGATCGCTATTAAGCATCCAGAGTTTAGCGGATATATCAATCGGACGTTTATCTGTTTAGTATCTACGGCGATCTACCACGCCCTCAGGGTTTGCGTCTTAGGGGGAAGCAACTGGAGGAACGGCGTCTTTAATAGGGATTATTGTGGCGGTAGGTGACTCCATAATAAAGCCTTTCCTAACGTAGTAACTAATGACGTCTCGAATTAGTGATCTTTGAAAGACATATGCGAACGTGGGAACGATCGTTTCCCGACGAAGAATCGTCAGGTTTGATGATAGCTAATATCCGCCGTGAAATAACAAAACGGATCAATAGAACGACCACCGCGAAAATCGTCGGCAGAGAGAGTCGGGAGGCAATCATCGACCCGGGGGTGAACAGTTTGTTGGCGGATCTCCGACGAAAGATAGGCGAGGACTTGGAAGACGATGAAGAACTGGTTCTAGATTCTAATAAAGAGTCGGAAAACGACGACGGCGAGGCAGGTGACTATTGTATGAATGAAGCTTACGACGAAAGTGATCAGGGAGAAAGTCAGGTGGACGAAGTGAATGAATCCGAAGCACCCAGGGACGTCACGGAGGAGGAAGACAATGAGGAGGAGGAACACGGTGAGTCGACTACAGGGGATATCATGAATAAAAGAGGACGTAAAAGACGGAACCTAGTTAGGCCAAATAGAAAGCGCATTCGACGATAAATGTACATAGATATTTGAATGCATTAGAGTCCTTCATGTGAGATCACTCGACTCAAAGGTGATGTATGTAGAGCCGTCTGTGGTCATCTACACACATCGGATATCCTCTCGACGTGCAAAACTCCCGTCTAATAACCTACACTCGATCGTCGTGCGTGCACAATTTCCGTTAGATATCGTCAGAACATCGTCGGAATTTGAGCCATTTAACGTCGGGGTTCGTCGCAAGTAAAGCATGGGGAAACTAGAGAGTGAATGATGAGGAAAGAGGTGGTAAAACGGCATAAATTAGTAAAAAGACGAAACTACAGGCTATCGACGAAATGAAACGAAGTACTATAGTCTTTCGACAAGGCCAGACGACAAAGTTAAACTACAGCACCAAGCAAAAGCGTCAGACGACGAGTCAGGCGACGGGGTCGAACGACTAATTTTCGTCAAAAGACGAGTTTTCGTCGGAATACCCCCGGATTACACCTTGGGAGACCCCGATCGTCTTGCGGCGCCGGGGCGCGGGGATGCAGGTAAGCAATTGGTTTTTGACGTCTTTGACGTCTTGTGCCAATTGTGGCGCCTGGGCGCCACAAGACGCAGCCACATTTTTTCCTGATGTTGGAACGGAGGAGGTCTAAAACTGCAGGTGTTTTGTGTGATGTGCAAAGGTCCATAACTAATAGGGAAGGTTTCCCATTTAGTGCCGGAATCAAATACATTTCAATGTATTTGATGAACAGTGGTTCTGTCATATATGCGGTATCGTTGAACTCGACAATTACTCCTGAGTGATATTTTTCTGGTTCCGACCCCAACCGCTTGCCCTGACCATGAAAAATAATCATAGGAGGTACCCTATTAAATCCATCTGCAAAAATACATAGTACCAAGCTGGCTTGACGTTTATCCCAACCACTTCTAGACTCCTTTACCCATATCGTTTTCTCTCCTATTGTATTATAGGTCCGTCCAGTGAGATATTCAAATGGGATAGGTGTTTCGTCAACATTGCATATATTGGATAGATCGTAACGGTTTTGACGTCTGTTTATATTAAAGCCTTCACCGACCAAAATCCGTTGTGAATAGAATAAATATGGATTGGACTGTGAGTTTCGACGGTTGAACTGAAGCCAGCTGATCACTAGGTTCCGATAATCCTCTGGGACCTTTTGGGCAGTCTTGGTTATACACCGGAGACTAATTCTGAACCGACCCAGGAAACCGGCAAACCAACCATTGGAAAAGCGAAAAATGGATGCTTCTACCTCAGGAAACAGCTCTCTGAATATCTCTTCAGAGTGTACCCTAAACCAACCTCTACGAACAGCCTGTCCTTTTTCTCTCCTATCCAAAAAAAGTCCGTAAAGTTGACTCTCTAGTTCCGGCCATTTACAGGAGGTGAAGGTGTGTTGAGAACGGATAGAACTTGATTTCGCAACTAGCTCTATTTGTTGTTGTTTCCGGACCCAATCACTGAGGGTACGTTGTGGAATACCAAATAAATCTGATGCTTCTATTTGTGTAGGAGCCCAGAAATTTCCACTAGCAATCTTCACTCCTCCAACTGTGATTTCCACAGGAATCCGGTGATGATAGAGGAACACCAAAGCTCGCAACTTTTGCTGTTGGCTCCAGGAGCGTTGCTGAAAGCGAATAGGTTTAATTTCATTAGCCTTAAAAATGCGGTCTTTGATTAATTTGGGTTTAGGTCCTGGACGTATGCGAGGCTTTGCAGTATTTTCTTGACTCGTTGAATGATGAATTAGTCTCGACATTGGTGCTTTGGACGTTTGTAACCTCAGCCTCACGATGATTGAACGGGGTACTAAGGCCAATGTCTCACCTGCCTGTCCGCATATGCGCCGAGCCTTCTGCTCTTTGGTCCGGACATACATGGAGATAGTGGATTACTCGAAAAATAACAGTAGTACTACAATACCCTATGTCTCAAAAAGCACGGAAATGAGACACTTTTGGCGGTTTGGTTGGTTGGTTGCGGAGAGTGGCAGGGATTAATGACAGGGTAGTTGACTAAGCACGACACATCAAATTCTAGGCATTGGAGGACCCCAAAACTGGGGCATATTGAGGATTGAATATCGGTGGGAGGTAAACCCCCGGGGCACGAGGAGGCCGAAGGTCTCCCGTGCCCAAAACTGGAATAGATTGAAGCACTCCACCGTTCCCTCCAGCCTGTCGCCGTTCCCTTCAGCCTGTCGCCGTTCCCTATACTGTCGCTGTTCCCTATACTGTCGCTGTTCCCTATACTCTACCGCTGTTCCCTATACTCTGTAGCTGTTTCCTCAATTGAAAGAGTGGGAACAATATATTATTGGATCAACTCGCGGTCGCGAGCTGGCCACTGCTAGTAAGTAGGTACATGTTATCGCTCGGACGGGTGACTTTTGTCAAATTCGCGACTTCCCTCTTTCAGCTATCACTAGCCTTCTATGGTAATTGTTGTGAATTCGTGATTGGCTCTGTTGTTCTTAGCAACCGGAAAAAAGCCCTTACACTAAGGGCGCACGGTCCAGGTCGGGAATTTGACAAGTTTCATCCGCCCAGGCGATACCTTGGCTGAAGGACATGCATCTACAATTACGGCTTGGCAAGCTTCGCCCTCGCGTCGGAACTCGACGACAATTGGTTGGGGAATGTGTGAGTGCGACAGGCTGGGGCCAATAAGACCTGCCAAGAGTTCCTATCTTGAATGGGGGATCAAAAAACTAAAAATATATATAAAATATTGTATCTATATGCTATTTAAGTACAAATTTGACTATGTAGAGATAACTTTCAGCAGGCAGCAGTAAATTGAGGACTAAGTTTTGGCCTCTTAAGTTTCTTGGGGTACATGGTTGATATATGCGGCCCAAGGGGGCCAACTTGATACTCCAGGCCAACTAGAAGTTTCTCCTGGTGGTTCTACCAACCAGGCGCAGTTCTGACCACTTACCCTCACACCTAAGTACCATAGATTTGAACGATGGAAGTGTTGCATGGTGCAGCGCGCTGAAGGCTTGTTTATGTAAGATAGGGGTTTGATTTGTGGTGGAGGTCGAACTAAACTGCTCGAACCAATGAACGATGATGATCGTAAGATCTTAAGAGCTCGCCCCACCAGGTCTTGGCGCTTTTTTACATACAAAACTAGGTAAATGGCATCTCCTATAACTTTTTCACTAGACAAGATATCAAAAATCTAACACACAAAAGTCTTCATCATACCTATATCTACAATTTTGTGTGTTAGGTTTTTGTTATCTTGCCTTGTTGAAAAGGTTATGAGCGATACAACTTTTGTCACCTTTAATTAAGCCGCGCCGCACCATACATCGATAAACCAACAAGGCGTAGTTTAGTTTAGACCGAGAGATACTGTACCAGTCGATGAAGTTGCCAGAGGGCTCCAGAGGACCGGACCCATTCTTTCACACTTCCAGTAAGACTAAGACCCAGATCGGCCATAAATATTGCAGTACAGTACTGATAACCAACTTCGATCAATGTTTCTGGCTTCACGCAATATATTATGATGTACGCGCGTGCGAGTATATCATATTCCATAAGAAGTTGTGAGGGTGGATAGTGATACAGGTGGTAAGTCGTCTCAAGTACTGCGTACGTCGATTGTATTTTAGATATTTGGATATTTTTTTTCGGGAAAAAAAGAAACGGCTACAAATGGAAAGAGAGAAACGAATGCGCCAAGCCCAATAAACCCCCGATAACACCAAAGAAAAGAAAAAAAAGGGCATATCCGTGTATTATAAAATCAAAAGAAGGTCTGTCGCTGAGTTTAGAACCGGAGATATTGTGAACCTGTAATGCAGTGGATGTTAGTTTGTGAATCCGAAGAGTTTATGTTTCGTTTTACCTTGTTACTAGCTTATTAGGCCCTTGTGGTATCGGCAGGCCCAACCCCACGCTCTTCCTCGTCAACCGTCGAGTGCCGGGTTGGTACTGCAAGCCCGTTGTTACCAGCTGCAATATCGCTTAGCGCATTTCCGACACCTAGGTTGCGGTCACCGGTATTGGCAGGGAAGGTGTGGGACAGGTAGAACGTGCATAGGTGTAAGAAGACGCGATTGACATCGATCGTTACCAGATTTGACGGGAGTGTAGCCACAGCGCTGTTGTGTGGGGTGGGAGTAGCCGCATTTGATGACTAAACATTATTAGATTTTTGTTAGTCGTAGGGTTAGGGGAGGGGGGGGGGGATGAACTAGCTAGCAACAGATGAACTTTCGAGGTATAGGGAAAGGTAGACTGACATTGTTTGTGTTTCGGATTCGCTTCCAATATCTATATCCTTGAACTAGGCCGATAATTGCAATAAATACACCAGCTATACTGGAAGCGATTGTGATCACATCGGCACTGATGCTTCTTGCTTCACTACGGGTATGAAGAACATGGAGGCTATAGTGTGGGATATTGTGTGAAAATGCGGAAGCGGTGAGAGAAGGTTCGGTTGAATAATTAGGGGACATTAGCGCTACAGCTCAAAAGCTTGATGGTACGCTCGGGACTGGAATTTGGTGTCGTTATACTCAACCGTTACTAAAAGGTCGATATGCGTTTGGTTGCAACGATATCCGACGACTTAGTTAACGCGCGAGTAGAGAGGTTGCTTTTATATTATAAGAGGTACTGGTACGTGCTGAAGGCCGGGGAAAAAGGACCGAGAAGTGCTACGGTTATGAGGTGATTGCCCTTGCAAAAGGTACTGCTATAAGAGGCTTCCGCTGTAGTCGGCTTTGGTCTGGTGTGCGCGTTAAAAATTAAAATACAATATGTGCGGGGCTCGGGCATGTTATTATACGCAGGGTGTACCTACAAATTGTAGGTAGTGCGGCACCCCGAAAATCGCGCGTAAGAGGATAGCAGCACTTGCATTTTCAACAACTCTTGGAGCTACAGGCGTATTGGCAGAGTTGATCCTATGCGAGGTTAGTGAATGGGGCGATGTAACAAGTCGCCGCCTTGGATTCCCAATTGGCAGTGTGTGGACGATGCCACTACAAGTTATCCCCTGGGCTGGTGAGACTCGCGGAATCCAGGACTTCCTGTTCGGGCTGTGGCAAAGTCACTGAGCCCGTCACTTTCTGTGGGTGTTTCAACAGACCAGGGGATACACCGCAATCGTTCTATGCACCACATCCCCTGCATGTACTACGGGTGTAGGGGTAAGTCTCCAGAGCTGTGGCCTGTTGCAACCAATGATGGCAGCGACCCGGGGTCGCTGAATTTTAGGAAAGGGTCGGATTTTTAAGACCCAGGTCAGAAGGGGTCACTGATAGGTCATCTGTATATAGGGTTTAGGTTTTATTGTTTCTTGGCATCCTGCCTACAACACGCTCCCACAACAACACCTTCCCCACTTCTACCCTATCCACAACAATACTTACAACGCGTTCCTCAACCATCACTTTACTTACAACAACTACACCAATACAGCAACAAAAGTTTTAAACCGGCAGATTTTCAGCTTAAAGCAAGTGTGTTTTAGACCGGCAGGTCTTCAACCACTGTTTACTGTTACTATCAACTTTAACCGTTACTTGACTTTGTCTTGTAAGCAAGTTATTTTCCATTGATCTTTGATCTTTAGGATTGGCTTTTCCGATACAGAAAATATATTAATAAGAGGAGATTTTTAATAACTAGTATATACAACGTTAACAAATAATAATTGAAGTTGATATTTTAACCATCAGTCGCAGCAGCTATAACCTCGTCTTCTTCAACAAAATATCCGTCACCATTAATTGCCAGATTGTGTGCCCTTCTCTCCGCTAATTCGGTTGTATGACATGAATTGACAATAATATCTTCAGCAAATCCTTGACTCAATGTCCCAAATAATTCCTCCTCTTGTGATAAATATTTATCCGCTATGAATAAAACACTATCGAAATGTAAACCGGAATGAATTTTAAACAAAGTTGACAACGGAATTTTGAAAGATCCAGGGTGTACAAAATCAAAATCCTCCTCATTGGTCATACTACCCAGCCATGCAAGAGCTTCTACATCAAATGCTTCTTGTGTCAGTAGAGCATCTCCCGTCAATTCTGTTTCATAAATAATATGAGGTAAATTGGTAGTTGAGGGGTTTGGGCTAAGTTGTTGGGGTTCGTCTAGTCGTCTTCGTTTTTGTGGTATTTGGCTTTGATATTGTTTGTTCTTTCCGTAAATGTGCTTTTACTTTAGCAATAGCAGTAGCTTTTTTGTGATCCATTCTGTTTCGGAGTTTACTGTGAATTATACCAAGGCTGGAAAATCTTCGTTCACAACTAGCAGAGTTTGGACAAACAGAAAAGAGTCGTAAAGCAAATTGTGCGAGGCTGTGAGATTGTTTGTCGGAGGATACAATTTGCCAAATTGTTGAAGGATCAGGTAAAGTATTTGCTGATTTAGCTTGTTGTTTGAAAATTTTAATGGTATCCCAAAAGTGATTGTCAAATGGTGGTGTTCATGTGTGATAACCGAGGAATGATGGTACAAAATCGGTACACGGATTCGGAAATGATTCAAGATATAACTCGTAAGCAATACTGGCAAGTCGTAAAGGCTGTAATTGTTGTTCCTCTGGATTAAATGATTCATGAATTGTTGCTCCAGTTTTCTTTGTATCGTCTCGTCCTTCAAAGGGATTGAGTATAATTGTTAAAATAAAAAGACGTTGATCTACTTTTGCCCATCTTTTTTCTAAAGAGCTGATAGCATTAAACGTAATTTCCTACTCAAAGTTTAGTTATATTTTATTTAATTGTAGTAAGTTAGGAATTAACAATTTACCTCTTCTAACTTATCTAAAATTTGCAACTCCGAATCTTGTACCTTAATATAGTACGTACTAAGATATCCTAATACCAAACAAACTTCATTGAGCCTCAAATTATTGCGTTGAAAAATCATGTTTGCAAGTGCTAATGGTCGAATATGTATGTTGAAACGATTCAGTGATAACCAGAAGTCTTCATCTTGCTAAACGAATAATACGTTGAGCTTTTATCTGCGATTCATTGTCTCTACCAATACTCTCCAAAAGATGAATGCGTGTAAAACCCGAAGTCAAACCTTCAATATAAGGCTTTAACTTATATAATCTGACACTTGCGTGATAGGTAGAGGTCCATCGTGTAATAACACTTGTCAGAAGAGTAAGAGGCTGAGAAACATTGTTGTTTTTCTGTGCTTCCAACAGCATAAATCGGGGGATTGAATGATTATTGAACTAATGGATCATAAATGTGGAAGAACTGATCACATCTTTAACTACAGTGCTACTTTGAACAATATTCCGTAAAATTAAATTGCACTGTTAATGTATTAATTTATTTTGAATTTAAAGTTTTGGGATATTTTGGATTCATTTTATTTACCTGGTGGGCAAAACAAATAATTGTAATCAGCCATGGATATTTTTCCTTTAACTGTTTCTGCGCAGATCTGCAATCAGGGCCGTCGTCGGTACGTATCGCTACAACAATAATATTCCAAGGTTCAGATTGCAGTTCATTGAAATGCTGGTCTAAAAGTTTGAACATTTGATCTCCTGTTTTTGGTTTATCTGTTACGTCATTTACTTTGAAGATGAAGGTTTTACCACCGTGATTAATAACCGTTCCAACAAGGTCTTCCTTTTTGATGTTTTTCCAACCGTCTGCAGCTAAAGTAATCATCTTCTCACTGACTTCCTTTTTGATATCAAATTCAGCCGTATTGGTGAGTTTTTGTAAAAGAGATCCTCCAATTGCTTTACGGGAAGGGAGTTGTAGACTTTGACGAAGTTGATGAAAAAGTTTTTTGACTTCTGGATCTTCAACCAATCTTTCAGGCAAGTTTGCGGAAATAGTTGCTTTTGCAATTTGAAGATGAAACTCTTCAATCTGTATTGATGATAACGGAATATCGTCAACCAAAGTCCAGAGTAAACGTTGTTGTAAAATACCTGGCTGTTTTCGAATTTGACCGCAGGCTGTGCAGGGATCAATAGGTTCCTTGTTGCTAGTGGTAACATCCGTAGATACCTGATTAGCTGGAAGTTGCTGGCTAGTCAGCGATAGTCGCGGAGATCCATGTTTGAGAAATTAACATTGATCTTTTGCTTCTTGACTCGCATACAGGCATCGTAAGAGAATATAATTTAACAGCATATCCCGTTTGGAGGTAAGCGTAGTAATCTCCGCTTTAGCTATTCATAAGTTTTAGCACAATTGAAATCACAGCCTCGGCATGCTTTTAGTTTAACGTACCTAGTTCAAGCAATGTCGTAGTTTCTTGTTGGCTCAAAGTTTGATGGATACGGTAGAATTCGTCTCTTTCAACAATTACAGTCCGTTGATGCGCAACACAAAATTTGCACCATTCTTTGTAGTTTCTTTTATTATGTTTCTTTGCTGATACATGAAAGAAATCCCATTCTGCTCCCCGTTCGGGCATCTTGTTCAGTTGAGTTCAAGTTTTGATGTTGTTTGGTGTAGAAAACATTTTTTGCGAACGCAAATTTTTACCCATTCTTAATCAGTTGATTACTAATCTTGTACCCTTAAGACCAGGTCATACTATTTTTATGACCCAGGGTCATTGATAGGGTCGGTGGGAGGACCGGTCATAGTGCTTCCGGGGGTCGCTGTCAACACTGGTTGCAACCATGGCCATAGTTCTGGAGACTTACCCCTACACCCGTAGTACTGTCTCACCCCAACGGTGGGAGTTAATGCATGCATACATGTAGGATTATAGATATTATATACCCATTAACATGAATAATGAAAAACGGTAAAACCGTGTTAATTAATATCTCGGCGCCTCAGCCCGGGACACTCATATTGCCGTTGAAGCGCTAGAAAATTGTTGACTAGGATCTTGCAGCGCCCGACAAAAGCAGTTCCCCTCCAAAGCTGACACACCCTCCGGCTTCTACCACTACCGTCAGGGGACAGTCGACTACGAGGGGCCAACCTGCGGGATATCTAGTCCTTTTAATTTCTATTGGCCTAAAGTCCCCTGTTCGTCAACTGGTGGTATTCGTCAAGCGACGGTGGACGACTGTACCTATCTGGCGGATGTGTAAGGCCTTTGGAGAATCCCTCTCACGCGTTAACGTGC
Organism: Morchella sp. 2018-W30; assembly: GCA_024713625.1. Lineage (NCBI taxonomy): Eukaryota > Fungi > Ascomycota > Pezizomycetes > Pezizales > Morchellaceae > Morchella > Morchella sp. 2018-W30. The sequence goes on from JAMJEW010000017.1 coordinate 1,470,511, forward strand.
CCTATCCAGGATATGGTTGACCGAGATAGGGCAGCAGCGTGCGAATTTTGCTGCGTCTAAGTTCTCCAAAGACTAGGCGAACTACTTACCCTCACCCGAAATAGAGATCACATGATATTTATACATGAGAGAGATTCTCCAGGGGTCTTGCACGTCCGCCGGATGGCTCGGAAAGGCATAGAACCTTAAAGGAAGAAAAAACACCATAATAGAGTGTCCGGTCTAAACACGGCCCTAGTCTTGTATAGTGAGTCGCGGCTTCCTGAAAGCGAACGGCATTACAACGTCCTAGCCCTAGCACCGCGTACCGTCCGCCCGCCCGCCCGCCCGCCCGCCCGCCCCCCATTCTTCTTCACTACTCATTGCTAATATTTAGAGATCTATTGACTTCATTTAATGGTGAGGGTATCAGGCGTAGGCTTATGGGTCTGGAGGTCCTATCCAGCATTTCCTTTTATATAGTAGATACCGAGTACCGGGGCAAAAAATCTCGATCTCGGTCGTTCTAGTCTATGTATGAGTTCTCTATATGGGTATATATACCTACGCTATGATTTATGATGGTGGGGTCTAAACGAGACTGCATATTTCTGTCTACATTACAATTGTTTGTAAGTACTGCAGAAGCTGGAAAGTACAATTAGATGAGTGCTTGTTTGTATGTATAAATACAACAAATGTATCAACAACGTCAACGGCCCCTAGCTCTGTTTCTGAGCGATCTAATGATTGATGGATTTTACGAATATAATAAAAGGGAACTACTAGATAGGAATAGATAGATCGAGGATACGAGTGTGTGAAGGGAATCTTGAGGGTTAGATCTTTGAGGACCCTTAACGATGTTGATCAAATTCATACTAATCCTTCCCAGTTCCATGAGCTTTCCCTCGACAGTTGCCGTCGGACTTAGCAGTACCGGAGCAAGTTAAGAGTTCTTCCCACCAGGTGGGGAGGTGGCATTATATATATCAGGGCGTAGCTTAAAATCACGGGCTCTCGACCGGGTTTAGGGCTTCTAGGCTACCGGAGATTTATATAGGGGGTTTCAATCCAAGCCTACATGTGTTGGTTCTAGCGGGTGAAGAACACTATGGGGTAAAGCAGTGCCCGTACCCCCTCCCGTGCGTGGGGGTCAGTTTTTAGATATAGTTGCAACGATGCGGGAGCCAGCTACAAGAAATCGCCTTCATATAGATCTGGAAACCTATACATGTAGTTATAGGGAAGTACATGTAGTTCAATAAATCTATGGATATTCTAGGTTATAAAACACTCAAGCTTGTTGATGCTAACGGAGTGGCGAAGATGTAGACAAGAGAAGATAAATCCCATTCTGTTAAATGTGCAATACATGAGATCATCGGAGGCAGAGGGTAGTAGTAGGAGCCTCAGAGGCAACCTGAACTCTTTACATTAGTGTTGATTCAAAACCCAACCGGCTAATAAGCATCTGTTGCGATAGATAGAGCACAATACAGAATAGACATGACTACATGCATGTATACTGTCAAGTAAATACAGGATATTTTTCGATCCACCTTAAGAGATTTCTGTGCCAACATCTTTCCCCCTTTCAAGGTGCTATGGAACTGTGTAATTTCAACCTTGCGGGCTGTCCTGTTCATATAAACTTACTCTCCATCGTACCAAAGCGGGGCAGATTCCGATCAACATAGCCCCATCCGGCCCCAAGCAAGGCGCACCAGGCTCCTATGGATCGACACCAACTGCCGGCTTAAGGGGCAGTATAGAAGGTATGTTCCTATTCGACATGAGGACATATAAGAAAGAAGCTCCCATGCTTGTGTTTGGCTATAGGAACGGGGGTTCTAAAGGCTCCTCTTCCGAAAGGTGTTGTGGCTGGTTGCGTTGTCATGTACCTACGATGCTATGCGTTGTCGTGAAACTCAAGACAAGGCTGCGAATTTGAACGAGGCTACAATAAAAAGTATTGCTGTTGCCTGAGTCATATATACTATGTATCACAGATAAAAAAATCTGCCTAGCGGAGTCATAGAACAAGGCTTTGAGAGAAAAAAAAAACATTGAGAAGAACATTCCCAATCTTCGAAACTTACAGTACGATCATGACGTATGTCTACTGACGTGGTCTGGCAAAGTTCGATACGAGGCTATGCTGCGCCTCCGGCCCGTCCCAACAGCGCGAGGTCAGCTCTGCCTAGCTCAACCCACTTACATAGGCATAATATAATGTGTATAGTAGAAATCCATTGGGCAATAGTATCCCAACACGGCCCGGAGCTGGGTAATTCATGTAGGCTTTGAAACACCACGCAAGACTCCTTAAATGCCAGCTCACGATATGGCACTGGTGGCCCTATGTAATTACGTAGTCGAGACGATCATGTGGATGAGTGGTCACCGATCTCTGCCTTCCGTATACGTAGATATATAGGAGAGACTTGCGTACGTGTTACCAAGCCTGTCGACGTGAAAGGTTGGGAGTGTTGGGGGTTGCTTCGTATTGCATGTGCTATCACTCGGAGATAGGGGTGCTAAGCCTTTTCGTTATTGTTTATTATTTATACTTCATACTCAGTCGTTAATTAAAAAGTTGAAATTTTTGATAAGCGTTTGGCTGCAACGATTTCCGACGACTTAGCTAACGCGAGTACAGCATTTTAGCTATTATAATTAGTCAGAAATTACCGATATTGGAATATATATTAGCTACAACAGAGTGATATATATATAAGAGACGATCTGTGCAAAGTTAATAGGAAGTTGGCAAACTGAATATGGGAAACCTTTTCAAACGTCGTAGGCCTCTCTAATATACCGGTGTTGTAATCAAAGTCACTTTGGTCATTTCTAAGAAGAGTAATATACGCGCACAAACTGCATGTATTTCATAAATTACCCCATTCTAAAGAAGTAGGCACGCTTAGCTACCCGAACCAACAGTAGAACCAAAGTCGAAAACTTTCAACTTCCGTTGTTGGAGCAACATGAGGTACCTAGGGCGAGGGTTAAAAAGTTTCAGAATTTAAAACTCAAATTTGAGGTGTCTCTGCAAGTCATAATTCTGGTTTTGAAGATTTGGGCATTCCTATACAAATCCTTGCATGGCGACGGGCATGAAAACGCCTATGAAAACCTATGTCCAAGCTGGTACTACTCGCGACAGGTAACAAGTACCCGAAAATGCACGTCCTAATCTGCAGTTTCTATTGGAGTAGAAGTCATATTCGGGTACTTGTTACCTGTCGCGAGTATAACTCTATTCGTCTATCTATTGCTGGCTGCTAGAGGAACAGCGGGATCTGTTAGTAAAGCCACCCTAGATCCGCTTTTTCTTGGGAGGGGGGCAGCACCCACCGACAGACGGAGGTCCAGTTTTGTCGGGGTCTGGCCCTGTTGTCTATTTAAGCATAAGTTCTGTGTGGGTGCATGCAAAAATTGATTAAAATCTTGATATAGATTAAGGTGCTAGCCGAGAGAGATGGATCATCCACGTGTGCATACGTAATACTATGCTTTAATCTAAATACCCGAGTCCATGGTTATAGGCATGGGTCCTTGCTCCTTGGCATTATTATTCGTGTAGCCATGGCCTTGGCAATCGAATGAATGCGGGGTTGCCACACCACCAAGCTAGCTTGTCTGTATACATAATACCCACTACTCCCATCTTCTCTTCTGTTAGATACCCACTCTCCAATTGTTTCGGAAGTCAACATAGCGATATCAATCCGAGTTAAAGTATTATAGGTATTGCCGACAATTATCACTAGCACTACCTTCAAAGATTATACGGCACCTATATACATGGATTACCCCGACCGACACGCATGTATGTACAAGGCCTGAACCGCCGGTTATTGAACGATAATACCTTACTATAACTTTTATAACTCGATCGAAGGTACGGTGCCCACTAAAAACCGAAGAACCGCCGTTGAAAATACCACTACCTGAATTGGCCCGGGGTGTTGCAAAATACCAGTACCACAGCACATACACACCGTTCTCTTGTGTTAATTCAGGGTCTTACGCTGTATATGTAGCTGGCGGTCCCGCTTCTAATTAACAACTGAGTAGGCACCCACATAAGCAACAGCTGTGTGCGGCCAGGGCGCCGCTTCCAACGCCAAACATGAGTAAATTCTGGTTTAGTCGATCGGATCAGATAAACTCTGTCTATGTACTTCGGGGTGTAGGGGTAAGTGAGAAGACACCCTTCACACAATCCTGGTAGCTTGGTGTCTTCTCACTTACCCCCTGCGCCCGAAGTACATACCATAGCTATCGTTGTCTGTTTGGGTGGACTTGGGTCATTTGCTTTAATTAACGATCTACGCCGCCGCGACGCTACCATAAAGAAAGGTTATCCTTACAGTAGAGAGTGAGTGTTCGGAGGGAAGATAGCAGAATAAATCTAAATCGTTAATAGGTTGTTGAAGTGTCTACCAAATAACCATCGTAACTTTCGTTGTTTGTTTCTGCCAACGCTCGACCATATCTGGTGGGAAGCATTGAAAACTACCAAGATGCAAAGCTCGGCAACAAAAGAGAATAGTGTCATTTCTAGTACAAGTGCATACAAAAGAACAAAAGAGAGCATATATAAAGAACGTAACTCTCATCATCCGTATTCCCATACATCGAATCTCCTCCTATTTCCCATTTAAACAAAAGAAAGAAAGGAAAGTCCAACAACAAGTACGCCGTAAACTCCGTCTTGGGCCAATTTAAAGAGTACATCTAGATCTATAGAGCTTAGTACTAATGCCTTGAAGCATTATCACCCAATTCAGGTGTTCCCTCCTCTTGTATAACTGCAATTGATTCAAGTTCGACTACGCTATCCGCCTTTATTGCATCGTTCTCGGGTCGTGGGGTGTGATTAGCTATACGTATGCACGCGAGGATGGTACAAATCGCGTAAGCGATATGGCGCGCATCCGCTGTGCTAGCAGAGATGGGCTGCCGCGCCCGCTGGTTCTCGGAAAGGGTTGCTGACTAAGGTAACAATTCATGTCAGGAAAGTTCAACCCACGTGACAAAGTAAACATTTAATGTTCCAAAGCAGTACAGTCGAATGTCTCTATAAAGGTTTACTGAACCAGGGCCAGAAGCTGATACCATTATACCGTAGGAACTCGACAAATACAGACCGTTGCCGAGCATGTGGCTTGCAGAATTATGAGATCATTATTCAAGTTCTAAAAAATTACAGGTCCGAGCTCACTCATCTTGGAGTCTATACTCCGTATCATTACATGTAATAATAGGTAGTTCTAGGTTTTCTTTCTCAGATGTTCCGTAACCAGCTTCCTCCTCTGAGCGAGCCCAATCACCAATAACTAATTCTCCAGGAGCAAAACCCTTTATTTTGATCTCATTATCACGGGATCCATCTACAGGTAGTGAAATACCTGTATCCTTAAAGCTTTGAATTACTATTTTTCGCTTTTCAGGATTGTTGTGCCATGTTTCCCATGCTTGACCTACGGCTTCTGTTGTCACAATCCGATGTTGACTTACACTCCATTTATCTATATCCCGGTCTTCTTCCATGCGTTCTCGTGCTACTTCAGTAAATTCTTTGACTAAACCCTTAAAGGGTTTGTTGACAGCGACATCAAGTGGTTGTGTCATGGATGTGGTTCCAGCTGGAATTAAGGAGGGAATAATATTGTTGTCTCGGCATTTTTGAATTACAGTTGGTGTAAGGTGAGCTCGATAGCGATCATAAACAAATAGTGATCGTTGGTTTCCAAAAATTGGAACAAGGTATTTTTCAATGAATTTAGCGAAAAGAGCCTCATTCATCCAACCAGTTGGTGTAAACTCCACATGGACGCGTTTATCCCAAAATCTTGCCTCCTTTTCACGTACTTTGTCCCCAGTAGCTGCAGTAAATATTAAAATAGGTGGAACACGTGGAACACCGTCTGCAAAGATGCATAAAAAAAGGGTGCATTGCCGTTTCTCTGATCCAGACTCTGAACTTTTAGACCATATCGTATTTGCCCCCTTTATATGATATTGTCACGGCATATCTTGGGCGCTAGGAAATGGAAGAAACGATTGGTAATTGTATCGGGTTGCTTCGGGTTGGGACGATCGGGTTTAGTATAGGAGATCGGTTAGGGATGTTGGTATTGTTTTCTTTGGGTTTCTATGGGATTCCGTGGTATGGATTAGTAATCGGTGGGATGAAAGGCTATATATATGGGTTCGGATCTCCTTTGTCTTTTCTTTCTTCTTTCCTTACGCAACCTCCTGTTATTAAACCCTTTTCTTTGGGTTCCTGTTTCTAGTTTACTTTCGGGTTCTCTCCTCTGGTTCTTATTCGCAATATCTTGGTTATCTTATTACCCGTCTCCGTTATCGGTTGTGCGCTTGGTGACACGCGTCCTGAATCGATCGCCGGTACCCTTGGCCTTCTGTTCCACTCTGATTCGTATCTGTCCGCAGTCCGTATTGGCCACTGATCTCCCTCACACCAGGACCCCCCGGACCCGCTCCGTAACATTAGGTTGCGTCCTCCCCAACCAACCGGCACAATATTACCATGTCCTCCGATCTTGCTCCCCTGATGGAGCGCCTCCGGGCCTTCATCGGGGCATACCCAGTACCCGACGAGTGCGATGGTGCGGAATGGTGTCAGGCCTATGACCTTATTGAGGACACTCTGGCCACCATTTCTTTGCTCTCCCCTCCGGCTCCTACTCCCGCCCCTGAACCCGCTGCCCCAGTCGCCTCCGCTCCCAGTCCTGATTGTCCCCCCGCCACGGTTACTGAGTCCGTCTATACTGAGGTTGTCACCAGCCTCGCCTCCGCTAATGCCGACCTTGAAATTTCCCGTCACGCCACTGCTGCCGCCGTATCCAATTGCGAAGCCCTGATTCAGGAAATCGCAGACCTTGAACAAGATTTGGAGGAATCCGAGTCTCAACTTACCGCCACCGCTCGCTATCTTGAAATCGCCACCGCCAACGGCGAGGTTCTCCTTGAAGACCTATTCGCTTGGGAAACCTATGCAAAGGAACTCGAAACAGACCTCGCCGCCGTTGTTACTTCTGTCTCCGCCCCCCGCACTAAAACCCGCTATCTTGCTCCCCGCTCCCAGGACCCTCGAACCCTCGACAACTGGCGCCGTGAGCCAGTTGCTCAAATGCCCCAAAACCAGCAGTTAAAAGGTCAGCCCCTCCGGTAAATATTGGCATACCGGAGGGGCCTGCCCCGCCACTCACTACTGCACCCCGTATCGTTTCCGCCCCAGGTCCCGCCCCAGCCACCGCACCCGCCTTCGTTATGTCAGCTATTCCTAGTTCAGAGGAAGGTTTGACTGACGATCAGCTGGTTATTGAATGCACGGTGTCTCAGTATTCTTGCCCTCCGGCCCGTACCCATGCCTTGGTCGATACAGGGGCCTCTGGTTATGCGTTTATGGACGCTGCCTTTGCTAAATCCCATGGTATCGCCCTTACGCCCCTTCATACTCCCCGCGCCCTGACGGTCATCGACGGCCGGCTCATTGAGTCTGGCCAGATTACCCATATCGCCAGACTGGAATTGGTTATTAACGGACACCGTGAGTATGCCCCGTTCTTTGTAACAAAGTTAGGGAATTATCCAATCGTGCTGGGTCTGCCCTGGATGAGGCACCATGATGTTACTCTTCGGCCCCGCCAAAACCAGGTTCTCTTTTCGTCCCCGTCCTGTCTCCGCCAGTGCTCCCCTCTCGGTCAGCCAGTAGTTGCCCAAGGGATTACTTCTAAGGCCTCTTTTCCGCATGCTCCGATCCACGTCGCCGCCATTGGTGCTCACCCCTTTCGCCGCCTAACACGCAAGCAAGGGAACGTACTTCTATGCGCTTCGCTACGGATGATCGATGATGTCCTGGCGTCCCCCGGTCCCCATCTTGCCAATGTCCCAGTCGAGCTCCACAGATTCGGTAAAATGTTTCTGGAATCCTCGGCTTCTATCTTGCCGCCTCATCGTCCACACGATCTCGCCATTGTCCTAGAGGATGGAAAACAACCTCCCTTCAGGCCAATGTATAATATGTCCCGAAACGAGCTCCAGGCCCTCCGCGATTACATCACGGAGAACCTGTCCAAGGGCTTTATTCGTTTTTCCAAGTCCCCCGCCGGTGCCCCAATTTTGTTTGTTAAGAAAGCCGATGGATCCCTCCGCCTTTGTGTGGATTACCGGGGACTGAACGAGATAACAATAAAGAATCGCCACCCGCTGCCCCTGCTCCCGGAAACCTTGACCCAGATCGCCAAAGCCAAGTACTATACCAAGCTCGATCTTCGCTGGGGCTACCATCAGCTTCGGATTAAAGAAGGAGACGAATGGAAGACGGCCTTTAGGACACGCCAAGGTCATTTTGAATATCAAGTTATGCCCTTCGGCCTTACCAATGCTCCTGCTGCCTTTCAACACTGGATTAATGATCTTTTACGTCCCCACCTGGATGATTTCTGTACGGCCTATCTGGACGACATCCTAATCTATTCCGATAACATGGAGCAGCACAAGGAACACGTCCGAAGGATTATGGACATTCTGGAACAAAATAATGTACATCTGAAACCAGAGAAATGCGAATTCTACGTTCAGGAAGTAAAGTACCTAGGCATGATTATTTCTCCCGACGGCATCGGTATGGACCCTAAAAAAGTCTCAGCGGTTAGCGAGTGGGAAACCCCTAAGGACCTTAAGGATGTGCAGTGCTTCCTAGGATTTGCGAACTTTTATCGGCGTTTTATTTATGGCTATAGCAAAGTGGTATCCCCCCTCACGGCATTGACCAAAAAGAAGGTAAAATTTCTATGGTCACCCCAAGCGGACAAGGCATTTAGGAATCTGAAGGAAGCCTTTATTTCGGCCCCGATTCTTAGACACTTCGACCCAGATCGGAAGATTATTGTAGAAACCGATGCAAGCGACTATGTTTCTGCTGCAATTTTGTCTCAACACGATGACGAAGGAATCTTACACCCTGTTGCTTTCTTTTCTGGGAAACACTCCCCGGCGGAGTGCAACTATGAGATTTATGATAAGGAACTTCTAGCAATAATTCGGGCATTTGAAGAATGGCGATACCACCTGGAGGGCGCACGATTTCCTATTATGGTTTTATCCGATCATAAGAACCTGGAATACTTTATGACCAAAAGGGATTTGAATCGCCGCCAAGCTCGATGGTCTGAATATTTGTCACGTTTTGATTATGTTATTCAGTTTCGCCCAGGAAAGCAAGGAGGAAAACCGGATGCCTTAACTAGAAGGTCAGGAGACCTTCCTAAGGAGGGGGATGAGCGTCTGAGACACCAGAGCCAGATTATTCTGAAGCAAGAAAATTTGGAATCAGGAGGAAAACTAGGTTTGTTAGCGGGTTCTTTTGCAAATGAACCCGCTGAAAGGATCGTATCTTTATCTGCTTTATTTGCACAAGCTTACCAGATCGATAGTTTTCCCAGTAAAGTTTTAACGATGCTCCGTACGAAGGTAAAATATTCACGCGAGATTTCCCTGGCTGAATGCGCCGAGTCCCCCGAAGGCCTCCTTTTGTATCGAAACCTGGTCTATGTACCCGCCGCCGACGATCTTAAGCTTCGCCTAGTGCAAGAACATCACGATTCCCCCTTAGCAGGACACCCCGGCCGTGCCAAAACTTTGGAACTTTTGTCCCGTACATACTATTGGCCTACTATGAGGAAGTACGTTGATCAATATGTTCAAAATTGTCATCTTTGTCGGCAAAGCAAGGCGCCCCGGAATAGTCCCCAAGGAGTTCTTCGTCCACTCCCGATTCCCGCCAGTCCCTGGACCGATATTTCTATGGATTTCGTAACAGGCCTTCCAGAAAGCAACGGGTTTACGGCAATCCTAGTGGTGGTTGACCGTCTTACTAAAATGCGACATTTGATACCCTGTACTGAGGAAACCAATGCCCCCGCCCTGGCTGACCTGTTCGTGGATTATGTTTGGAAGCTACATGGACTACCGGAAACCATCGTCTCGGATCGAGGGACCCAATTTACTTCGGATTTCTGGAAATCGCTTTGTTCTCGTTTGGAAATTTCTTCTCGCTACTCGACGGCTTTTCATCCCCAAACAGATGGCCAGACTGAGCGGATGAATGCCATTATGGAACAATATCTGCGGGCCTATGTCTCCTATCAACAGGATGACTGGAGTCGTTACTTGCCCCTTGCCGAATTTGCTGCCAATAATCATGTTTCAGAAACCACCAATATGTCTCCCTTCCAGGCGAACTTTGGAAAACACCCTCGTATGTCCTTCGGGCCCCTAGTACATGGAACTACTACCGCAGAGGACAAAGCGAATGGTATGGCTCGCGATATGTCTCAGGTTTTTGATTTCCTTCGTGCCGAAATGAAAAGGTCCCAAACTATACAGGAAGAAGCCGCCAATATCCGCCGCATTCCAAGTCCAAAGTATGCCGTCGGAGATCGAGTTTGGCTATCTACCCGGAATCTCCATACCATGCGTCCATCTAAAAAGTTAGATTGGAAACAAATTGGTCCTTATGAGATTATGAGGGTAGTAAGCCCCTATGCCTACGAGTTGGCTCTCCCCAGATCTATGAAGGTCCACCCGGTATTCCATGTTTCCCTTCTCTCTCTCGCCGCCTCCAATCCCGTTCACGGCCAGATTCAATCGCCACCTCCACCTGTCGAAATCGAAGGCGAGGAGGAATGGGAAGTGGATGCGGTTTTGGACTCCCGGCACCGCAGCGGTCGGCTTTGGTATTTAACCCGTTATGTTGGCTACGCTGAACCATCTTGGCAACCATTTGAGGATTTGGAACATGCCCCCGACAAGGTTCGGGAATTTCATACTCGGTATCCACGGAAGCCTAAGCCTAGCAGGAGCTAGGCCCTAGAGGAGGGGGTAATCTGTCACGGCATATCTTGGGCGCTAGGAAATGGAAGAAACGATTGGTAATTGTATCGGGTTGCTTCGGGTTGGGACGATCGGGTTTAGTATAGGAGATCGGTTAGGGATGTTGGTATTGTTTTCTTTGGGTTTCTATGGGATTCCGTGGTATGGATTAGTAATCGGTGGGATGAAAGGCTATATATATGGGTTCGGATCTCCTTTGTCTTTTCTTTCTTCTTTCCTTACGCAACCTCCTGTTATTAAACCCTTTTCTTTGGGTTCCTGTTTCTAGTTTACTTTCGGGTTCTCTCCTCTGGTTCTTATTCGCAATATACTTGGTTATACTTGTTACCTTCGTCTCCGTTATCGGTTGTGCCCCTTGGTGACACCGCGTCCTGGATCTGATCGCTTCGGCCACCCCTTGGCCTTCTGTTCCACTCTGATTCGTATCTGTCCGCAGTCCGTATTGGCCACTGATCTCCCTCACACCAGGACCCCCCGGACCCGCTCCGTAACAGATATGTACGCCCGGTCAAATACTCCCATGGCAATGGAGTTTCATCGACATTGCAAATTCGGTGATCAGGAATTCCACCTTCGTTATGGTTGCAAATAAAATAAAGTGAGTGCGGGAATGGAGTAATTGTGGGAGGTACTAGTGGTGTAAGGGTTCGATTACGACGGTTGAATTTTAGCCATTCAATGATTTGTTGTTTATAGTCGTCAGGAAGCGATTGAGCAGTATTGGTAACAAAACGTAATACGATTCGATGACGTGACAGAAATCCTTGAAACCATCCCCGTGAAAATAAAAAAAGATTTGATCCAACATTTTGGTAAGTATCTTTCCACAACTCACTAGCTTTTCTCCGAAACCATCCATCTCGCACTGGTCTTCCTAATGCCCTTCTTTCAATGAATGCGTCAAAAAGCTTCTTTTCCATTTCTGGCCACATGCATACAAAAATAACTGGTGTATCGCGACGCGACCTATTTCCTTTTTGTTGCAAGATTTTTTCCATCGCATCTGGTTGGGTCCAACACGCTATCGTACTCTTTGGGATTTGAAAAAATATAGATGCTTCATCAAGGGTTGGAGAACGCGTCTTGATTGCTGTATTTAGAGCCTCATTGGGGAGCCGGTAATATCTTAACCACATCAAAACCTGGATTTTGCGTTCACGGGGATAACTGCGTTCTACCCTGTGGATTGGCTTTATCTATCCGATATTAATCAAGATTTTCCTGGGAATATGCTCAACCAAAACCTACCTGTAAATTTGGTAGTCTTTCCTCTATTGATTTCGGTTTTTGGCCTCGGCGCCGAGCAGATCGCTCCTTCTCATCGTTCTCTTTGAATATCCGTGACTGTTTCCTTCCCGCTGCCATTTTCATTCTCACGATCTGTATTGTGCAAACAAGCTAAGAGATGGCAAGCGAGGTGGGTAACCAACACAACCCTAGTTTTATTAAATGGGTATAGATTTGCAAGCCACACTCTCGGCAACGGTCTGTATTTGTCGAGTTCCTACGGTAGTGAGGTTCGACTGTAGCACAAGTAGCCTTTTCAAACTAGTACCAGTGTCCCCACATCTCCATTTCCCAGGAGCTGGAGTATCTAGCTAGTCCGGTGATAGTGGCAGCAAGCAGCGCAGTCGGTAAGGTGATGGGCACAAGATTAGCTCGATGCGTACCTCTTTCTTATAGTGTTTCCAGCATCTATATCCCTGAATTACCACGCCGATAATTGCAACCAATACTGCAATTATGCTCATTGTAGCGGTGATCACATCAACGCTCCGGCTTCTCTCATCTCTAGTGTGTAGTGTATGAAATAAGTTCTGCCCACGGAGGCCGGCAGGAATACTTTGTACAGCACCAGCAGATAAGGGATCCCCCGAGATCATGGGTACCGTCGTATATTGGTTTTTTGTATGGAGATGTTGTTACTTTTGCCGTTCGAGTAATGTGGATATGGATTGAGAGGTAGTTGGACGTCGTTGTAGGGGAAGATCTTATATGTAGTAAATTAAAGTATATATATTAGTTTAGGCTTTTGTTAGAATCAAAGTAGTTTAATAAAATTAAAGAGAATCAAATGAAGCTCCGGAGAGCATATATATACCACAAAATTTTAGTTCGTTCGGACGGTTGCCAAGGGCGGTGTTGGCTGTAAAAGGCTCTGATCTCTTCCTTTAAGGGTGATATCCGATATCCCTCAGCTCCTCTAGTGCAAAATTGTCCTCTTGGCAACCGTCCGAACCAACTGAGACTTAGCCAAGACATTACTTTTTGATGGGTTTTTTTGTTTATGCGCAAGGGCACGGAGGGCCTCCGTCAACACACAGGGCGCCAAGAAGGCGAACGATGACATAGGTACCGCAAAATCTCAAGGCAGTTTGCTAAACTACTACATTCTGTAGAGGCAGCTTTTTGCCTTGGCAACCCCCCGAGTTGCTCTTTTGCGGTACACCAATAAGAGGCCGTGTACTAGGAATTAGCCGCGCGAGCTCGACAAAATCAACAAAATCAAAATCAAATGAGATATTTCTACCCAGCTCGTGTAGCTAAAATCTATTTGCGGATACCCTCCGTCTCGCAATCGACACAGCATTCATATAAGGATTTTTTTTCTAGCATCTAGGCTCGCTATGGCGCGCCTAATAAATGAATCATGTAAAATCATCGGTTCATGGAATAGAGAGGTTTCGCGAGAAAACATTAAATTCGGCTCGCGACCGGAAGCATGGTTGGTTGACTGATTACCAACAAAGTAGGGCACCCTCAGCTCCATAATGCTGTACTACGGTGTCAAGGGTAAAGTGAGTAGAACGTAGCAACGCAAACCGCACCGGAGTACTCTAGATCTACGTTATTCGAACCCTCACTTATCCTTCTATAGCTCAAAGCAACGAGCTCTCACTTTCGATTAATGGACTTTGGGAGTGTTTTAATCAACCAGGAAGATTTCTAGTAAGTCTGTCGATCCCACTTAAGCCTTCATCTAATCACATCCCATCCCGGTTAATTGCGAAACCTCTCCAACCATGAAGTTGGACGGCTTCACAAAACCCTAGCCCTATGGGAGAGAACTGCGGCCATGGTAGCAGCGGCCATAGTTCTGGAGACTTTCTCCTACCCCCGTAGTTACTAGTACTTATGTTAATTAATAGAGGGGCTCTTTGGTACATGCAAGTGTAGGTAAATCATCCATTAATACATGGATTTACATCAAACATTACATATAGATTTAATTAATTTTGGAGTGGTAAATGCATCATTTACTTCATTTACCGAATTCTTTTGTATAGAAAATGGCACAAAATGGCATCTCTCGGGATATTAGGTCAGTGACTCAACATGACTAAGCTTAAAACCACCAATACTGGTCCTCTAGAGTCTACGGATCAAGTAGAAAGCATGAGGACCACGAACATCGGGCTCTATACGCACCCGCTCATGAGCTGCGCCGCCAACGTTCAACAAAGAGAGCCAATTTAAATTTTTGCAGTAACACAGCACTTAGGTATATATATATATATCGGCTAGCTACCACTACCCTCGTGATGAATTTTGGATATCAAGTCCCACCTCCGATGCGGCTGTACATAATGGGGACCATGATCGCCGCCCTGTAATTAAATTTAAAGTTACCTTTAGTTGAGCCATATAGTGCCTAGGGCTTTCTAATTAACCCCGTACTTTGATATTCTTACTCATAGTTAAATTACTCATCGTTGAATTATTTCAAGGTACTGTATCATGAAGAATCCTCAGTTATATATATAAATTATGATTAATTAGTGAATCCGATGACTTCTCGTCGGATTTCTAGAATTTAGGACTCGCTCAGCAGTAAGATAAAGTGGGAGGGGGGGGGGGGGCCGGGGGACTGGGACGTTGGAACTTCGTCGTCGCTGCGCTGTGTGGCATTGATCTCCTCTCATGCTGATCTACTTGAAGCTGGGGCCGCGTATCGGGCTGTGGAGGAAGGGGCACGTCGGTAATAAGGGACTTCATATGATATGAATTATAGGTATGTTCTTACGCCAACACACCGGGAGGGCTCCTCCTAGAGAGTTGCTATCTCTACCAGCCATGTAAATGAATCCTTTGATTCATTTAGAGGGTATGCTTTTGTAAAAGGCACTCGGATTCATTTCCATGATGCCTTTTCCTTACCAATTTTCTGATGCTTTTTCTCTCTAGCGATTCAACATAGCTCAAATAATGTATTAATATATTGTTTGATAGCATAGGTGATAAGATTCAGGTTAAGTAATCGCAATAACCAAGGTTCAGTTCAAGTTCCTTGGGAGATCAATTCTTTTTTCTTTTCAAGTTTTATAAGAAAAAGCACTTTAAATGTATCAAATGGAACTAAGGATTCATTTTTGATTCGTTTACCCATAGTGAAAGGTGCCTTTTCCTTCGGTTTTTGATCCCTTTAGAGAGCACATTAGAAGTGATTCATTTCACATAGAAACTTAATAAGCGAAAATGATGCTTTTTTTGATTCATTTATATAGGTGGTAGAGTATTGCAATGTCACTATAGTACTAGCTAGATGGATCCGAATATGTGTCGTCCTGCTAGGCTAGACTATATGGTTAGTTCACCTAACCGGCCCTTGACATATACCATGGGACCACCAGGTTGAAACGGGGCGAAGGTTCGGCCGGTCCCTGGTTGCCTCTAATCACTTGAAGGATAAATGCTCTGAGTCATATATTATCACTCGATACACTAGCCTTCTGCCAAGATAGCGATCCTTTCGGACAGTTAAGTACATGTATGTAGTAGAAAAGAGAAGATCAACTTTTTAAGTGGCTCATACCTCTTCTCGGTCTCCGCCAATTATCATTAACTCCCCGAGTGAAGGGGGTGTCAAGATCAGCGAGATCCACAAATAGTAGATCTGTTTAAGCTTTTCAAACCGACTGGCTAGCTGTTGCCTGATAAGTGTGGGTACATGTCCTTCCCTAACAGTAAATTGGCACGTGACAGTGGCCCGATTGACTTTGGCTCCATACTGGTGTGGATTAATATAACACCAACCACGAGACTAGGGGGCTCCCAACTATGCATGTCCATATAGTAACTCCCACTTGCTGATCGTCGAAGTTTCTTCCAAAGTCTCTGCTTATTAGCGCTCCCATCTACACATGTAGATACCTATAGCTATATATATATAGGCATTAGTTCATGTCGTGGCGGAGGACAATCATGTAAGTACATGTACGTACATATTGTGACAAAGGGGAATAAAATTATCCATGTTGCTTGTTGTACCTCGTGGCTACCACTGGGGTCATCCGGAAAGGTATGTTCGGTTGCAGTTTTGGACGGGTTATATAATTATGTTAATTTCGATAGGCGATCGGATCAGAAGTTTGTTGGTAAATCGAATCTTCTGGGTGCATAGTGAGATCATGTCGTCCCTTGATTACTGGATCGTATCAGAGCGCAGCGGGGCTAAGCATGAGTCATGGAACTTAAGCTTGAGACCTATGGCAGGGTTTAGAGTGGTAATATATTACATTTACCGAGGTGTATTAGTGTTTATCATTGATAATGATCATGATCTAGTTCTTATCACTATTTAGAAGTTATTCTTGGCTAGACGGAAGGCCGGTGATGATAGATAGGCTTGAGGATTTACTAAGCTGGATTTTCTTCTATAGCTAGCGAGTAGATACATAGCTACAGGTCCTTAACTAAAATCGTTCAGGACCTAAGGGAAGGACATTGATCACCAGAAGAAACATAAGGACAAACGACACCACTTATGGCTTTCGCGTCATGATGTATCACTCGGATACTCTCAATGTAGGACGTACGGGATTGTTATTTATACTTCATACTCGCGTGCAACCCGCAGGTTATGGCGAGAACGAGATTGTTATGGGATAGTAGATGGAGAGTCGGCCTATGTATCAGTGTGCTCCACACTAATATTCACACCTATGGTGTGTAGACGATCGATATATTACCAGGCTAACGATCAGCTCACAACGTCATGAATCAAATTTACTGTGCCTTTATTAGCTAAAAGTTCCGGGCGGTTGTGGGACTTAGCTTATATATCTAGCTTTTGTTCGTTTCGGGTGTACCTGGGTATCACTATAAATATCTGGTTATATATACTTGGGACATATATATGTGAGTTAGTAAAGTTAAAGGTAGTGAGTGCGTGTGGATATTTTCTGATAAAAAAAATGAATATATATATATGTATAAATATATAAAAAATTAACAGAAATTATACCTTGAGCCATGGAATGAAATAAAAAATCAACAAAGAGAAGCTTCCCTCAACAAAGCACCACGAAAGCCGAGCCCACACAATTTCGGCGCCAAACTAGATCTCAACACATATTTAGGAAAAAGCACTAGGATAGAAAATGTTTACACATACGATCGGTATTTAAAATCCGATCAAAATTTACCCCCTCTAAGAAATGCTACAATGATAGTATATGAAAGAAGTGAGTGTGAATTGATGGAAAGGAAAGTAACGTCGCAAAATAAAACTAAGGAAACTGGTCATCTGTAGATGTATGCAGGTTTTAGCATCGATCTCATAGCGCTGGGTTTGACTTGGTTATATCATAGCTATCAGATATCCACAATCGACCATGGCTTTTCTTTTTACATCTGATTCTGATCAAAACTATCTCAAAATCTTGTAAGAATCAACCTTTCTATGTTACCTTGGGGTAACTGACTGGTCAACATCCTCAAAATCATCAGCATCGAGAGTAGATACACGGGCAACACCCCTGTGCTCAGCTGCAGGACCGGTATTAGAGGGTATCATGTTTAAATTGGCTGTGGGCATGATCGTGGGGCTGCGGGGTGGCGGGTTCGGTTCGGGCGCCTGGTTGACCGTGGCGGGTGGTGTGGATGACTATTTGTATGGACTATTAGCCAGGTGATAATTAGAGGTATCAATTAATCCTCGGACAATCCAAGCGCCTTGGCTCCCTTAATTAACCTATCCTTGGACTTTTCCTACATTTCTCATGTGATGCCTCCAAAGCTTATAGCCTTGTATTATACCAATTGTTGCGATCAAAACGCTGATAATGCTCGTCGTGATGGTAATGATATCCGTGCTCACACTGCTTTCCGCTCTGGCAGAGGGTATGTGTGGATAATAACCGCCTTCTATAGACCTATTCAAAGCTCGATGGATATACATTAAGGTGGTATCACGGGGGAGTGGGGTAGATCTGCGACACCTTGGCAAGTCAAGTTAACAAATTAGGAGCTATAGATTTTAGAGATTTCCGGTCACTCTTACTGAATTCCGCCGACAAAGTTGAATGAGACTCGCAAGAGTTTTAGTATATAGGCGTGGGCTATCACCCTTCGCGTAACAGGTAGGGTGTGACGGCGAGGTTTACTAGTGGTACTGATATGCTAGTATAGTTTGTGTAGAGAGCTATCGATAAAAGGGTTTTTTGACAGATAAAGCTGGAAAGTGATTTCGGGGGCCGGGGGGGGGGGGGGTTGCAGGAAATGTTTAGTTGCGATAAGCTCTTTATATATAGATCTAATAGCCTGGCAGTGCGCCTGGATACTAGAGTGGATAAATGTATGTAAAAGTGAGGAATGATTACTAGTAGAATGTAGTTTCAGGCGAGTATGATTTGCATGAATCAGCTAGGTGCACGGCACTAGCGACAATCAGAGAAGCTGTCAGTTCTCTATTCACTACTGCTTCAGCAAGTGGATACGTATACATGGAGCTAGGGCCGGTGTTAGTGGCATAAATGGTAGCTAGTAGGTCGTTTGAGCTGAAATGCTCTTGAGATCTCATTATTCTTCATTCCTATTACACCTCTATACCAGTGTTAGCCTTTCCGGGGCAACAGCTAGCCGCTGCTCAGAAGGCTGGGAGCAAATTTTCTCTTACCGCACCCTAGTAACTCTATCCTACTGGGACCACTCAACCTGCATTAGATTTTATCGATATCAAACGTCTGATCCTCGACGTTAACGTTTCCTTTTTCTTTTTTCTCGCAGTTTCGCCCCTTCATACGATTCAGCCACAATTTCAGGCGATAGCGAGGTTGTAACTCAGTTTCTAGAACCATCAGAATGATTTAAGCATCCGGCAGCTCTCCTCTCCCTTCCCAGAGACCAACACATTGAGGCAAATACATCAGACGCTTCCGCACGAATATCTGGTCTTTACCAGGTATACGCGCGTAGCCATGGGCACTTGGTGGCGAACTGGGATATTCACACATTTGCTTTCAAACAAAAGATTTGTACAAGTCTCATAGCAGTATTTCTGGTTGGCATCACATGTATGTCGGGATCGGGAGTATCCCCAGTTCAAGGATTCAACAAGAAAGGAAACCCGCCGAAACCCTCCAAGTAATGCATGGACAATGATTATGATTGAGAGATGTTTGTTCTTTGGAAGATATTTGTCCGCGTAGACGTTGCTTATCCGGGACCGATGTTGGTGGAGGGATTAAGACTATTGGTAAATGGCAATTGGATATCAATTATCTGTGGCATGTTTGCGCAATTGATGTCGACACATACCACTTGACAATATCCTGAGGGTCTATAGCTATGCTGCAGTGCGTCATCAAGAAACTAGGTAGTTGGAAAGTGTTTGGGCGTTAACCGTTTGTCTGGGCTGCGCTGGCGCTGGTTCTAACTACCTTTCTGGGTGTTCTCATGATACAATGATACTTGTCACGTCACCGAACTAGAAATGACTGCCATTAATTAATTAATTAATTTTGTGATGAGTTGGTACGAATTCTCTCTAGACATTGGTCGTGCGCGTGGTATATACTTGGTTGAGTAAGCGCTGATGGTGTAGAGTAAAGGAGACACAACCTACGTATGTAGTTCGATACGTGTCACAACAATCGACAACGATAACAACAAAATACTTACACGCATCAGAATATGTGTTATGTATAAACGCCTACAGTCGATACCCAATGACAATCACTAACTTAACTAAAGTACGTTTGTTGCTATCGCAAAAGATCACCCTCTCTTGACTGATTGGTTGAATAGCTCAATAAGGGTTGGTTTTGGTTCACCAATAGGTGCGGGTACTAGGCGAGAACCACTGCAAAAAAAGCCTAGAGACCAGGCTTGCAATGGCCGGTACTATTTACCTGCCACGAGTACTACTAATTCCACACAAAAAAGTGCCAAGTCCCCCTATTTGTATGGTATGCAATATTGGTTGTGTTCGGAAACGTCATGGAAGGACGAGTATACGATGCGTGGCATGCTATACTGGGTACATACTTACCAAAAGATGGTCTGAGAACCTTGAGCTATTCCAAGAGGGGGGGGGGGGCGGTGTGTGTGTGTGTGTGTGTGTAGATATTATAACGGTGTTGGTATCCCACATACATCATAAAGTCTTCTAGAATATTCTTGGCACGTTTCGTGTATAATTTTTTCTGGTCGAAAGCAACGGTTTATTCACCTTGGAACACTAGAGTACCGGTGCGAAGGGCTATATACCAACATGCGCACAAACCTGGGCCTTTGCCACCGCCGCTGGTTGCTGACTCTTCCAATCACCTCCTCTGCTTGCTCTTCTAGGTTTGCATGGCCTACGATACATGCAGCCTGATCCGCATGCGATAATAAGTTGCCTTAGTGTGGTCTGCACTTTAGAGTGAGTGGAGCAGTGCAACTATCAAAACCTAGTCGAGTGCGAGGTACAGCCTTATGTCTTGTTTAAGTGTTGTCCAACGCGTACGGCACAACGGAACAAATGTATAGACGTTTAAGCTGCTCTTGGCGGAAGAAAAGGATAACTACAGTCCATGGGGCTACGGTATTGAGTCAAGGATACCGGTTAATTTAAACTAGCATCATAAATACTAGAATACTATATCGATACCGTATCAATACCGTATTCTTACAGAATAACTAGCGTAATGGCTGGGGTAGCGGAAGTGAATTTCCACCCATTCCCGATACTGTAGGTTAATAATAGCTGAAAGAGGGGAGGTCATGATGTAAGGGATAGGGTACGCGCGGCCAAGCAGGATCCGGATGTCTGGATCTAATGAGTTTGATATTATAATACTTCATTGCCCGGACTTATAAATTACCCTGAGGAGAAGCGTTCTATCCAGAGGTTTTTTATATCATAGTTTATAATTTATGCAATGTTTTGTATCTTAAACAAATACACTTGACTCAAAAAAAATAAAAAAAATAAAACATTTTATCTAGCTCTTATAATTAAAAGTGTTAAGCACAGAGGCTAGCAATGCCTAGTTCCTGCAAAACTTGCCGTCTGCAAAATTTAAGCTACCCCTGCGCAGCTTACATGTAGTTAGAGGTCAGGTACGTTCGGTATAGAGCGTAGAGGGTCTGGCGACTCTACCAGCCATGTAAATGAATCTTTTGATTCGTTTCCCACACAGTCAGTTTTGGTAAATGAATCCTTTGATTCGTTTAGAGGGTATGCTTTTGTAAAAGACACTCGGATTCATTTCCATGATGCCTTTTCATGATGCTTTTACTCCATGATGCCTTTTCATGAGGCTTTTCTATGGTGCCTTTTCCTCACCAATTTTTTGATGCTTTTCTTCTCTGGCGATTCAACACAGCTCAAATAATATATCAATATGTTGTCTGATAGCATAGGTGATAAAATTCAGGTTAAGTAACCGCAACAGCCAAGGTTCAGTTCCTTGGGAGATCAATTCTTTTTTTCTTTTAAAGTTTCATAAGAAAAAGCACTTTAAATGTATCAAATGGAACTAAGGATTCATTTTTTGATTCGTTTACCCATAGTAAAAGGTGCCTTTACCATCGGTTTTTGATCCCTTGAGAGATATCACGGCGTACTACGGAGTGCGCAGGAGAGGAGGATATTCGGGAATGGGTTTTTGGTTGCGGTGTTTTCTTTCGGGTTCTTGGAGTTTCTATGGGTTTTTGTTATACGATGTTATGAGTCATGATTGTACAGGGATTAGGAGGGGTATATATACGTTGCTACGGATCTTTTCTTTGTTCCTTTCTTTCTCTTTCTTTTCCTACGTGTTCTTCCTGTTGCCAACCCTACGGTTTAGATTCTGTTTGTCTCTTGTCTTTAGTCCTGAATAAACGACGTCATTACCATAGTTCTGCCAAGGCCCCCTGGGCCTTCCATAGTATCTTGTCTCGCCTCGTTCTTGCATCGCCTCGCTTCGCCTCGATTATAGCCCATGACCGTAGTCCGTGTCATCTATTGGTATCTTCGCTTACACAACTTCGTTCGCGAGGGACTCTGGACCCTCTGCCCTACAATTCTGCTTCTTAGATAGATTCCCTCGCCCTGATACCTCGTCTACATCATTGTCTTGCCTTGTGTGACGGAGTAACCCGACGCAAAGAGGAAGATGACAATGATGACGCAGAGGAACCCGAGGGGCACGCCGAGCGACGAGGAGACTGACGAAGACAAGGGCGACACCGGGCAGGCACAAGCACAGGCACCGGCGAGGGCAAAGGCAAGGGCAAGGACACAAGGGCACAGGGCAGGGAGAGTGAGGACTGGATGGACCTCAACGAGAACGATGAGAGATGCTATGAGTTTCCTCTTGGTCAGAGGATCAAGTATTTGGTACGAGAGGCTATGGCTTAGAAATAGGAGTAGATTCCTATGTACTGAGATAACAGGAAGACGAGACAGAGAGAGAAGAAAGAAAGAACTAAGGAAAACATCTATCCCCGCTATTTAACACACCTCCTTCCCTAGTCCGCTATGACGCACACTTTCACTCATAGAACCTCATAGAAACCCGTCGCTACCACACCCCGTAATCCTCTCCACCATCTCCGTTATTCTTCATTACCAATCCATCACGCCATCGAACCTCCCAGAACCTAATGACGACAGCCTCCACCTCGCACCCCCCGCTCTCGCTTAACATTACCCTAACAGTCACAACCGTACACCTCCTACCGAACTGTCGGGACGAATGCTAAGACGCCGGGACACCTTGGTTGTGTGCCTCGGCCCTCTTACTGGTTGTCTCCGTGTTGCTCCGTAACAAGAGAGCACAATAAAAGTGATTCATTTCACATAGAAACATAATAAGCGAAAATGATGATTTTTTTGATTCATTTATATAGTTGGTAGAGCGAGGCTTGATATCTTTTACTAGAAGACCCTGTGGTACACGAGCCGAAAAGATAACTTATTGGATTTAGAGGATGAAAATCTCCTATACTAATGTATCCTAAAACCAATAATGTTTTATACCCCCAGTTGCGTAACTCGTGCACTTTCACAAGTTTTCGGGATAGGCATATCTCCACTCCCTGATAAGATACATTCATAGCCTGTTAACCTATCATTAGCTCATTGTATCGCAATATTTAGAGCCCTTCTATCATTGCTGTATGGTAAGCTACATATATACGGGTATAAGCTATCATGTAGGCAGCAGGGGGGAAGGGTGGTAGGACGGAGGTGGCGGGACGGCAGGGCGGCGAGGATGGCAGAATGGCAGGGATGACAGGGCGGCGAGGATGACAGGATGACGGGGACGGCAGGAGCAGGGTAGCGGGGTAGCGGGACGGCCGGTAGGGCAGCAAGCAAAGCCACCAACATCATCATCATCATCACCATCATCATCGCCATCACTATCACCATCAGCTTCTCATCTTCACCATTATAAATACCAACTATCAAGATCATTAGAACAGTAGTAGATAAACCGCAACCTGTTTTGCTCAAATTCATGTGCAAATGCTTCTTGTAGATATTGTGTTCCCCAACCCTAGCAAGCCCAATGATGGAAGAGATAATCTAAAGGTGCTATTGATGTGAGCGGTGATGCATATAGTAGTTTAGTGATGATTGGGTGATGAAGCTGAAAAAGTTCGTGATGGCTCGGCAGAGCGCGGCAGCTAGGCACGGCTACTAGAGGTGACTGAGCATAACTCCGCCTATATATCATCCTATCAGGATATTCATATCACTTCATCAGGATATACATATATATCGTCCTATTAGGATATACATATACCGCAAAAACTGGCCTTTTCCGACAGTGCACTTTGGGGTTGGCACCGGCTTCGCTTAGGTGTGGGTGGGGCTGGGCCTGGGTGGGCCTGGGGTGCACGGGCGCACAGGCGTACAGGCGCAAGTGTACAAATCATCGGGGTGTTCACCTAGGGTGCAAATCATCGGGGTGTTCACCCTATGAACTCTTTTATATATCATCGGGTTGTTCACCTTTTGCTTCGCTTAAGCAACAACCATCAATGCCACGTAAAGATAACTCTCTATGGGGACAGGTTCCTCCTTAAAGCACCCTTTGGCTATACTCCTACTGGTAGAATCAAGAAAAGGTTCTCAAGAAGGACTCAAAAGCCAGTACCACCCCAATGGCAAACTCTTTAAATGCCCTTGCCCTTTTGATTTCAGTCATCGCTCTGATCCCCATAGAGCTGTTTTACAGCACCATTCTTTATTCTCTACAACAAATAAAAAAAACCATGAAAAGGCATACGCTACTCTGAAAGCATCAAGGGATTCTCTTCAACAAGCTATAAAAAATCCTGGTATGTTTCTTTTTTGATATAATAGGAGATTAGCTAATATCATTCATAGAACATAAGAAGGAAAGAGCGAGAATTAATTCAGCGCGGTGGAGAGAGATAAATGCTAGGAAAGCAAAACGGTGTTCTGCAATAGGGGCAGCAAAGCTTAAGTTTGAGAGAATTTTGAGAAGGGTAGGAGAATATTCGGAAGATACTTTGAAAAAATTAGTTGATGAAAAAATGGTTGAATGGGACTCTAAGAATTAGTTAGTATAGGCACGGAAACAATAGTAACACTTTTTGGCTATATATTTTGTTTGCTTACCTGAACAGTTATTATAAAATCGGGTAAATAGTGCTTTAAAAATTTGTAGAATAGCAAGGGTTTTCGTTTGTATTCTTCCACAATCTATTATTTTATCCGGTGGTCCGTTTGTTGTTTGAGTTGTACGCTTGTTCATGTATCAATGTCCCGGCGTCTTGGCATTAGTTCCGAGGGTTCGGTAGTGGAAGTGCTGTTATGATTGTTTAGGAATGGTTAAGCGAGGGAGGGGTGTGCTAAAGGGGGGTGTCGTCATTAGGTTCTAGGAGGTTCGGTGGCGTGATGGATTTGTAATGTAAAATAGCGAAGATGGTGGGGAGGAATATGTGATGTGGATGCGACGGATTTCTATGGGTTTCTGTGATGTGATGTATGAGTCATGACGGACTGGTGGAAGGGAGTGTTAAATAGTGGGGTTAGATGTTTTCCTTAGTTCTTTCTTTCTTTTCTCCTCGTCTCGTCTTCCTGTTATCTCGGTACATAGGAATCTACTCCTATTTCTAAGCCATAGCACTCGTCATCAAAGCTTCGATTCTCTGACAAGAGGAAACTCATAGTATCTCTCATCGTTCTCGTTGAGGTCCATCCAGTCCTCTCTCCCTGTTCTGCGCTCTTGTGCCCTTGCTCTTTGCCTTTGTCTTTGCGGCCTGTGCTTTGTGTCTGCCGGTGTTGTCAGTCTGTCGCATCTTCGGCCTCGTCTGTGTCTTTCCTCGAGTTCCTCTGCGTCATCATTGTCATCTTCTTCTTTCGTCGGGTTACTCCGTCACACTAAGGCAGACCATCCTCACTCGACTAGCACAGTCCGAGTTCCTCGCACCATAGTTTACCATGACTGCCCCTGCTACGTTTGATTATCAACAGCTCCATACGGATCTCGAAGGGTTCTTTGTCGCGCAAGTGGACTCGCCGCGAAGCGAAAGCAAGCGTATGCCCTCCTCCAAAAAGCGCGAGAGGTCAGCAATATCTTGATCGTTCCATAAAGAAATTCAGGGACTACGGGCTAAGATTAAGAAGTTGCAAGAAGGAGTCAAAGGAGGTCTAGAGGAGCTCCAACGACTTAACAAACCGTCTAAATCAGAAGCTTCCTGACCCGGAGAAATACCGGGGCGATCGCAAGACTCTCAGGACCTTTCAGAGGCAACTACAGATTAAGCTTACAGCCAATTTCGATCGTTTTCCTACCTCGGCCTAACAATTGGCATATTCTATTTCTCGACTGGAGGGGCCGGCGGCGGATCAATTTTTAGTTTATATTACGGATGAAGGAATCGCTCTTGATTCCATGGCAGAGTTTTTTGAGATTTTGGATAATGCTTTTGGAGACCCAGACCGCGCCGCCACTGCCGCTCGTAATTTGAGGGAGATCAGGCAGCGCCAACGTACCTTTTCCGAGTACTTTGCAGAGTTTCAGCGATATGCTGCCGACTCTGAGTTCAACGAGGTGGCTAAGATTGAATGTTTGTTGGAGGGACTTAACCAGAACCTAATGGCCCTGATGATTCAAAATGAAACACCAACCACGATTAAGGACTGCGGGCTGCTCCTTCAACGTCTCGATAACAAGCAACGGGCGCTACAGGCCAGGATGGGGAAATTTCGTTTTCAGATTCCAAGTGCCCCTGCTCCGCGTTCCTTCGCTCCTCGTTTCCCCGTTGCACCAGCAACATCCCCAGTCGTCACGAGAACACCCCAACCACCACCGAAGAGTCTTTGCCAGCGCCCACCCTTCCTATACTCGGGAGCTGTCCCTATGGACTTGTCTAATAGTTATCGTCATGCGGATCCCAGAGAAAGGGAGGCACGTCGGCGTGGAGAATCGTTGTTATTATTGCGGGGGTTGGACGTTTGGTTAGAGACTGTAAACTTTCGCGCCGGGAAGGGCAGCACCAGGATGAGGGCGTTGTGGGAAGCAAGGAAGGAAAAGAAGGAAAAGGAAGAGGAGGCATTGTCGGAAGAGGAGGAGTTAAAAGATTTGTCCCTGGCCTGGCGGCATAAGCGGGGACCTCCAAAGGTTTTCTCTCAGGTGTCTATTTCAACGTTTTCAGTATCAGAATGGGAGATGGATAGGAATCAATTGATTGTAGTATGTTCTATTTCACAAAATAAAAAATCCATTGTACCCACTTATGCCTTGATTGATACTGGAGCGTCGGGATATGCATTTATTGATGAAGACTTTGTGCGCTGCCATGAACTAAAAATGAAAAATCTGAGGACTGAGAGGGAGATTGATGTGATTGATGGAAGGCCTATTGAGTCTGGGAAGGTGACCAGGAAGGTGACGTTGGAATTGGAAATTAATGGACATGTGGAGGAGTGTCCTTTCTTTGTTACAAAGTTGGGACACTATCCGTGTGATGGGAATACCTTGGCTGAGGAAGCATGGAGTTTTGATTGATAGTGGAAGGAATGAGATTCGCTTCCAATCATCAGTGTGTCTTGAACATTGCATAGCCAACCGCAAACCTATTGTTGCTCGAGGAATTTCAACTTCACCACCAGAAAGGCCTATTACCAATATTGCGGCAATTACTCCTCGATCGTTTAAGAAACTTTCGCAAGATCCTACGGTGCAAATTTATTCGACTACCCTCTATGCTGTCAATAAAATATTGGAAATGCCTGCCAACCCCGATGGAACGATTCCAATTGACTATCAGCGGTTTCGACAGCTGTTCGATGAGACCAATGCCTCTAGACTACCACCACATCGTTCTTATGACCATGAGATCAAACTCCAGGAAGGAACAGTACCACCCTTTGGTCCCATGTATAGTATGTCACGGGAAGAGTTGAAGGCGTTGAGGGATTATCTGGCCGATAACTTGCAGAAAAAATTTATTAGGCCTAGCAATTCTCCAGCTGGGGCCCCGGTGTTATTTGTTAAAAAGGCTGATGGTTCCTTACGCTTGTGTGTTGATTATCGAAAGCTAAATGCTATTACGGTCAAGGATCGATACCCTCTTCCCCTTACACCAGAAACGATGGCCAACTTAGCGAGCTAATTATTTTACCAAAATTTGGACCTACGATGGGGTTATAATCAAATTAGGATTAAAGAAGGGGATGAGTGGAAAACGGCTTTTCGAACACGCTATGGACATTGGGAATATTTGGTGATGCCTTTTGGTCTAACCAATGCTCCTGCTACCTTTCAACGTTGGATTAATGATATTCTTCGACCCTTTCTGGACCGTTGCGCTACTGCTTATCTGGATGATATTCTTATTTATTCGGAAACCTTGGAGCAACACCAACAAGACGTGCGGCAGGTATTGGAAGCTCTAGAAGCCAATGAGGTTCATTTGAAACCGGAGAAATGCGAGTTTAGCGTACAAGAGACCAATTATTTAGGAATGATCCTTACTCCTGGAGGAATGAAGATGGACCCTACCAAGGTCCAAACGATTGTAGATTGGGAGGCGCCGAAGACGGTGAAGGAGGTTCAGGAATTTCTTGGGTTTGCCAATTTTTATCGACGTTTTATTTATGCTTACTCCCGAGTGGCTCGACCGTTGACCACTTTGACGAAAAAACATGTACGATTCGAGTGGACTCAAAAGGTGGAGCAAGCTTTTCAAAAACTCAAGACTGCTTTTACCACCGCCCCTGTGTTGATGCACCCTGATCCTGAAAAGGAATTCATCGTGGAAACCGATGCGTCAGATTATGTGTCGGCAGGAATATTATCGCTAGCGATGACAAATGAATCATCCAGTTGCCTTCTTCTCTAAAACTCATTCGCCGGCAGAATGCAATTATGAAATTTATGATAAAGAGTTGCTGGCCATTATTCGTTGTTTTGAGGAATGGAGACCTCATCTGGAGACAGCTCAATTTCAAGTAAAGGTGCTTACAGATCATCGCAATCTTGAGTACTTTATGTCAACTAAATTGCTGAACCGGCGTCAAACCCGTTGGGCGGAGTTTTTGTCTCGGTTTAATTTTGTTATTCAATACAGGCCCGGGAAGCAGGGAAGGAAGGTTGATATTTTGACCAGGAGGCCTAAAGATTTACCGAAGGAAGGAGATGAGAGATTGGAACAACAAAGTCGAGTGGTTCTGAAGAGGGAGAACTTGGATGCAAAGATAAGTTTGTTAGCGGGCTCTTTGTCAAATGAACCCGCTGAAGGATCGTCTCCCGTACTTGAATTATTTAATAAAGCTTACCAGGGTGATAGCTTTCCAAACAAAATTCTATCCATGCTCCGGGATGGCGTTAGACAATCGAAAGAGATTTCATTGGCTGAGTGCAAGGAAAGCGAGGAAGGGTTGTTACTTTACCGGAATACACTCTATGTTCCTGAATGTGACGAGCTTAAACTCTATTTGCTACAAGAATACCACGATAAACCCGCTGCGGGACATCCTGGAAGGTCAAAGACATTGGAGCTTCTGAGTCGGAATTATTATTGGCCGACCATGAGAAAATATACGGATCGCTATGTTCAAAATTGTCATACTTGTCGACGGAGTAAAGTGAATCACAACCCTCTTCAAGGAGTTCTGCGACCGCTGTTAGTACCCAAGGGACCCTGGACTGATATTACCATGGTTTTTGTAACGGGACTCCCAGAGAGCAATGGGTTTAATGCTATACTGGTGGTAGTGGACCGGTTAACAAAGATGAAACATTTGATTCCTACAACGGAAAATGTTAATGCCAGGGATCTGTCTCGTCTATACCTGGAGCAGGTATGGAAACTACATCAGCAAACTCAACTTATGACTGCAGTCTCCCAACAGTCTCCCGGGTCTCCTGAGAGTCTCCTGAGACACCCGGAGATTTTTTGAGTCTCCTGAGGCTCAGGAGACATCAGGAGACAAATGAAGTCTTGCTGATGTACATGGATTACCAGAGACCATTGTTTCAGATCGAGGGACACAGTTTACCGCTGAATTTTGGAAAGTCCTCTGTGAACGGTTGGAAATTGCACCTCGTTATTCTACAGCATTTCATCCTCAAACCGATGGGCAAACAGAAAGGACCAATGCGATTATGGAGCAGTACCTCCGCAGTTATGTATCGTATCAACAGGATAACTGGGCGGATCTTTTACCTATGGCTGAATTTGCTACTAATAATCACATTTCCGAAACTACTAATATGTCCCCCTTTCAGGCTAACTTTGGGAGACATCCGAGAATGACATTTGGGCCCTTACAACACGGACGGACGGTGAATGAGGATCAGGCTAATGGGTTGGCACGAGAGATGTCTCAGGTATTTGATTTCCTGAAAAGTGAGATGTTTAGGGCACAGAAGATACAGGAGGAAATGGCCAACTTACACCGGACTCCGGCACCTCGATACGCGGTCGGAGATTTCGTCTGGCTCTCGACTAGAAATATTGAAACAAAACGACCCTCGAAAAAACTTGATTGGAAACAAATCGGTCCCTACCTAGTTAAACGAATTGTGAGTCCCTATGCCTATGAGGTGGAATTACCTACCTCCATGAAAATACATCCGGTATTTCATGTGTCCCTACTATCGCCGGCGATGAATGATCCTGTTCCAGGACAAATTGTGAAACCACCCCCACCAGTAGAGGTCGAAGGAGAGACTGAATGGGAAGTGGCGGAGATATTGGATTCTAGGAAGAGAGGACGACGGGTGGAATACTTGGTTAGATATGCTGGATATGAAGAACCTTCCTGGCAACCCTCAAGCGATCTCGAACATAGTCCCGATCTGCGAAAAGAATTTCATAATCGATATCCTTTGAAACCTCGGCCTATCAGGAGCTAGGCCCTAGGAGGGGACCTGATCTGTCCCGGCGTCTTGGCATTAGTTCCGAGGGTTCGGTAGTGGAAGTGCTGTTATGATTGTTTAGGAATGGTTAAGCGAGGGAGGGGTGTGCTAAAGGGGGGTGTCGTCATTAGGTTCTAGGAGGTTCGGTGGCGTGATGGATTTGTAATGTAAAATAGCGAAGATGGTGGGGAGGAATATGTGATGTGGATGCGACGGACTGGTGGAAGGGAGTGTTAAATAGTGGGGTTAGATGTTTTCCTTAGTTCTTTCTTTCTTTTCTCCTCGTCTCGTCTTCCTGTTATCTCGGTACATAGGAATCTACTCCTATTTCTAAGCCATAGCCTCTCGTACCAAAGACTCGATTCTCTGACAAGAGGAAACTCATAGTATCTCTCATCGTTCTCGTTGAGGTCCATCCAGTCCTCACTCTCCCTGTTCTGCGCTCTTGTGCCCTTGCTCTTGCCTTTGTCTTTGCCGGCGCCTGTGCTTGTGTCTGCCCGGTGTTGTCCCTGTCTTCATCGGCCCCCTCGTCGAGTACACTGTGCTCCTCGAGTTCCTCTGCGTCATCATTGTCATCTTCTTCCTTGCGTCGGGTTACTCCGTCACAATCAAACTCAACTATATTTATGGGACGAACATTCTTTTCCTCTATGAATCTAGCAATAATTTGGCACAATACTCGCGCATCCAAATCCCAAGCCCAGTACCAACTCAGATATGGACCTACCACTATCAAATGAACCTATATACCCTATTGATACACCAGAAAACTCTCGACCGTTCGAGTACGGAGTCACAGTTCCAAGTTTAATTTTCAATCAATCTCAAAATCGACCAGGTCAAACCTCAATACCAATTATTAACCGGCCTCCACCTAAAACATTTGCCCCTCCTATTACCAGGAAAAGATACACATATACACGGGGATTCAAAATTGCAGTTTTACAATGGTGGCAACATGGTCTTGTATGCGATAAATTTTCTCCGTCCAAAAAATCACGTCCACCAACAAGACAAGAAGTATCGCAACGGTACAAGGTTCCAATCACAACGCTTTGGGATTGGAAAGAAAATGTCGACTCAATTGTTGACAGTGTCCGTTCCGCTCGTTCAAATCGGACAAATACCCGTTCAACGGGCCTGAAATGGAAGAAATTCTTTATAAATCTTATAAGAAACGGAGAAATGAGCGGAAATCAATTAGAAGAGGATGGCTTAGACGACAAGCAGTTGCTGTTTTTAAAAAGTGTTATCCAACACTCGATCTTTCACAATTACGATTTTCAAATGGTTGGTTTTTTGGTTTTTTGGCCCGCCATGATATTACCTTACGATTCACAACAAACACGTCCCAGAAAATTCCGGAAGAGTATTTAACTGTCATTATCGATTGGTTTCAGTTCAACAGACGGAATTCACAATTGAGGAAGCGGCGCATGAAAACTGTAGGGCGATATTTGCTTGACAGTATTTGCAATATGGACGAGACACCGATACCATTTGAATACCTCAATGGTCAAACATATGCAGATAAAGGTAGTCATACGGTACAAGTTAAAAGTTCAAGATGTGGCTGGGATAAACGACAAGCAACTTTAGTTCTTACAGCGTTCGCTAGTGGAAACCCTCTTGTTAAACCTATGATTCTATTTAAAGGGTGCGAGTCCTACGATTTAAATACACGAAATGGAAGAACAAATGAACGGAAACGTCAAGAAGAGATGGCAAAATATGACTCCCGTGTTGTTGTCAAATGGAACTCAACAGCATACGCAAACTCGGACCTACTTGTCAAATGGATAAATGAACTCCTCGTACCAGCACTACCTTCAGGTCCTAGAATGTTAGTCATGGATGTAGCAAAGTTCCACAAAACCGATAAAATTCTCAATACATTACGTTCGCATGATATTATTCCTTCAATGGTACCTGCGGGATGTACTGGACTTGTCCAACCGCTTGATGTATCCATCAATAAACCATAAAAGAATATCTTCCGTGATCTTTTGGATGAGGCTTTGGACTTGTATCAGGAGAAGCATCAACGGGATTTAAGAGAGGAAGGTAACAAGGAAGCTAATTCGGTTGCTGAAAGGCGGATCATAATTACTCATTGTGTCGGGAGTGAATGGGAAAGGTTTTGTAAGGAGAAAAAAGATACTGTTATTGATACATTTCGCAAATTGGGTATTTCCTTACCTATTGACGGCTCATGTGATAATGAGTTGTCTGTTAAGGGGATTAATCCAAGTCTATTATGTATCGGAGATTGGAGGAGGAAATTGGATGAGAAACCGGAGAGAGTCACAGGAATGAATGCTCAGGCTGTAGGAATTCCGGAAAAGAATTCAAATTTTGAGAATATTGAAGATGATTATTCTAAAATTATATCATATCAAGCAGAAGAGGATATAAGCAAAGAGAATGATTATAGCGAGGCGGTAGAGTTGGTCGATAGATAGATCAGTACAAGAAATATTTGCTCGTTTGTTTTGATTATTTCTTTTTCAAATTTAACCTCAAAGTGCACTGTCGGAAAAGGCCAGTTTTTGCGGTATATCGTCCTATCAGGATATATATCGTCCTATAAGGATATATATCGTCCTATAAGGATATATATCGTCCTATCAGGATATCCATGCTCCTGAGAAACACATATCCTGATAGGATATCCTGACAGGACGATATATATCGGTATATATCCAGTGCGAAAGATAACTTCACCTTTTGAGCCCAAAACATGCAGAATTATCATTTCTTATCCCCGTACCTAGGATAGACTACCGCGTCACCATACAAATCGATGTACCCCAGGGAGATTATTATAATGCAGGTCTCCCTGGTTAAATTTGTCAAATTCTGCCTCGCTGTACCCTCCGCCTCGCCCGGCCGTCCGCTGCTCTATATATGCTCCTCACTCAAGCCCCGAGGCCAAGCAGTTAGCTCTATAGATCTACATCAAGGTCTGGAGCCCCTAAAAGGTATTTATCACTTATTCGGCCGAGAAGGAAATTCTAGCGTCGAGATCCGTACGTCTCAGATCCACCTGCTGTGAGGATGTATCAATTAATTCTTTCCCCATAGAGACGTTCTCAAAACGATATTTTTGGTCCATTGCCTACCCCACCTAGTAGCCTTTTACTCCATTTCCCCATGGAGCAGATACCGCCGGTAAAGGTATTAAATGTATAGTAAAAGGTATATTTATTTCGGCACCTGCCTAGTATATTTGGACAGCACTGTTTATGCTAAAAGATCCAAAACCTATCGCAAGAACTCTTAGCCTAGCCTACATACCAAATCCCTAGTTCCACATCAAAATTCTCCGGTCTTGGTTTCTGTATTTTGTATCTTTCGGCCCATGGACAGTGTTGAATCAAGACACATGTACACACTGAACAATGGTTTGCTTCCCCACGCCTCCACACACCATAACGCATTAACACTGACCCACCTCCCCCACAAGACCGCCGCGCAAAACATGCCCCACCCCCTAATTCCTTTGCATAGCTTGCAAATACGGATGCCCAAAGGTACGAGACAGCCTAATAGATAGACAAGCCCAGCCGACCAGGGCTATACAAACTATCTACTTACCGAACTACTCCACACCTTGAACGACAACCGAGTGATATCCCGTGAAGGTGTGTATTTCATAAGACCCTAGACATTACCCCAACCCGCGATTCTAGAGCTAGCCACTGTGGGGGCAGATTTAAGCCTCCATCCTCCGACATGAGATAGTCCTCGGCAGGGCCTGCATCGTCCCTACATGTGAAGCACCAACCAACCAATCAGCCTCCTACGGTTGCATGCAGTATGAAGTACAATAATCGCCAACCCTCATCACAAGCTATCACTCGCCACGCACCCCACACACCCCCCTACCCACCCGCCCATCATAGCCAACGACCCTCCCCCACAAAAAGACCCCCCGCCCCTGACCCCAAACGGGGTTAGCTCAACAATCCACCCCTTCGGGTTACTTACCCATGGTAACACCTGTCACGGTGTTCTCATGCCTACCGAAGTGACAGCCCCAACAGCCACCCGTACAGCCACAGCGGTATACCCATGCAGCGCTCCGGACAAGTACTTCAATCACCACTCAAGCGAAGAGAAAGCCACTTAATCTATACGGACACCCCTCTGGCTATTGTAACTTGACCGAATACGCGGCTGCAGAGGTCTAATTGAAACGTACTGAGTCGAAACCACCACCGAGTGATAGCCCATGACGAACCCCCACCATCCCACCCAGAAATGCCCCCTGGAGGAATGGAAATTAAAAGCCCCCCCTGGCGACACCACTGTCTGGGTTGTGTATATTACGCACATCGCATCATATCATATTCATATTCATATCATATCCAACGCTGCTTATATATCTTACAACTCCCCCTCCCACCTTCAAGACTCCCGACAGACAAAGAAGACAAACAAACACAAAGCCAAAATGAACGCATAGTCAAAAAAAAAAGGAAAAAAACTAGTATATATATACATGCCCCCCCCCTCCCGGGGCTCCAAAACTAAACTACCTACTACCTAACCACCCAGTCCAACTCCCCCTCACTCGCCGGCCCCCCCAGGGACTGCGCCTGCGCCTGCGCCTTCGAATACGCCTCCTCAACCGCCTCCCTCATCACCTTCCTGGGCGCCTGGCGCCCCAGAAACATCTCAAACTGCGCATAGCCCTGCTCGGGCAGCACCTCGAGCCCGTCGACGCCGATCCAGCCCTTATGCGCCAGCGCGCGCACCTGGTGCAGCAGCGGCGTGACGCGCGGCTTATATGCGAGCTGTTGTTGCAGGTTCACCTTCGTCAGATCATCGGCGCGCGGCAAGAACAGGATGTGGAAAATGCATACCTCGACGCAGACGCCGCCCGTGGGGCTGGCCAGCCACTCCGAGGGCAGCGTAAAGTTTGCCGGCGGCGCGCCCTGGATGCTGTGTGCGGGGATGCAGCTGACCACGATGCTCGGCAGGAAAAACTCCTCGGGCCAGCGGTTGTCGAGGCTGGGGAGCACGCGCACGGTGCTCTTGCTGCTGGCGTTGTTGGTGGGCGAGGATGCGCCGGAGGGCGAGTTGCAGGGTGGCACGGCGAGGCTGCTGCTGCGTGATCGGTTGTTGAAGTAATGGGCGAGGTCGGCGGCGCGGTTGGCGGAGCGGCCGTAGATGAAGATGTTTTCGACGCCGAGCTTCTGCAGCGCGTAGACGGCGGCGCGGGCCATTCCACCGGCCCCGACGACGAGCGCGCTGGTGCGTGCGGTGATGGCATTGACGGGCGTGAGGTAGCGGAGGGTGCACGTGCGGATGCCGATCCAGTCTGTGTTGTCGCCGTGGAGGCTTGGCTGGGAGCCGTCGCCGTGGTCCGAGCGGATGGGGACTATCGTATTGACGGCCCCGATTGCGCGGGCGTGGTCGGAGATGCTGTGGAGCAGGGGGATGATCTCGAGCTTGAAGGGCAGGGTGATGGAGGCGCCGCCAAAGTTTGGGTCCTGCACGATGTGGAGGAGCTCGTTGATGGTGGCGGCCTGCTGCACGCGGTAGTTGTGGGGGAGCCCGTATGCCTCGTAGGCGGCATTGTGCATTGCCGGCGAGAGGGAGTGCGTGATGGCCGATCCGAAGATGCAGAACTGTCGCCGCGGCAGCATCGAGCAGGCATGGATCGCGATGAGGGCCTCCCGCGGCGTGATGGCGTCCTCCTCGTCCACCGGGGGCTGCTGCTGCTGCTGCTGCTGTTTCTTCTGCTTCCGATACTCGTTGATTAGCGGGTGCGTGACGGGTGATAATACCCGGTTCATGAAGCGTGACATCCTCCCCAACTTGCCAGTGTTGAATACTATCAGGGGTGGGAGCTGCTGCTGCTGCGCGGGGCTGTTTCTGCTCCGTTCGGCACTTGCGGCGTCTCTTCTCCGCTTGACCTCCCATCCAAAGGCGATCGCAGCAAAGTTATCATCTAGGCTTGCGGCCTTTTGGCTCAGCCGGGCAATGTCGCAGCCAAGCTGTGCTGCCCGGTCGTAGGCCTTCATTCGTTCGGGGCTGTCCCAGCCAATGTTTGACTTTTCGTGGTACGAGCCAATGATCTTTGTTGCGCCTTTGGAGGCGACGAGCTCTCTGATCCGCTGGTCGCTGTACTGGAGATCCACGACGAGGTATTCTGCCCCCAGGCGGAGACCGTGGTAGAGAAGGCTGAAGTAGTCGTCCTCGCTCTTTGCGTCCGTGGGGCGAGCGGGGAAGGATCCGTCCTGGTTGACGGTTCCAACATGGTAGATGATGGGGAGACTCGACTGTCTGCGGACATGGGCAAACTGCTTGCTGACGAACCGGAGATTCGATAGAATGTCCCTCTCGTTCGACCCCGCGGGCATCCCAGAGTGTAGCAGATAGTCAACCCTCAGGTCAAACGCCTCGACCGTCGCCCCGAGGTCATCCAGGTCGATCCGCCCCCAGTCGATAGGCCCAAACGACGCATGCGGCGGCAGCACAAGCGCATAGGTATACAAGCGGTCCTCCAGTGCCGTCGACGCGGCCGCCGAGGCGGGATGCGGGCTGTTGCGGTCCCAGACGATGAGCGGCGCCATCTCCTGCTGAAAGGCAAAGTTGAGCAGTCGCAAAAAGTCCTGCTCGAGCTTCTTGAGCGTGGGCGACGAGGGGGGCGACTTGCCGTGCTTTGCCAGCTGCTGCTGCTGCTTGTCCCACAGGTTGTAGAACTCAAAGTTTGAGCATACGGTGTAGACGGGCTCGCGCCTCGCCGCGAGTCTCCGGAGGGTCTGCGCCGATGGTGTTGCCGCTGCGCTGCCGGGGGCCAGTAGCTGCTGCACCTGAGTTGTAGCTTGCTGGGGGGTCGATCCTGATGGGGATTGGGGGCTGATGTAGGCCTCGACCTCCTTCTCGCGGCGGACCACATGGATGACGGGATGCCTCTCCATCCAGTTTCGCAGCAGGGCCCTGGAGCTGGCCTTTTCTACGCATCCGCTGGAGCAGACGATGACGGCGCCCGTGTCGTAGTCGCGCAGGATATCGGCGAGGATCTGGGCCTCCTTGTTGCGGTATGCTGGCCATCCGTGGGCGGTGGCGTACTGACCGGCGGCCATTCCCGTGACCTGGATAAAGTGCATATCCGCGTCGATGAGGCGGCGGCGGAGGGTCGAGGAGACTATGACGCCAATTGTGGTCTTTCCGACGCACCGCAGGCCGATGAGGGCGATTGAGGCATTGGTGGGGAAGCTCTTTGGACGGGTGGCTAGCATGGGCGGGGGGATCTGTGGGCGGGGGAGGGGGGTGTTGTGAGAAGATGAGGATGAGGGGGGAGGGGGAGGGAGAGAGGGACCAAGGGGAGAGCGTGGACGTTGGGTATCGAGGTCTGCCACCTCTGCCAGTTTACGTTTCATTGGGTGGGTTGTAGTAGGTTGATGTGATTGAGGAGCAGTGGGGATTGTGGGTGATGGTGGTGGTGGTGGTGTTGATATCGTGGGGTGTTGGTGTTGATGTTGATCCATACCTGGGAGTCCTCGGTGACTGCTGTGTGCTGTCTGGGTGAATGAATGGTGATTGAGGGGGTGGGCAGCGGCATGAGCGGGCTTGCAGCAGCTGTTAGGATGTTGGTGGTGGTGGTGGTGGTGTGGATGTGGGTGTGAATGTGGTGGTGGTGGTGGTGGTGTATGACATGGGGGGTGACATGGGGGGAGGGGAGAGGGGGAGAGGGGAGAGGGGGGAGAGAAGGGGAGGGGGGGAAGAGAGAGAGGGGGTAGGGGAAAGAAGAAAGGTGAGAGAGAGAACAGATCTTACATGCAGCTAAGCTTAAGGAGGGAGCGATGGGGATGCACATGAGGGAATGCTACAATTGCATTAGGTACAGTGTATACCGACACCGTGTGTACTGATGTATGCATACAATGTATACCGATGGATCACAGTCTTCCATGGACAGTCTTTGTTATGATACGCACAGTCTTCCTTCTCTGTCTCTTCTCTCCTCTCTGAAAAAGAAATACCATCCAAACATCTCCTCGGGTAAATGAATAACCGGCGGGTGCACCAATTCCCGAACCCAGCAACGTTGCACCGAAAATAGCCGTGACGAGCTATCCCTGTATGGTATTAATCAGAATGCAATTGGTGTGGGAGGTCTGTCTACATGACAACAAATGGAGAGAGAGAGCTCTGTGCTCTGTTCAGACACTATAACTACTCTGCCCCATACACACCCCCCATATGTAGGAAAGAAGCTTCATTATTAATTGCCGTATATGTGCTTATGTATCACAATACCAAACAGACAGCAATATGAGCGCTCGGCACCTCAGACCGTGGTTACAACGGCATCCCCCTACATGATCAGAGCCTTCTTCTTCCTCTTCTTTCCTGTGTTATTGAAAGCATAATTGTTTGCAAGCGTGGGAGAGGGAATTGAAATACTCTTCCTCTACTCCATGATCCATGTACTCTAGATCTACATGTATCTAAGCATATACATACACCTACATCTGGAAACCCGTAAAGTGTCCTCTAGCTCTGTCTCAGTCCTCTTCTTTTTTTCTTTTTCTTTTTTTTCCCTCTCACTTCCCCACCCAATCAATCCAATGACCTCAGGTCCAGGGCTCCTCTCTCTTTCTCTCTCTTTCTCTCCTTGATTGAGATATCCAGACTTGTACTTCCATTCCACCCATCTAGCTGCTACCCTAGTCCCTTTCTCTCCCTCCCTCCCTCCCCCCCGTAAGCGTAATGTTCCAAGGCTTCCCCACAACTTTCCCCGCAAAAACCAGCCTGCAAAGCGTTAGAACAATTCCCAGCATTCGAGTAGACGTTTAATCCATTTCTGTCTGTTGTCCGTCTGTCTGTCTTCATAATCATCATCATCACCATCACCACTACACCCCCCCCTCTCCCATTGACGGCCAATATCAAGAACAATATCTACAATACTTCATACTACTTTTATTATACAATACATACAGTACATACAATACGTGAACAAAAATAGAGGACCTAGCAGACATACAACCTCCCAATACCCCCCGTCTATGCCCCCGTCCCCCCGTCCCCACGCCCCCCAACATGAGCGCCCCACCACCGAGCACAACCTCCGCCGACCCTCCCCCCCCAAAACGCATGCGCGTCTCCCGAGCCTGCGAGCAATGCCGCTCCCGCAAGGCCAAATGCGACGGCAAGACGCCCACCTGCTCCCCCTGCGTCACCCTCTCCCAGACATGCACGTACGGCGCGCAGCCCCGGAAGCGCGGTCTCCCACCCGGAAGCGTCAGCGCGCTCGAACGCACCGTCAAGCTGCTCCAGCGGGTGCTGGGCCTGCTGGTCGACAGCGTCGACGGCGGGGAGGCGGCGCTGCTCGCACTGGTCAGGGCTAGGGGCCCCGCGCTGTTTGATGAGGGGGAGGAAGGCAAGCGGTTGGCGGGGCTGTGGAAGGAGGGGGTGGTCATGAAGGAGCTGGAGGGCATCAGGGAGAGGGTTGCGGGTGCTAGGACGGCAGGGACGGGGACGGCTACAGCTGCAGCTGCAGTGACGGGGGGCGACGGGAGGTCGCCGGATACGGGGGAGAGTGGGGGGCAACAGGAGATTCAGCTGGGGGGTGAGCATGATGGCTTTCGGGATGCCATGAGGGCCATGGCCGCCAGTGCTTCGGAGCAGAGAGGAGGGGATGCACCCCGGCGGTTATCTATAGCTGCGGCGGCGACAGCCACGAACGGGGATGCCGCCACCACCAATATCACAAACGTCACCACCACCACCACTACAACTACAACTACCGCAGAGATGGATTGGGTGAATGAGTCTCAGGGTCTACAAGCAGATTCTAATGCTGAACGAGATAAAGACAGGCCCAGAGACTCCTTCTCCATCCCCCAGCACACGCCCTCCACAGATCATGCCTCCTCCACCGCCTCCTCATATCCCACGAGGATGCGGCCACCGGTAGTAACCCCCCCGCTCTATACACCACTCGATGCCGCCCCCTCCGATGAC
The DNA here is from genome assembly GCA_024713625.1 of Morchella sp. 2018-W30. Classification (NCBI taxonomy): domain Eukaryota; kingdom Fungi; phylum Ascomycota; class Pezizomycetes; order Pezizales; family Morchellaceae; genus Morchella; species Morchella sp. 2018-W30. Next base: position 1,511,004 of record JAMJEW010000017.1, read on the forward strand.
CATCACTTCACCGCAGACCACGACCCAATCCTACCAACGCCTACACACTCCTCCTCCTTCCGCCCTCTCTCCTACCCGCCCGACAGTCCTCCCATCCGTGAGCAGCACACCACCACCACCGCCGCCACCTCCGACAACCACCACCACCCACCGCTCCCACAAAACTCCCGAACCCTCCTCGACCTCTACTTTGCCTACACGCACGTCTGGTTCCCAATCCTCGACAAATACGACCTCATCCGCCTCTTCCACGTCGTAAACACCGCCAGCTCCACCAAGCGCAAAGCCAGCATCCCCAAACCCTCCATCGACACCGCCGCCCCAAAGCGTGCCCTCCTCTACGCCGTCCTGTCCCTGGCATCGATCCAGCACGACGCCCTCGCCCACGCAACCCCATACGGATACGCCCCGACCACCCCCACCGCCGCAACGCTGTACATGGCCGCGCAGAGCATCCTCTTCGCTCCTGGTGCGGACACGACCCTCGAGCACGTCCAGGCCCTGCTGCTCCTCGCCCTCATCAACCTCCTGCACAACCACATGCCGTCGGCATACCTCCTCATCGGGCACGCCGGGCGCCTCGCAACCACGATATCACTCCCGACCGCGCACGGCCGCTTCGACATCCGCACATGGACCGGCTATCTAGTCCTCGAGACGCTGGTCAGCTCCCTGACCACCCACCCGCCGCACATCCACCTCCCCTCCTGGGCGCGCCCCATCGACGAAGACGGCTGGGAGGAGTGGGACGTGTGGAAGGAGCACCCCTCCGCCGTCGCCAGCGCCTCCACAGCCGGAAGGGAGGACACCGGGGACCCTGCGCACATCCTCAGCACCTTCAACGCACTGAGCGCGCTCTCGCGCATCGTGGCGGACCCAGCGCACACGCTGCCGGAGCTGCACGCGTGGTGCCGCGACCTGCCCGCGCACTGCAGCTTCGACGTGCTCAACCCGCTGGAGGTTGAACTGCCGGCGCTGGTGCCCTGCGTGCCGCACGTGTGCGTGCTGCACCTGTTCTACGCGCATGCCATCCTCGGCCGGCACGCCAACAGCGCGGCCACGGCGAGCATCGTGGCGATCCTGGAGGCGTTTGCGGGCGCGAGGGCCACGGCTGTGGCGCCGCCGCTGTTTGCGGGGTTTGCGAAGGGGGCGGAGGTGGGTTGGGTGGGGAGGTTTGGGGTGGCGGGGGTGCTGAGTGGAGGCGGGATGGTGAAGGCTGTGGTGCCGGGGAGGAGGGGGAGGGCGGGGAGGATGAGGCGGGAAGGAGGGGCGTGCAGAGGGTGTTGGAGGAGAGGGCGTTCGTGGGGTATTCGGCGGCGGGGGCGCAGACGCAGACGCCGCCGACGGTGCAGATGCAGGGGGTGGGGAGCTTGTTGAGTCCCAGGGGGGGTGGGGGGGAGGAGGAGTATGGCGGTGGTGGCGGGGGAGGAAGTACGGCGAGTTTGGGCTTCAGTCAGCCCAGTCCGGATGGGTTTGATGAGGAGATGGGAATGCTGGAGTGTCTGCCTTGGTAAGTCCGCCTCCTTCCTTGATCCTGGGCGTGGGTATGGTCCCATGTCTGGGTGTGGTACTGGTAATCAAAGACTGGTGGTGCCGAAGGATCAATTGTGGTTTTCTCTCGTTGGATACTGGAGCAGACTATCATTGATCCTTGGGCATTTCCAGTACAATTATCATTACCACTCCCAACAGCGCCCACTACTCCCACAACTAGTACTCCACCCTCTCGTCCTCCCCCCCACAAACTAACCCCCCACAGGACACAAGCCGGCATCCCCGAATTCATCGCCAACCTCGGCTACGTCGGCAGCTTCTCCCCCTCCACCTTCCAACTCGAGCAGTCGCAAGCCCCGCTGCAGATCCTCGGCCTGCGCCAGGACTCAGACGCAACGTACAGTGGCGGCACCGCCGCCGCCGCCCCCGAAGACACGGAGATGGGCGCACCCGCTGGCCGCCGCGGGCTCAACACGGTGCTGGAGCAGTGGCTCGGCGACGTGTTGGGCGCTGGGGGCGCCGGCGGTGGCGCACAGGGGAGGTGGTGATAGAAGGGGGGTAATATAATGGGGATTAGGTTTTTTTTATTTCTATTATTATTATTTTTATGTCTGGCTTTGGTTTGGGTCTTTTTTGTTCGTTTATTTGGGGGGGGGGGTTAGATATTTCTTTTTCTTCTTTGTGTTTGGACGTGGGGGGGGGGGGGACATGACTGATGATGCATGATGCGGGTTGTAATTACACACCAAGACCGACCTCTCCGTCCGAATCCGTAATACCTTCGAATCCTCAATAGCCAGATTTTGTGGGTAATGATCGGAACGCCGTGTGGTAGAAGCATGTTCACGCAGCGCTAGACTGTTCCTGTCGTTGTCCGCCTTTCCCCGGTGGCAGACATGCACCGTCACTCGGTGTGTAACCCTAACCCTGGCTCTCCCCCACCACCTGTACTGTAATAGAGGGGTTAGGGTTGTGTGGGGGATGGATTTATTTGGTAAGGGTGGTAACAGGATCTGTTTGTAAAGCCACAGCAAGTCTACATTTCCTGGCCATGGGGAAGGCGTTTTACTGGCGGGTGGCTAGGGGGGTCGTGGCTGCGGATTGCGGTGGTGGTTGCAGGCCCACCCTCTTGCAGAGCGTGGAACGGAGTATCGCAGAGTATTGGGTATGGCGCGCAGCAGGTGGTCACCACACGGCGAGCTAGTGGAATGGTCTTGGCCTGCTCCTTGTAGGTACACATGTTTTAGAGAAACAAGGCTACAGGTACATATAGCTATATTCAACACGCCTATATATCTTTATAGGGATATAGGATTTTGTTCTGGTGCTTTACGGTGTGGTGGGGGGCTTCTGGGCTCTGGGCGCTAGATGTTGGGGAGGGCTGTGCTTGGGGGGCGGGGGCGCGGTGGTTGACTCATTGCTGTCAGGGGGGCGGGGCGGTGTGTCGGTGGTTGGGGGGTGTGGGTGTGGCGGGAAGATAGAGAGCTAATATCGTATATATCGGGACTGTTAGTAAAAGGAGGTTAGGAAAGATTCGTGCTTTGGTAAGTATCAAGGAGGGGGCTAGATATATAATCCTCATAGGGGGTTAGATATGCAGAGGCTCGAACCTTACCACCATAGATAGTCTAAAGTCGAGAGCACCAGGTCTTGAAGACGAGAAAATATGGAACTAGAAGAATACGAGATCCTGTAGTTCCTTTTGAGGGGAGGGTGGGTTAATGACAATAGCGAGTCGTTCAACCCTTAGACCTTTTCTTCGGCTAGATCATGGTGGATAAAGCAGAGTGCCATGTAAGTATGGTGGTAGGAAGGTAGAATCGAATAGAATTGCCGCCACACATACGTACATATATACCTCCCAGCCACACTTCCTCGATACCAGTCTCGTACGTAGGAGGATGAGTCAGGAAGGCGGTGCTAGGCATGCGCCGGACGCTGCATGGCTCAGGTAGTAATAATATCTAGATCCCTTGTGGATAAGCATTATTAACTGGGGCTAAGGTTGGGTCCTGCAGTGCCTCATCTCTGTGCGGCTCCATCACTTCGTTCCCACCTCAGTCTCCCAGCCTGTACATGTAGGTGAGTATTTTCTCAATATCGTCAGCCCCCCAGGCAACACAGGTATCGATACGAGAGATTTTGTCTTGAGGCCGGTGACATCGACTATATGACACTCACACAATTAATAAATTACCAACGTTACTTTGCATGGCTATCATTATACATTAATGTTGGTGATGCCTCGACGAGCGTGCCTGTCAAATTATATTCCGATGTATCCCAAGCTAGACCTCCCTATTGTCTAGGCGGTTGCAATTCGCTGTTGCTCGGAATATCACCCACCCGTCTATTCCCGCACTCTATTCTTTCTTTTACGTCCTATCAATCCCCAGGCTACCTTGTAAGAGATTCAAAGATATGGAAAGTGGAGATAGTTGATTTGCTCAAAGTGTTAGGACAGATATTCGCGGGCTAGTTTCTTCGACCGTAGTAGTACTATAGCTAGTGGCGGTAGTCCTTGCCTATTATCAAAATATTCGAAATCTCCCTCTAGCCAGCAAAGGTCAAATTTATAAGCATAGTTATAAGCAAGTATTCGGTTAGACGACGTCGCCATGAACCTCTTGAGAGAAACTAGAGGTGGGTATTATCTATGTATTGATACTTTACTATGTAGATTGTATGTACATGTGTGGGGCCAGATTTACTAGATTTTGAGCATCTTTATCGACTACGAGCGCGAGGTTACTACGACTAGCTTCAAGCTTGCAAAAGCGGAGCTCGTATACGTCGTGTTTTGTAGGGCTTGACAAAATGTGAGTTACAGAATACTCTTTAAATAGATATTGTTTACACCCACCGACAAATTATATAAACTATCTCCATGACGTACCACACTATTTACATCCTTCATTTTATACCTATATGTTCTACCCCGGCACATTCGATAAAGGGAGTACTCAGTAGAACGCCCGACCCCTTCTAGTAGAACGGGGCGAGGGGAGAGGATCGACTTGGGATACGCTCGGGATTTCGGGGATGTATTACAACGAGGAGAGGAGCAGGATCAGATATATAGGGAAGATGCCAAGTATTAGTACCATCTCAGAAACAGAAGACGCTATGTGAAGAATAGAAAAGAACAAGAGCAAAGATAAGATGGCAAGATGCGTCTGCAGCGAGACGTAAGATTGTAGAAACCGAGACCAGAGACAGGGAGTTGGTAGGCTTTGACTATGAGATATCAGTAAGCGGGTGCTAGTAAGGGGGCATATTACTGCGGGTGCGTCCCCGTCAGCCTCTATTACAACCTGGATACGCTCAGGCATGCTATCTACAAACCTTTGAAGATCCTCTACCAATCTCACCCTTCGAAGAGGGCTCTTAATCTGACGTGTTCCTACAATAGGTGTGATGGTAATCTCTGAGTGCCGGATTCATTTGGGACTGTTGACTAATCCACGATCCTTGATGACTCTAACAGAAAGGATCCGGGGTCAAATGGATCACGTTATGGCGTAACGTCGGGTCTGAGTTTGCGGACAGTTCAGTTCAGTTTGGTATGGTAGTAGCGTATACAACAACGTACGTACGGCTATGTTCGGGATTTTAAGAGTGGTAATTTATGTATCAGCTTAGATTGGCGGTATAGTAATCAAATAGGATAGAAACTACTTGTGGGTTGTTAGAGATGGAGGATATGTTGCGGAGCAGTTCAGGAAAATCAAAATATTATATTTAGAAGCTTCATAGAAGTATTCGATCTATCGTAAACAATTATTATATGTTATATATATGATAGCGCATACACCCAAATAAGGACCCCAAAATAGTAATGGAAACTCAATTGGGTACAATACATCAACAAAAAACAGGCCTCCCTATGACGAAGCACCCTCCGCTCAGATGGAGATATCCAAAATCTCCAACTGAGTCATGCGCCTCAAAAATTAAGGGATTGTATTTGACTTATCTAGGCTTATCTAAACTTCAAATCTAAGCTTATTGCAATCGTGACTGCTAGTGGTTGTCTCTTGGGATCCTACTTTGACAAGAAAGTATATTGCATATTGTATGGGATCTGAACTGTCGGAGTGACAACGTAACATTCTGTAAGTAGCCGGGAGAGGTTCGTGATCTAAATTCCACTGCTACACTGTGATACGCTACACTGTAATATATCGTGTACTCGATGTCGGCACCCCGGCGGCATAGCGTCAGGTGCGGTGTACTGTGGCCATAAGGCCGAGAGACCACCTATGCCCGCCAGCCGTAAACTATTATAAGCCCTTAAGGCTCGATAAATAAAACATCGTCTGAGACTTTAATTAAAGACTGTGCAAACCGGCACAACATTCACCATGACCCTTAGGCTCAAGCTGGTAGCAAAAGATACAAGAAGAGATTTTGAAACTGAAGTACGAAATTGTCTTTTGTCACCAAAAGAATTTAGTAATAGGGCGACATTGAAATGACTGTACCAACGCGACGAGCAATAAACAAGAAAAAACTTGAGTCTTGTGAGTTGGCTACACCTTTATATAGCAACCCCAAACTCAAGTTTTTATTTACTTGGCCCGGGGCACTAATGTCACATTCATTATCTCACTGCCACATGCTGGACGCAAAGCTAACCGTCTTAGCGGTCAAGCTCAAGTTTTTGTTTATAGTCAAAATTTGGTGGGATGAGGATAGAACGGGAAAAGGTAGTAAACATGAAAAACATTTTCTGAAGTCAAAAATGAACTAATTATATAAATAAGTTTGCAATAAATAAAAAAAAAAGCAATGAAATAAAGGTTTTATACACTCAACAATTTGTATCCATAAAATAGTCTGCTAATTTATTAATTAACTATCAAATTTAGAAGATGATTGAATCCAACAAACGTTATTTGAATATTCAAACCGATAGTGGTTGATTATAAGTTTAGTAGTTCAAACTTAAAGGTTACTATGCTATTAAAACCTTGTCCGCACAAGTCATAAGGATAACAGCAATAGCCTTTATATATAAGATATTTCTTTAAAAGGAAACAAATATGAGAAAAGAATAAGTATTTAATAGGAGGAAGGAAACGTTGCATAGGGGAGGAGAAAAAATAAATAAAGATAAAAGTGGTTGCTTATTATATATTGCTAAAAACCTTTCATCAAAATACTGATTAGCAAAAACTAGGCTTGTTTATGATAAAAAGCCCACCCTCTGAATACCCACCTAAGTATATCGGCTTAGGTTCGATATGACAGCTCAGCATCTCACTTCCTACCAAAGTGCTTTCAGAACAGGATTACTAAATAAGATCAGCTAATGTTGGAATCGGGGTAATGGAATGGAAAGGAGCCCGGGTGTCAGGATGTAAGCACTAGGGGAATTTGGATAGTTATCGGAATATATCTATTAGATACAGAAATGATTATCTATTATCAAATAATTTTTTATAAATTTGGTCCTTATCTTTACTCCTTATTACATATTTTGAATTATATAATCAATTGAATTATCATATTAGTGAAATAACAAAGAATTATGTATCTTGATTACAGATCTGACGGAGTAATCCGACGCAAAGTAGAAGATAACAATGATAAGCATGGCTAGGAGCGACTTCGAGTGGCGAGGGCAATGTGAAGGTTAATACTAATATATGTAATCTAAACTCTAAAATGATTATTCAATTTGTAAATGAAAAAAAGTACGTAACAAATCTTTATTCATTTTGTTTATACACTTCTTTAACCGGTAAAATATTACCCAATCAATTTTTTTTTATGCGGTAATAAAACGCTTATTATTTGATTTTAGTATATTTTAACCAGGTCTCAATTGAAACTGATCTTAAATGAGTCAAAGCGAAGATTGTGTAATCAAATCGTATTTTTTGCAAGGATACCCTTGTATTGTAATTTTATTATGACTCAATAATTTGACGATCTTACTAAAACCGAGTAATAGTGGTTGCCTGAAAATATAATATAGCCGATTATAAAAGTATGCCCAATCCCCCCGCTTTGAATTTTCCGTACAACACAATCCTGTATCCACAATTTTCCGCAATTGAAATCTCCAAAAGATACAGTTGCAATTTCCGCTCTTGAAAGTAACCGCAAATATCCATATCTCCCCAAGTTATTTTTAAAATAATAATACCATGACTTCATCCACATCATCTTCTTCAAATTCAATCAATCAACCTTCTATTATTGAAGTCCTTTCCCTACTTGCCGCATATTTTTCTCTCCTTATTGCAATCATGACATACATTGAAACATATAAACATTACCGCCGGACTCAAAATGTTTGTTGATCCACTTTTAAACACTGAATTTATACTTCAATACTAACTCTTTTTAGGCTCCTTCCACTATCAATAATCACTATCAAACACAAATCAACCTTATTGCCAATGGAAACCCAACCAATGGAGCGGTTAATACACCAAACAATTCAATAACTGATATGGTTTAATTTATTCTACTTATCTATGCCTCCTTTGTATTTTCTTTTACCAATTCTTGCACCTGATATGAGGGCCGGATAGGTCTCGCTATTTCATCTTATTATTATTTTGTTTGCCTGAAGCTAGGGGAAAGGGATTTCCGCTCAATTATTATTATTTGATCGTTTATTTTGTAGGCGAGACTTTTGTACGAAAAGGTGAAATGTATCAACTAGGAGGGAATCACTTAAAAATTTGCGATGATAACCAATCGAGAATCTTGTAGGTGTCTAGTCCGAGCCGAGCGAGCGCTGCACCCAACGAGCGCTCGCCGAAAAAGCAGCGGGCGGTAACATGTATTGTATACTACCCTATGTAAATACATGTAGGGTAACATTGCTTGGGGGCATGTCGAAAACGCCCGCCGTCTTGTCCCCTCGATCCCCATAGCGTGGCTAGTACCAAGCTTTCCAATTCGCACCATCCGACCCACCAGGGGTTTAGCAACTATGGCATACCTCTCATCTCACCCCCTGCCCCCTCCTGCACCCCTCCATCCCGGTACCACACCCCGCCCCGGAAGATGCAGCCGTGCCCTTCGGGTGGAATCTTGGCGAGTCGCGAAGGCTGGTCTTCGGAGTATTTGGAACCGGCGGGGGGAAGAGGGGGGGGAGGGGGGGAGACTTTGGGATCATAACAACAGGAGTTAAGGGGAATTAATGGGTAGGGGAATTGGAAGCGAGATTTCAGGGCTCAACTAATTCGTTAGATGTAGAGTTGAGCTAATTGTAAGCTTAGTTGGTATGGAGAATATCCGTCCGAGCACAGACTTTAGTTAACAGTGTAAATCAGAATCAGAATCAGAATCAGAATCAGAATTAGAAGGCTTTGAAGGCACAGAGGATAAATAGCTCAATATTATCGTTATACTTAACCAGTTCAATAACCCCAGCAGCCCTGAGGAAAAACCAAGACTCTCTCTTCGTGTAAACATCAATACCGAAACAGTGATAATTCCCCACAAACGCCACTGATCACCCCCCCTGCACTTCCCCCGCAGTCTCGGAATACGGCAAGCAGTGCCGGACAGGTTCAATTGGCACCGAGGGATCCGGGATCGAATTGTTGTTGTTCCTGCAGATATTACCGTTCGTAACCTTGGTACTAACCTCACTATACTAGTAACTACTCCTCTTGGCTGTTGAGAATATATCACACTGCCCCCCAGGATCATACCCTACTAAGAAAATTACCGACAGCCCTTCATCAACCCCAGACAATCATATTCAACCCACAACCACTACCACAACTTCGCCATCATGTCGTCCGAGCTAATCACGATGAACAGCAGGCCTGCAGGGGAAATTCGAAGGTGTATAAGAGCACCTTGAAACCCCCCTCCCCATCAGAACCCCGACCCGGACACCCAACTTCACCATCGATTGCATCCTACCAACATCTGCGCTAACACAGCGCCCATTCATTCTTTCAACATGCTTCTTAAATCGCTCTTTGGCGCTGCGGCGCTCTTCTGCTCCTCTGCTCTTGCTGCCTTTGGTGTTACCGACTCTGGAACTCAGCTCACGGTTGACACCAACGGAGGCCTTGTCTTCAAGGTCAACAAGAGTACTGGTGATATCATCTCTCTGGTCTACAATGGCGTCGAGTGCCAGGACTCATCCAAGTTTTCGCACATTAGCTCTGGACTTGGAAGTGACAATGTTGTGGCTACAACTTCGGGGAACTACATAAAGATAACTGTCACCACTGACACGTTGATCCACTACTATATTGCTAAGGTATGTCTTTCCAAGATTCTTCTATAAGCTTAAAACTAACCCCCTTCAGTCTGGCGACCCAATTGTCTACATGGCAACCTATATTACCGCTGAACCTACCGTGGGTGAGCTCCGCTTTATCGCCCGTCTCAAGAAGAGCGCCCTCCCCAACGGTGTCACTGCCTCTGATGTCGAGGGCGGAACCGCCATCGAAGGCTCTGATGTCTTCCTTGTCGATGGCCAGACCCGCTCCAAGTTTTACTCCAGCAAGCGCTTCATCGAGGACCAAGTCCACTGCGTTACCGGCTCTAGCATTGCCGCCTGCATGGTCATCCCTGGCTACTCATATGAGAGCTCCTCCGGCGGCCCATTCTTCCGTGACATTGACAATCAGGGATCAGCCCAACAAGAACTCTACTTCTACATGAACTCCGGCCACGTCCAGACCGAGGCCTACCGCATGGGTCTGCACGGTCCATACGGTCTCGTCTTCACCACTGGTAGCACCGCGTCCTCAACCCTCGACTTCAGCTTCTTCTCATCCCTCTCCATCACTGGTTTCGTCGCCACCAGCGGCCGCGGCTACGTCTCTGGTACCGTCTCGGGAGTCACCTCCGACGGTGTTGTCCACTGGAAGAACTCTGCCGCTCAATACTGGGTCGCCAGCACTGGGTCCTTCACCTCCCCTGCCATGAAGCCAGGTACCTATGACATGATCCTCTACAGCGGCGAGTACCAGGTTGCATCCACCACCGTCACCGTCACAGCTGGATCAACAACCAGCAAGTCCATCACCGCCACTGCAGGCACCGCGTCCGTCGTCTTCCGCATCGGTGCTGTCGACGGCCGCCCAACGGGCTTCAAGAATGCCGCGAACCAGCTGGTCATGCACCCATCGGACTCTCGTATGTCCTCTTGGTCGCCCGTTACCTTTGCGTGGGGGACTAGCACAACTGCCGACTTCCCAATGGCACAGATCAAAACCATTAACGACCCCACTACTATTACGGTGACTTTGACTGCTGCTCAGGCCGCCGCTGCTAGAACACTTAAGATCTACACTACCCTTTCCTTCGCCGGTGGTAGGCCCAGTGTAGTCTTCAATAGTTACACCGCTACCACCCCTGCGGCGCCAACAAAGATTGACAGTAGAGGGTTCACGAGAGGTGCGTACAGGGGTTACGGGGAGGTCTATTCGTTCCCGATTGCGGCATCGAACTTGATTGCTGGTGTCAACACAATCCAGATTAGCTGTGCTAGTGGGAGCTCTGGAGACACATACTTGAACCCTAACTTTATCTATGACTCGATAGAGTTCTTTTAGACGGATGTATAAGCGTGTATCAGTAGGAGTAGTTGAGATCAGGTTAGTTATATAGTAATTTACAAATCTTTTTAGTACAAAAATTTGGTGTGGTTGTGTGTATCGCAAGTTGTGTGTGCAACCGAACCCTAACCCACGAGGCTACGCTGTCCCTAAATATAAAGACAAGAGGCTCTCTGATGACAATCAAATTACATGCTGGGCTTTTGCCTAGATCCATTCTCTCCAACCTATGCTATCATTCGATGTCCCAAATAATAGCTAGTACCAGTCGCCAGAAGCTACGAAATGAACATTGGGATATAGAAGTCACTCTTGGAAGTGTCGTGATTAGTATTTAAGTAGCAGCTGCGCAGGTAGGCCCAGATTCTTGGCAGTTCAGTTCGGAACGCCAGCGAGTCTGGGTAAAGGGGAGGGGGCGAAGTGCAAGTACCTACGAATTATCTAGGAGTCCTCAGTACTCTACTAATTCTGGAGGCGCGGGGGTGGCCGTCGTCCATAGCTGCCAACTGAATTCACGAAGCTAGTCTTGCTACGACCCCAGATATTTCTCACAAAGCTTTGGGGAATCCATATTTCCTATATACATATACATCATTTAGTAGAACGGCCAGGTTTCAATACTGAAATCGTCAAAGCCTGACTGGTTTTTCCGCGCTAGCAACCATCTTTACTCTCGATAGAGATAGAGCGAATATAATAGTGTCAGTGAAATATTCCCTACAAGGCTACAGCTTTAACACCACCTGGTTGAAAATGGCCTTCTATTCTGCTAGTTGATGCCACGAAAAATGTAACCCACCCATCAACAGTTGTAGGCGCCACAGCAGTAAGAACATGCGCGCGTCTACCAATTGGGGTACTCGATCTACATTTACACCAATGCAATGCACTTTCACTGCTGCCTAACAAGCTGACCTGGCACGTTACACAATCGTCACCCAAGGCTTCAGCTGACTGTGATATAATGCCAGTAACCCCTACAAATTTCAACTCCTAGCTTTCAACACACCTCTTCAACCAGAAAGTTCGGCTTTGAGACCCAGAAATCATAGAGGATAAACCCATGGCCATTCCGCCCTTCAGTCAGACTTATGTTGAGCAAGGTCCCCGGGACACGCACCGAACTGAGAACGCGAACACTAACCATAACCTAACCCCTGTCCCCTGTAAGTATCTCCCCACCTCCTTTTTTTTTATTTACAATTTACCTGGTGACTATTGACTAACATCTGTTATAGCACCCGAACTTAAACCTCGACAATGGCATTGGATTAAAGACTCCCCACATGCACTTGGTCGTCGTCAACGCGGCCGCCGTTACGACCATGACCGTGTTGCCGGGCATGACCATGGTGCCAGGCAGGACCATGGTGCCGGGCAGGACAATGATGCCGAGGACCATGATGCCGAGGATGCCAAGCATGTCAGGGACGATCTCAATCAGAAAAAGATAAACGATATACATATTCATCTGTGGTGGGTCGGTCGCCAAGGGAACATACGACCTTTGCATCACCAGAAGGCCATGTTTCGGGATATCGTCGTTACGGAAAGACCGCATTTACACATGGTGTGGTTCGAGAATAATATCTTTCTCAAGCCCCTCCCAGAGTATCTCCTTGATAGGAGATTCTTTGACAGAATCATATGCAAAGACGGAGACCTTTATAGACTGGCCTGCGGTTTTCTGTACAGCTATTCGAAACTAATTGTGCACAAGAGTGATCACAAGATTGCGATTGATGAGGGGTTATTGCCGGATTATATGACTTGGGAAAGGTGGTGTGAGTTTGCGAATGAGATACAGGATTTTGTGGACTTTAAAAAGATTAATAGGAGGTATCGATACGGGGAATTAAGACTCACGAGGTTGAACCATGTTTACAGGTTCTGTAGGGGAGAAGTGAGAGGGTTTTATAGTTTGGATAGAGGGTACAACAGCTTCTTCAGGCGGAACTTCGGGTGGCTGGTGGGGTTGTTTGCCTTCTTGACGATCATCTTGACCGCCATGCAGGTTGTGCTGGCGACCGATTCGGGTAAGGCCGCAGGACAAGGACTGCTTGAAGAAGTCAGTTACGTATTTGGGGTAGTCTCTATTGTGATACCGGTTGTGGGGACTGGGGCGGGCTTGGCATTATTTTTTATTTTATTCTGGTGGAATGTCGTGCACACTTTGATCCATAAAAAGAAGATAAAAACTACAAGAGAGAAGGCAGAGGTTGACTTGGAGGGAGCAAGGGAGTAATCCTTACCCCTTTCCTTGGGCTATTGCATATCGAGGAGTTGGATATTTATTTCATTTTAAAAGTTTGGTCAATTTTGGGTGCCTTAAAGTTATAATACGAAACCTGTATATTTGGGCCTGTCAGGATTATTAAACGATTAATTGTTGTTTGTCAAGGCGGAATTCCGGAGCGTCTACAGGCCAGCCAGGCCCGCCACCTCCATGTGAAATGTAGATATTCTGATTTTATTTGGGCAAGATTATACCTTAGTATTTTTGTTAATTATATTTCACGGTTTTCCAAATCTATCGATTAAGTGCTTGTAGACCTGGAGATTCCTTTTCGGGAGCCACTCTAAACCTTATCCCTCTAGGGCTTTTAAGCAAGAACTGGAGCAACCCACCCATATTGTCCACTGTACGAGGACTGACTAATTTGAATACTTATGTATATGGTGCCCTCCTTAAAGGTGACACAAGCTGCATCGCTTATAACTTTAACCAGACAAGATATCAAAATCCATGAGGCCAAATTGTAAGTATAGGTACGATAAAGATTTTGGCCTCATAGATTTTTGATATCTCGCCTTGCTGAAAAGCAATGTAGTTTACCTACTTTTGCATGTGAAAAGCGCCAAGACTTGGCGGAGTGGAACCAGCCATACCGCATTAATTGAGAAAATTCGTTGCGCTGCAGCAGGGGTCTTCTCTACCAAATCTTGCATATTGGCGTCCAAATCCTGCCTCTGGTTGGCTCATACCCCTGCTGCAGCGCAACGAATTTTCTCAATTAATGCGGTATATATATATATAGTAGCTGGAATATAAGTCTCTTATTGGTTCAATTGGTGACAGTCACTGACAGAGGGATGCTTCACGGTATCTCTTGGCAGGGGCGCCAACAACTGCGCCGGGCAGTTATATCTCGGAGTCAAATGATGCCAAGAATTGGGTTACAAATTAATAAATAAAGTAGATTTGCCAAAGGTTGTAAATGAATTGTGGGCTGTATCAAGCAACTGGGTTTGCAAACCTTGGCAACTTCATCTTAAGCCTCATAAAAATAATAAAAAATACAACTAAATAGCCATATGCATACAGTCCAGGACTGGCTGAGACTGTACGTCCGGCCCATTTATGGACCATCCAAAAATGTCCAAGATTTATGTAGCACTTGGCAAACCAACCCAACTCCCCCACAACTCAAATCAACTCTTCGCAGAGTTGATCAGTTAGCCATGCTCTTAGTCTATCGATACTAATCGACTCCTAATAATAGGGGAATTAAATTTGTATTGAAGATCTATTATTTGATAAGGGAGATAACGGGATTTGTTAGTAATTAAAGCCACAAAATTTTCTTCTGGGGCATTTACTGGGGAGGATACACGCCGTGTTTGCCAAGGATTTTACGTGACTCACACTCTAAGGTTTTTCGTGGTGAACCTTTGGAGAGAGCGGTCAGGTGAAAATCCTTGGCAAAGACGGACGAGTAGGTACTCGCACTTCTTCGCCAAGGATTTTCTCGTGACTGGGAGGTCAAGGTATTCGCCCATTTGAGGTATGGCGCCCAGAGTCTAAAACCCACACCTCGTTTCAAATCCCTAAGGCTTTTCACCACAACCCAAAGAATTAAAACAAAAACCATAATCTCATAAAGATAATATAGGCCTAGGCGAATATAGTTTTGTTTCTTGAAAAATATGTGTTACTGTTGAGGAGTAGGCTAGTTTATGGATTTATCGCCGCCAAGATTATTTCACTCGAGGTGTAGGGACTAGATGCTTGGCGCCATACTGGGATCCCTTACGAGTACCCTGAATCCACCCGTGACAGCATGGCTATACACAGCGTTTCTCTGATCACACCAACCTCATGTGGAAGTAGCTCAAGTAGTTGATGCCGATCCTTATTTCTTGCCGATCCTTTTGTTGCGACAATTACAAGGGGCTGGCTTATGGAAATATACTGTACCAAAGGTCAATCATGCTACATCCGGCATTTACACGCTGTTTTGAACCGATCCTTTCCTTTTTTGTCTATCTGGCTTAAACTCTCTATCAAGATTAAGGCCAGCAGTGATTCTATGTGACGATGAGTTAGTATAGATGATAGATGAGAGATCGAAGGGGGTTGGGCGATGTGCATGTGAAAGCACAACACTTCCCAGTATACTATATTACGTATACTTTTCAGCAGGAGTTTACATAATGGTCGATCGTCGCCGCGGCTCACAACTCTTGAATTTGAATCACACAAGTTACGCTAAGATTTTAAAACCCATTTAAAGAAAGTTTTTAATCCAATTGGAAGGCCGAATTTAGTTGACACCGTGAGTTGAATCGAATTGACTAAGGTATAAAGTAGGCTAGGCTATATATAGCTAGCACAGAGTTTTTAAAGAGAAAACTACAATATGTATATATACATAGACTTAGGATTAGACAAATGCCTATTAATTATATATTAAGCCCTCTAATAGAGCTAAATCGCAACTTCTAGCCGTCTTGACCAATAGGTAAGTGGTATTCCAACCCAGCCCGATTCGTTATTCCTGAGATCCTGTGGTACACATTATATATGGCGATGAAGCAATCCGTCCGCAGAATCTTCCGGTCTCTTCAACGACACCTAGGAGGCATAGCTAACTTACAATTAAGCACCGCAACTGCATCACGAGTTGCCAAGCCCGCCGGTGTTTAC
Organism: Morchella sp. 2018-W30; assembly: GCA_024713625.1. Lineage (NCBI taxonomy): Eukaryota > Fungi > Ascomycota > Pezizomycetes > Pezizales > Morchellaceae > Morchella > Morchella sp. 2018-W30. Next base: position 1,526,973 of record JAMJEW010000017.1, read on the forward strand.
GCTGTTTCGTTTCGTTTCGTTTAAGACTCCCACTAGTCCTGGATTCTGCCGATTCGAATTCGGTTTCGCTGTTTGGTTTAGTTTCCCAAAAATGTGTCAGTATGTTTAGTCTGCTGCACCCGCTGGGTTCTTCAATGTTGCGCAAGCCTCCGCTAAAGTCACAGGAGCCGGAAGCTGATGCCAAAGATAATTACAGCACCTGCCAATACAAAACCAACCACTTTACCTACTCGGGTGAAAACTGCGCAGTGGAGCCTGGAAGAATTAAAGTCGACCTTCTGCTGGAACGGTAGGGCCACAATATATCTTACTGTGAAAATGTCAAAAGAAAACTGTGTTTATGCTTTTTGAGTACAAAACCATATTCCTTGGGGGAGACCTGCGCCTTTTCCCCACAACTCATGCGCACACGGCGCACATTTAACCCATATGTGAGTTTCTTAATTGGATGAATAATTGTTTGTTTCCACTGATTACTCACGAGTATTATTTAATTTGTTTTAATATCATTTAAAATCCAAACCGGTTGTATTAATTTATCATACACTCTATGAGGGCTGTGTACGAAGAAGTAGCGATTAAATATAAAGCTCTAGATGAAATCATGAGTGGTCACTCGGCGACCGGCTGTTTTAAGTGGCAACATCATATGTAATCACTCGATCATTGGCTGATTCATGCGCTATCACTCGACTCATAAGTGATCTCTTCCCTGACCTATTATTTATCTATTTATACTTCATACAGCCTTCCGGCTATGGCAAGTAGATGAATTTCCTGACCTCCCTATCACCACTTCCCTTATATTAACATTGGTGACTGACATTCCCGCCCAACAACGTTAATGGCCGGCCGGAGCGTTTTTATTATCGGTGATCTGAAATCATAGAGTACTTAGTGGGGATATAATTGACTTAGGTCAGTAAATTATATATACTGGACACTGTAATCGCAACTTTAATTACATTGATACAATGAATCCGGAAGTGTGAATAATCTCTGGAGTGCCCTTCTTATATGCTAACCGAGTTTATATTTTTAGTACATGCAGGCCTTGCTAGTATTTCCTTCACACCGAACTTTAGCTTAGCGATGGTCCTAGGCTCTAAGGCATACTTGAATTAAAAAAAAAAAATCTAGCCACAGGTATATCGAGTCTATCTACGAACCATCAAGTCTATCCGTGAATTTGAAGTATTCGCCAATTGCCTAGGAAATTTACGCGCAAGTAGTTTTGGTCGAAGAAAATAAAACCATTTAAATACATGTGACCACTCAGCCACATCTGAAATTAAAGGTCTTGGCACCCTACCATATTAGTCCGATCGTAGCACATACTCAACTTAAGTATTGACAGACAAATATGGCCGCAATGGCGACACCGGAGTTTTCTCTATTCTCGAGTATAGCTCAGAAAGGGCGGCCTGTGGGTTTGGACTGGGACTCGTACAGTCGTTAGTTCATGGGGTGGCGGTGGTCCCCCTGTAATTGCGAGCGGGGATTTTAGGCTACACCAAGTACTTCAATTTAAACAATAGAGATTTTAGGCCAAGAATCAATTTTGAGAAATGCTGTTTGCCCACCCAGCAAAAAGATCCCTGCAACTAGAAATTTTGACCAAAAGTGATGGTTGACCTAAGATTTCTTCTAATGTAGGTTGTAGGACACCACCAAGCAGGGTCCACCTTCAGGCCGAGAACGGGCTAGAACGGCCGTACCAAGGGTTTTTTTTTGTTGAGTGTGGCTGAAATAGCGGGAGGCTGCTGCGGTGGGCTGGCCCGTGCCGCCGGCAGTGTCTAACTTAAAATGTATGCAATGAAAAGAAATATGAAGTACATACATTGTAGTCTCCTCCGTAAAAATAACGGGAGCGAAGTAATCCCACAAGAATTATGGTTGTTGACGGGGATGAGAGAATAAACTAATAGCATTTTCAACTGTTGACGGTGTTTTGGGCACAAAATCCGGGGTGCCAAGATGCATTCTTTATATCCTTATATACATGTATGTTGGGAGTCCACTGTAGCATGAATGACCAAGCCTAAATTAACTAGACCTAGCTGGGGGTGTGTTTACACAAAGAGCCTAGCCGCTAAAAATGCAGCCAAGATAGTATACTTACATGTATATTTAAATTTATATAGAGGATAGGTACTGCTGCGCTCGGTAACTACATGTAGTGGTGAACTTTTGTACGTTTCGCCCTTGATGGTTTTAAAGACTCATGACCCTCTTCCCCCCTAGACGTATGTTTTTATTTGTTTGTAATCCACACTGTCTTTGAATGGCATATCGCTAGTGGGAATGATTATTGAGCATGAGGTTGGGGGTAATTCCTTTTAAATTTTGTCGTAACGGAGGAACTTGAACATGTATATCCAATCTTAATATTCAACTCTATTCAAGACGCATGCGCTGGGCTTGATAAGGCCTCTCGAGTACAAAGTCTTGATGAGTGGGTTTCTTGGTCCATGCTCACTATAAAAGCCTTTTTAGGGGCCGGTGAGACTTTCTACAACACTTATTTCAGAGTATTCTATACCATTTTCAGGTCACACATTGCGCCATTATGTGCCTTACTCAGATATCGTCTTGTTCCATGCCCATCAAGTAGACTGAAAAAGTGGAAATCAATTAAAAAAAGGTTCAAGCCTCGCTTTTGGGTCCTCTCTCTAGCTGTAGTATTTGAGTGTAACTCAGTGGTCACATCCTGCTACCCACAGGACAATACCACAGTACCACACCCACCTTGCCTACTACGCCGCTATCCCGCGTCTATGGGTTGCATCACAGTTATTGCTTCACGGATAATGATACCACTTTTCCCTGCCACCCATGGACCTACTTGTTAATCTGATTACTGATGTAAACAAAAAAAAAAAAACCTACTTGTTAATCACATGGTATCACTCGCGCCAAGTAATCCCAACCTCTTTATTGAAGGCAAGCGGTAATGCTCTTGACTGAACTACATATGCCCTCTAATGATCTGATAATATGTAGAATCGCCCTTGAATAAACGCCCCGCTAGTGTAACGTTCCATTGTCCAAACGAGTTGATGGTTAAACTAAATTTATCCATTTGAATTCGTGGAATCTTTTTGGTTAAGGCTTGGCATGGTCATCACGGGAATATATAATTCGGTGTAGATATCTGTAGTTCTGTCCCAATATATAGTCTGCAATGTGTCTAGGAGTAGTGTCTTAGATACATGTCATTGAGTCATTAACGTAGGTGGCGCGGTATGCTTGATATAGCTATTGCCTTACGGTTAAATAAGGCCGCGTCCTATTAAAAGTCCTAATGCGGAAAGGGTTATATGTAGAGGCGGGAGTGAGAGTCTGTGAATCAAATGGTCTCCCATGGAGCGGGTTTATATATTACTAGGGGGCTTCTACATTCAACAAGCACCTCTGGTTTGTCGGCCCTACTCCTGTCTACTAAGTTTCTACCACAATTCAGTCCCATGGTGCCGACTGCTTCATAGAAGAATTGGTCCGATACCGCAGGTTCGTAAAGGTCGGGAGGGATATTTCCGCTGTGCATTAATTAACTGGACTTAAACGCGTACGGAAGAGGAGACACGGCACATATCATGGAAACCTTTATTTTCTACCTGCCAAGAAATGAAACGAAATCTCCCTCAATCCTCTGAGACCTCTATAGAGAAAGAACTAGATGTCACTAATCCTGTGGTGGTCGTATGAGGAAGGACAACCGTTTCTATCTCATCTACTGTATACACAAGTCCAACACCTTTGTATTACAAAGCACAGCCTCAGACCTAATGTAACGCCCCACACACTCAAGAAAGATTAGACCAACATAATTGCAGACCGTAGCACCTGAGCATGAGGTAGAACTCTGATCCTTCCCCATGAGCGCAACCGCACTTGTCACCCTATCGAAAGCCGGTATCTCTTTGGATTCCGAGTTGATCGCGACATGATCGAATAGACTGAGCGATGCCGATTGCCAACCATGGGAGGGAGCGGTGAGTAGGTACGTTATCTCTCTACTCGAATCAAACGCGTGCCAGCTCCTGGCAGGGCCATTACCCACAGACTTGGATAACTTGAGAACCAAGTAATTCCCAACTAAGCCGTTTGCAGTACATTGAGAACTCTGGGAAATATCGTCTGCGTCTAAGCGTACGCCTACTTGTGACATCAGGGTAAACGGTGCCCATCGGAAAGGCCGTAAGGACAACTTGGAGCCGCCAAGAAAGATAATATTGTATGGGAGGTGTTTAACTAGTTTGAAGAACATCATCTTTCTGACCTCATTGTTGACCTTGAGAAGCCGCTTGACGTCTATACCTAAAACCGTTCCCAGCGCGATTGTCTCATCATCACACTTGGTTGTGCTTCTCCAGGCCAAAGCCCGTGCTATGTGCCCAAGGTTCAGTTTTTGGCCGTCGGGCTCGCGTAGACGGTATATCTCCTTCCCTAGTGCCTCCCAGACCACCCGAACAGTCTCTGGTATTTTAGTCGGAGGGATTCTGAATGGAATCAAGCCGTCGGAAGCTTCAAAGAAGAGGCTTTGTGCCAAAATACTCTCCTGATATGTCCACAGCCTCTGACACCATGCGGACGTGTAGATTGCTAACAGAAAATCCTCCGCGTCAATTGCCTTCGGAGTCTCTCTGATTGTCCGGTCAATGACCACCACAGCGGTGGCCTCGCGGTATGTTCGATTGAGGGAAATTATCGCATGTTTCCGCCATATGTGTACCTCTGGGATGCACAAAGAATCAATCCACAATGCCGCCCTGGGCCTCAAGGCTCCCTCAGCCAGGCCAGACAGGCGCAGTGCCTGACATGTCGGTATTCCTTTTTCGCTAGTACTCCCCAACCCGTCGACCCAAACATGCGAGAATGCTACATATGGATTGCTAGGCGAACTTGCAGACACCTCTAAATGGGTTTCAATGCCGTCATGTACTACACGGATGACCGGGATGCCACCTTGTAGAAATATCTGAATCATATCGTCCAAACACGGTACGATAAAGTCACAGGCACAATGCGGGTTGACATGCTCGGTTGTGTATGTGCTTGTGTCCACGTTATTCCTGGAGCATGCATTCTCGGTACAAGAGGTGTGGTAAGGTGAAGGATACACCTTTTGCGTGGAGTCGATCCAATCCATCACAGACTCACAGGTGGTGGCTTCGAGCATGCTAATTATGAATGGGCACCACTGACGAAGGTGGAGGCGGAGTCTTCGTGCTCTAGCGGCTCCTTCAGGGGATTTCCATATGAGTCCAGGATAGGCAGTATCGCATAAACGGAATGTTCGACGTCTTGCGCAGTCAATTGCTTCTGCAAGGCGGTTGATAGCAGGTATTGTCGCGCAGATAATGTCGCTAAATTCGGGATATTTCACTTGGATCTTTCTTGTGACAGGACAGTCCTCAGGCGGCATTTGAAAACGGCTAAGGCGAGCTACCCAGCTGTGTGCTTCAACCAGAGCATCAATAACGCCTCGGTTCCATTGCTTTTGCTTCGAAGGGTCCTTGAGCATTATCCGTGCCTGTGTGTCCCAAGTGCGAAAATAGATCCCAAGGCGCAAGCTAAACAACTTAGGTGTTGAACGTGTGTTTTCTATTATAAAGTTTTTCAGGGGGACACGCTTCCGCAAAGCATCTTCGAGGAGCCCAAGGTAGAGCCAGCTTTGAAGGAGAGCTGCCACTGACCCGGAAATTTCATTGCTGCTAAGCCCGTCCAGTGAGGGGTGGGCGGCACCCAAATCACCGAGCCATACGCGATTCATATCCCAGCCCCGTTCTGAAGGATAGTCATGGAAACAGGTAAGAGGGGCAGACTCATGGTGGAAATTTAACCATTCCGTTGTCGGTTCGACTAAACCGAAGTTCTTTCGATCGGCTTTGTCGTGGTAGGATAGGTGCTCCATGGGGGGGTGATGTCGGGGAAACTGTTGGCACAGAATTATGGAAGCGGGGGAGACTCTCCTTAGTTACTGTTTACATATCATGGCCACTTTTCAATTTGCGGTAAGGTAGCCACACTTTCTGCACCGCCTGTCGGACCTGTGCTACACACATATATACTTGGCGTCAAGGATCATGAGCGTGGGTGATTCAAAGTTGTAAAGAGAGGTTAGACAGAGTATGGGTTGGAGTTTCGTGTAGGGAGGTAGGTGCTTATATACGGGTTTGTAACGTTTGCCTTTGGTAGGTTTGTTTACTATGTTAGAGGTCCTAGGTTGGGGTTTATCACGTTTCTAGATAATTTGGTCAGTATAAAGGGTTTAATATGAAAACTAGAACCTCGGGCCTTCTTAATGAACTATAGATATAAGACTGATAATATGGTGCGGTAAATGTGTCAAAAGTAATTTTACCAACGGTAGTAAATTATTTAATCACTGGTAGTGAAAGTAATACCTACGTTTATGTTTTTAGATGGATGGAGGTACAATATTAGGTGGGGAATTTCACACCAGGTATTTCACCACCGATGGGAAACATTCATAAATGTTGGCATTAATCTAGTAATGAAGTATAGCGCAGCACAAGAACTGGAATTCAGTGCTTATGCTGGATAAGAACCGAAATTCAGTACATATACCATGGCCACAGTGTTGGTAAATAATTTAGCAAACGGTTGGTAAAATTACTTTTGGCACATTTATAATTTACCAGACTAAAGATCTATCGAGAAACTATACGAACTAATTCTAGTGAATGATGGGGGACTATGGTGTAGAGTTACAAGCTAAAGTAGGGAAACAGGCCAAAAAACGGGCTCTTCAATTGCAACGGTCAGTACTCACGTATTAATTAAGTCCTAAGAATTCTTGGTAGCAACGGCCTCACAAAAAATTTCTCAGGGCTTAGTTAACGCACGGGTACATAGCCGCGATATCAAACAATAAGGATAACAGCTCGTATCAACAAACTAAAAGGACAAACACAGGTTCAAAGATGACCTTTACTGGATAACCTCAACATATTATGTACCAACAACGGTGTGATCTATTATCCAGGTAAGCTATTTATTTATTGGAATCGTTCTTCACATGCGGGTCAAAGCATTGAAGTGTATATCTACAAATCGATTTAAATTAATCGATTAGTTATGTTTAGAGTCGATGGTGATCATGCTGGAAGGGACAATGATCCAAAAGTAGAGTCATGCTCGTATGGTTACTAATTGGGGGCGTCCAGGAAGTCTTGAATAGTTATTGTTAGTATTCAATACTAAGATAAAGGGCAACCTAAAACCTCCGATTGTTATCGCGCCTGGCGCAACTAAAGGTCGTCGCACTGAGTCGTAACCACAAACCGCAATGATTTATCTTTTTTGCGTACTGCTACACGATGCACTTCACAGGGCAATCAGACCATTCCTCAGTAGTAGTCACATTGATCGCCCTTTGGTATAGACATTGTAGGATGAATTATGCTCTCCTGCTCTCCTATTATAGTAGCTCTTCTCATGTAAGTATATATATGAAGTACAAATAAATAAATAAGTATTAACATAGGCTGTTCTACTACTTAGGATTAAAACAGACATTCTTGTATATCCTCGACTACCCGTGCTACTGCGTCCTGGGGGTTACTGCTGGGGGGGGGGTGTTGTAGTTCGGAGAATACATAGATTAGTGGTACAAGTTTGGTTTGTGGTTATATTTTCTTCAGGTTTTTCTGTTGCTCGTGTTATATGTGTGGGGAGAAGATTTCCGTTGCATCACAAAAGATTCATTTTTCCTTTATCATGCGAAGGAGAGCTGGGAGAAAGGGACAGCCGGTGGGGAGTAGGAGGGCCAATGAGGGAAGGCAATGGCAGAGTGGGGACAAGTACGTACGTCCTACACTATCGTGATAACGCGACCCATGTCTCACTTTGCTAGAGAACGACGGGTTGGAAGAGGAAATTCTTTGCTTAATTACCATGGAAGAAGAATGCTCAACCTACAATGAACTAAGTGTTGATCAGCGATATGCCTGTAAATGTGGAGTTTGCTGTAGTGTCGCCTTCTCCTCACGAACCCCCCCATACTCAGTCGTCAGTTGCTAGTTTTTAGGTATGTAGTGTAGGCGTGCGGCAAACCTTGCTGAGGTAGATGCTTGTCCACCCTTGTTATCATCCTCTCCCGTGTCTATATCTTGATTGTCAATTACCCCACAATGAGAACATCCTGGCCGCACGAATCCGTTCTCGCTCAGGGCCCTAAAACCTGCGACCCGGAAAACGAGACGTTTGAAACAAACCCGGCATTGCAGCCAGCTACTCTTGCCTTTTCGGCATCCCCCATGCATGTGTTCAGCATACTCCCATAAGTGAGTCCTCTGGACTTGAGATCCGCCCCCTACCAATTCTGACGTCGAATCATCTACATTCTGAAGTTAAGATAACGGAAGATACCTACCCAAACCCCCTGTAGCCTCGCCGTGATACTCTCCATCTTCCCCGTGGCTCGCGCTGTAAAATCACTTCAGAATAGACTTAGAATGTTCGGCTACAATTTAACAAGCGCTAGGACACTCGTTCCTCTACGTATACATGGCTAGGGCCATGATGCCTGCCAGGTCGATGCATAAATAATCTGGTTGAGAGTGACAGGATAGGAGGTTTATGGCGGCTGAAGGATATTTTAGATTTTGGGGAGAGGGGGAGGTGCGGGCTCAAGTGCCAGTTTAGAGTAGGATACGAGGTGCAATAGGGTATAGCGAAATTGTCGAGTACCGAGAACCCAGGAAGGGAATACCCGTAGCGTAAAGCTGGTAGTACGATATGCCAGGACATCCTCAGTGAGGGATACATTTACAGATTCCAACTGTAAGGTGAATTACAACCCTTCATGTTTCCTGAACCTGTCTTATCACTGAAGGGGCCTTGGGTACTCCTACGAGGAGGCTAAGCATAGGTACGGGTCTAACTGGAGAGGAAGAACCATTATATCGGGACTATAAATCGGCCACGTCATCTGTAATAAGTCCCTTCATAGGATAGACGACGGATAGACGACGGAGGGCGCGAGTGTGGGGAAGGAATCAAGGGTGTCTAACATACCCTGATAGCATGTGCCCATAATAAAGCAAGTGGAAGTTTAGCCCCCGGTCATGTAACTATCAAAGACCTCTTATGGGACACTGCCGGAATTAAAACATAGGATGAGCTTATATGGGAGGTGGAGATACCGAATGCAAGGCAGAAAGGAAAACGAAGTTGAAGAAGGGAAAAGGATACAATGAGGTCGATGAGAAAGCTTTGAGAAGGAAATAAAAGTGGGAGATTGGACTAGTTGAGCACTACAGACTGTTTTCTTGCTGTGCTTCGTTTGATTTTGTTAGTTTTATGTTTTGTTTTTCTCTCTTGGGGATTTTACTTTTCTCTGCGTCTATCAAGGGGGAGGTACTATTTCGTCATAATCTTCGTCTTCTATGTGCGTATGTATGGAGTATAAATGCATATATGGATACGGGGTCAACTTCATGGAATATCACTCACCGTTTACTAATCGTTTTGGGCAATTTCAGAATCTGCAAGCTTAAGGCGCACCAACCCAACATTTAGGTTGGACATGCGGGGTACATACATGCCAGCTTATTAGATGTGCGTCTTCCACGAGTTGGCGGACAGTCATCGCGGCTGCATTCTCACAACCTGAATTTCCAAGATCCAAATTCGCCCAAGCCGTAAGTTGTCGCATCCACTATATTACCTCTTGTTAAAAGATTTAACGTGGCGCATGGCGCCCGCTCGCAAGGCATCCATTTTTCAAGACACCATTTGGCTCGCATGACGGGTATCCTCTCGTACCCCTGCAAGAGTACATCCAAGTCCGACGGGGAGACGGCGGACCTCCGACACGTGCCCTCGAGATGGTGGCAGAGACCCAGTGCCACCTGACCTTCGGATTATTGGAAGCAGCGCTGGAAATCAAGATAGCGGGGAGCACCATGCTGCAACGCAATGACCGCGACGAGACTGTAATGGCTAGCAAAAGCCTGGGGGATCGGACTGTCGGCATCGTATTTGGCAGCTTGGGTGCGGAGAGGAATGCAAGCAATAGGCTATTCGGATACAGACGACACCGAGGCGCGCAAGAGCCCTACTATCGCCGGAGGTTACCCATTCGCCTAGTGCCATGGTTTACCTGGCACAGACCCAGCCCTACCTGGTGGACACAAGCTTTTGTCTTATTGCGTCCATTGGAGAGATATTGACAATAGCATTACATCGGTTTCCTCGAAGCATTCTTCCTCTTGAGGGGATGTGCTGGACGTTCATTAACAATCGTGCTAACGGCATCTGTCTAAGTATGATCTTGAATGGATGGTGTCCATTCACAATTGAAATCATGAGTGACAGCATATGCGTGATAGGTTACATGAGCACCTGCATGCCATATATTCGGGAAGCCCCTCGGAACACGAGAGGTTTACAGACAGGTCGTGCGTTCAAAACACAATAGAAGCCAGTAATTGTACAGCCAAACACACCACACTGACATGCGAATGCGGGTACTCCAAGCCAACGTTAGAGGATATCATTGGCTCCCTGCCAAACGGTAAAATTCCAATCATCCAAATCTCGACAACTCCGGAGGGCGAGTCCGGAACGATCAGGTCCGGCAGTAGCTCCTCGCAGGCGCCATATCTAGCCATATCCCATGTCTGGGCTGACGGGCTCGGGAGCCTTTGGGCGCCTCTGTGGGTACGGGGGAGTGTGTCCCCACTGCACGTGGGCTGGTTTCCGAATACCTCGGGCTCATCTTCCCTGAAACACACACTGATCAGCAGTTGCATTGGTTTTTCCGCAGTATCACGAAGGGTCGATTCTATAAAAGTACAGATCTTGCGGGAGATCCCTCGGTATCCTGGTGCAGCAATTGCCGATAACTACGAGGTGACAAAAGCGGCAGCAGTCCTTATAGACGTTTTTGGGAGAGATGGTAAAGACGACGAGGATCGGGTGGTTTGTGAATTCGGAAAGACGTTTTGATACACGTAAGTGAGGAGCAGGTGAAAAGGGAAAAACCTGCTACAAAATCAGGGAGGATGAAGTTGGGAGTCACGTGGGCACGAGATGTTACAGGATTTCTATTGATGAGAAGCGAGTAATGAAGATATCGTTATAGAATGTTGATTATAGGGGTCTGCGACAATCTTGTGAACCCCACATTGGACCAGTCGACAATCTTTCAAGGCAGAAATCTCCTGGGCACTCTTGGTCAGTATATATATATTAGGTGATCCCGCGGCTATCAAAAGCCGGATTATGTGAATGATTGGTTCATGGTGGGAAAATTGGTGAAAATCTGGCTATTAGAACTTGGAGCTGGTTTTATTTATGCAGAGATCATGCTTGAAAATAGAGCTTCTATTCCCCCAAAGCTGTCCGCCAATCAGATAATGAAAATGTAGAACTGGGTCAATCTGCGCAAGTAAGGTCCGTATTTTACATATCCTTCAATACCTTTCTTGTCACTCGAGTTGAATTTGCGGGCTTTTCACAACTATAATTGCTGACAGTTTATATTTTATGAACACACCTACTTTATTCGTGTGTTAAAACCAAATCCTTACTTAATTAAAATTCCGGCTTGCTAATGGGCGACTGCGTATATTCTAACACCTATCTAAAACCACATGATGAGCAGGTTATCAAGCACTCGAATTCATTAGATAAGCTAATTAAACCCCGATAGTGAGCTTTGTTGTATGTTTGAATCCTGACGGGGGGTAATGCAAGGTATTCCAATCGCGATTCCCCCCCCCGGCCCGGGGATTGATTAGGTCCCTACTTAATAGTGCAGGTTTCCCCAGAACTGGCTGGTAATTCCAATATATATATTCGATGTTATGATCGGTCGAGTGTGATTAGAAAGTAAAAGCACCACCTTAGATGTTTGTTGGCCTAGTATTCAAGAAAAAGGACAAGGTTTGGAAGCCACATTTCAAGAAATTAAGCTAGGATTGGGGGGGGGGGGGGGAAGAAAACGAAAACGCTATCCAGGGGACAATTGCGATCGACATCTATGATTCGCACCTCGCAGGGAGCAGGTGTCACGACATCCAGGCCTTGTTTGGAACCTTTTTTTTGGGGAAGGTTTGACATTTTAATTTCTAGTTCTACAACATGATTTCTCTTCACCATAGCCAATCCGGAGCCTTATCCAACTAGTAGTTCGCCGAATCACTATCATCCAAGGGTGCTCTACGGTGCACGCGGGACCCCTCAGCCATCCGACTATCTACCCTCTAGTACCACTCAGCCCCTCCGGGCAGCACCTCCGAAAGGCTCGTTGTCAATTAATACACCACCGCGAGTTCCTAGGCCAGGCAAGCGGCGGGGCGGGGGTGGTCGATGCCCATATGATCCACGCTGGGTAGTACCATACGGGCCTTGTCACACCTGGTATGGTCGTTCGGGTGCTTCTTAGAGATGATGTCGTACATCGGCGTGCTTCCCAGGTACTCTCTATAGGTAGGTACATAAGTAGGGGTAGAACTGCATCAAGGATTTTGGGGAATGACTTGGATATCGCCAGGATGTTAGACTACACCGCCTCCGACAATCTCATCAGCCTGTACAGCTGTGTGCATCGCCGTCCTAGGCCACAACACGAAAACGGTAGCGATAATCCCTGGTGGGCGATACGACGGCATGCACGGACCACGAGATCAATAGGGAATGGTGTTCTGTGGCAGATTTCAAGGAACACGATCCTTCGATGTCGATGCACGACCAATAAAGATCGACGCACACGATAGAAAAAATTTCCTTCAATTACCCACGTGACAATATCAGTGAGCTCATACCCACTAAGACAGCCGTTACCAGACTAAGGCTGTTCATGCAGTGCTAATGTCCGCAGCTAAGAGTCAGGGTTCCAGATCTACTATAGCTATATCAAAGGATTGGCTATACTGTCGTTCACGGGGGTGATGGATACTGGGTGTTGACGGATCCCACCAAAGAGAAACAACCAAGCCCAGTTTATTTTCAAAGGGCCCCTGTCTGTGAACACCCAGTGTCCGTCCATACCCAGTGAGTGACAGTAGCAACGCTTCTCTATGGGAGAGGGGATGCTTATCATAACCTACTGTAGAGTACTTTAGTGTTTAGAACTTCCAACCTAGGCCTCTAAGATGTGAGGATGATAAAATCGGTCGGTGGATCATATGTACCTAAAATGTCTTAGTGCCCCCATATGCATAAGATCAAATATCAATTGATTGGATTGGCATTTTGAACCAAACTGCGGCCGTGACCGGGGCAGTGGCAGTGAGTGACACCGACACAAGAACGAGGCATAAAAAAATGTTCCAAGTCTATTTTTTTTTCTTTCGCGTAAAGGAGGGAGAATAGGACTAACCCTGTAGAGGATTCCGCTAAATATCTATCGATTGGTAAACTACTATGGACAACTGTGATAGGGTGTAAATACATGTACTTAAACTACCTACACTGTACCTACATACTTACTTACATGTAGGTACCATGTGTGTGTGGCTTAGATCATCACTCTGCAGTACCGCAGTAATCCGTCTCAGCGGACGGTTACACAGTCGTTGAAGTTGCCTTTTACAGCAAGATTAGAGAGGCGTTTGTAAGACAAGTAACTTCAACGTCAATATGAGTGTCTACTGAGACGAATGAATGCGGTATCACGATATTGGAGAAGGTCTTGGCATTATGCTCAAGCTCCACAATGCAGAAATCAACCAACTTCAAATCTCCTGTCCACCAACCATGACCATTTCCCACAATGGTGTCAAGTGGTTCGACAATGTTGTCACTGAGTAGGTTCTGGAGCTGCCTTGTGCTGCAATATATATCAAGGCTTGGGCTTGGGAAACGGTCCGGCGGCGTAGCGGGGGGTGGGACGTGGGGCTGGCTCATGTTTAGCTGTGCCGGCTGTTTAGGATAGGTTTGCTTCTTTGGAGTTACTGGAGAGTAGAAACGTTTGGTTATGCTGTAACAGTTACAGCGAGTGGAACCCTAACCCTGAGTGGATACATCAACGACACTCTGGGACCAGACACACTCTTCGTGTATGGGAATAAGTGGGGGGGTACGAGTGATTTTACACAGATTCAGTAGAGAGCTGAGTGGGATCCCTAAGAACGGACGCTACCCTTTCATGTAGTCATATCGAGAACTAATACATTTCCTGCCGAAAGCATTCACTAGGAACATTGTTTTTCTGTGCTTTCTTTTTCGAACCTGGTTTTCAACTTATGAAGAGTAAGTAAGTAGTCATGACTCCCAGGTTCAATATATTTCCCGGAGCACGTGTAAAGCTGAGATTCCTTTGCGGGTTATATATTAGATTCAACTCATCTACTAAGATCACAAAGTGAAAAACTCCAAGATTCCTAATAATTGCAACTCCTCCAAAAATTCAAAACCCGTCGTGAGGCAGCCAAATTCAACAAAACAAAGAAAAGAAGGGGATATAAGTAAGAAATAACCAAGGACTAGTAAACCTCAACACACAGAGATAAGAAAGAATATCTCAATCTAACTCGAGCAATCGCGAGGGGTGGGCATAAATTAAGCCCGCTTCTTGCTCGACTCGTCTGCCGCCTTTGCCCTCTCCTCTGCTTGCCTCCAATACTCCTCCTCATCGGCCCTCAGGTTACTCCCAGGAAAGAACGTATCGACGAGCGATCTACCAACATACGGATACTTCTCCTCAGCGTCCATCAGCGTTTTCATAACCTTATCCCCCACAATCGCCTCCTTAAACTCCAAATGGATCCCAAAAGCTCCTGGCGTCCGCGGCGCCGCACAAACAATCACATTCTGTATCATCCCGATGACGCCCACGGCCAACAAGAACCACGGATTCTCCTTCAATCCCGACACGGCGATCAGCAACACGACCCACAGCGCCGCCAGGGTAGCCGACAACACACGTGTCTCGGGCCTATCGACGGCCTTCCCGCCCGCCAGGTCCTCCAGGTCCAACCCGAACTCATTCCCGAGCACCACAAACACGTGGTTCGTCCCATTTCCGGCCGTCAGCGATACAGTCTTTTTCGAGTTCCGCCGACACGACCACTTCTCTGCCTTCCACTGGGGAAGTGCCCCTGACGCAAACGCCAACACGATACCGCAGGCGGTCGTGAGAAGAATCGACCAGTCCCTCCACAGCCCCCAGGGAATCGCCGCAATCCCAAGCTGCACGATCGCGCACAGGATACCCGTGTAGTAGACCCAGTCGTTATGCGGCTTCCCAGCCGTCCTCTCCTTACTCGGCTCGTAGACTGCTATCGAAAGCGCAACCCTCGGCTTCTGCTCTCTCTTTGGGTCCTCCTTTGGGAGTGTGGTTCGTCGTGTTACCTCTTGGGTGAGGAAGCCATCCTCCGCCTTGGCGATTCGGGGGTCACGCCAGAACTCGTAGTCGCGGATGATGCGGCCAAGGATCCACGAGTTGTTTTGTCGATTGTAGCGACTGCGCGAGTTGACGACAAATCCCAGTGCGTCTGGGAGGGGGAGGAGCTTGTTGACCCCGACAGCTGCTAGTAGGGCCGAGACGGCGTAGGTGACCCAGCCGAAGGAGAAGGCGACGGGGGTTATGGGACCCCCGGAGAGTTGTGCAAGGGCTCGTTGGATCACATCACCACCGACGAGGAGAAGGACCGACATAACATCGCCAGGACGGGCGAACTGCTCACGGAAGGCATCCTGAGGGCGGGGAAGAGTCGAGGGAGGTGTAGTATTGAGGGTTAGTGATGTTGGAGAGGGAGTGTAAAGTGTAGACATGGCTCTAAGTTCGAGGGTTTGTGATAATGATGGAGGTAGTGGTGGTGAGAGGTACATTTTTGGGGGGATGGGGGGATCTTCTTATGTTACTGCAATCGCCAACAAGCGTGGGGGGCACGAGACTAGCTGCCAGTGTATGGGTATGGATGGATATGGTATGAAGTCACGATGAGGTGAAGTTAAGGTGGCCTCATGCGGGGCTGAATACAGTACTAGGATGTCACAGAAAATAATGGCAATGATTGGGCGAGATAAACTAGCTATCGATAAAGAATAAAGATGCACTGGCCACATGTACAAATGCACTTGAGGTAACGTAGGTGCGTGTAGTCTAGTTGTCTCTCGTATCAAGTCCGCGCCTCCGCGTAGACAGACAGAGATAGTCACGCCCATGATTTAGTTATGATACATATTCTCTCATTACACTCTAGATCTCTAAAAGCCACTATGAACATAATACAGTGTTCGTATCGTGTTCTTTGCATTTAATTGGTATAAGTTTATTAGCTAACAGATCACTGTCGTTACTATACATCCATCAATTGAGTGATAAGCGCTTTAATTTAAATTAGGAATTGTTCCTCAAAACTAATAGTTACCTATATTGTGTTTAACACCTATCTCACGGATATCGCGAATTTAACAGGATTCAATGTCAGTGAGAGCGATCATTGAGGTTCGAGTGATTGGCTCGGCAGTACTCAGAAAAAGAGAGCTGAAGGGCGGTGCAATTCATGCGATGGAGAGCGACGGGGGTGGGGGACCTTACATGTATTGGAGTTACAGACCTCTCGCTCATGGGGTTTATTCCTAATTGGGAGGGCCGGGGGATAGATAGCGCCATGATCTGTTAGCCAAATTAAAAGCCACTACTACTAATCTTTGCTTTTTCAGCCAGCTCAATGGTTTTCTCCCGTTGCTCTCTCTAGCTTCTCTATGCTTTCAGGGGATCACTGTCTAAGCTACGCCTACGGAGCTAAGTAGAGTACATGTAGGTACATAGAGTAGAAAACCATACAAATAAAACAGCTGGGTAGCCTTGGTCAGCACTCTGATAACATAACCGGCCTGCATGCATCGCCTCAAGCAATTTCTGTAATAGTCTGGTGGTGGGCATTATATGATATCCCCCAAGAAAAAATGGTCTGTCGAGTCACTGCACAGCCACATTCGATTCCAGGTTCTTGGCAACAGGTCGCACGGATTGCAGTGCTATAACCCTAACATAAATGGAGGTAGGTAAGGTTGATTTAAAGTTTGGTGGGTGGGATCCTGGACATAAAGCATTCGGTTTGTTACCCCCGAAACAGGCAAATTTAGTGTGGCTTTACTACTACACAACAGATCTTGTTATCTCCTCTCTTAATATCAAATGCTAGATCCGTAGACATTTATTTAATTCCAGGATAGCGATCATCAACGGATAACCACTCTGATGCTTATTTCAATGTCTCCATAGGCTGTAGATCTAGATAGTAAGGTTTCCTGTATATCACCACATAATATGTCTCCTTGTACCATGTCATATGCATGTCAGTTCAGATCCCAAGGTGTGTGTCGATTTATGGCAAATAACTTAAGTACTAAAGTCGTTGAAAGACGAAGACCTTGCAGTAGCCATGACTCAGGCTAGTGAATGACCTGTTAACTATTCGTATCATCTGACTACTATCCCTAGCCTATGTTGAGGCTTGTAAATTCGGGGCCCCCACATTTAGCTGGTTCCGGTCTCACTAGGTTTGAGGTTGTTGACAAGGTGCGCAGCTTTTATCAACCTGTATCGAGTGAGGTTTTGGTGGGTCTAGCTATAATTCAATTATTTCAAAACGCACAGGGTGTACCAAGTACTCTCCCGCCCTAATAAATAATCAGCGGATCCATTATTTTATAGAGATATCATCTACTAACGTATCGAATGATGAATAGACATGCACCGAAAAGAATTCAAAGTATATACTTACTTTTAACGCCCGATCGGAAATCAGGCTCATAGGAATATCCAGCCGGGCTTTGAAAGTATCAATTTACGGACGATTATGTGCAATGGAGGGAGTAACTACCGCGGGATCGTTGGTCCAACGAGGCTGCGAATGACTCCCCTGTACAGTGGTGGGTTATAAGTCATGGGGCGGAATGCCACAAGAATGCGCGTTTGCAGGCAAAATTGTGGCCTGGCCATCCAATGATTTATTACCCACCGCTGTACCCTAGAGAATTCTCGTAAATACGAAGGAGTTCCCACAAAATTCAACGGCAAAAATCTTCGTATAAGATCACCGGTTTAGGAAAATGGCTATGAAAGTGCTAGCTATTGAAAAGGTCATCAGCAAAGCCTCAAGGAATATGTAGGATCTATATATTCACCGGGTCCGCCCCACGGACTGTGATTTTTGAATTCCGCAGATCTTGAACTTGGTAGGTTTAGTATTTACATAACGGATCACGTTATAGAAGAGAAAAATTGTAATTTTCCTTTTTTTTTCTTTTACCTTTGTAAATAGCCCTTAAAATGGAACACAAGATATACTCGCAACTTCATAGCCTTTCTGATCAACCGCTATTACATGCCATACAAAAAATGTAGTCTTGGCGGTTTTTTATGTGTATGCAATATTAGTCGTGTTCAAAAACGCTATGAAATTGCGAGTATTAGTAAATTTACCAGAATATCTGTGTGGGAAGCAATAGTTCATCAAATTTATACTGATGTATTATATTAGGATGGATTCCATGGGTTGTGGTGAATAAATGCCGGACCTTCTGAAGCGACGCCCAACTGAGGGCTTACCAATCAGGCACAGCTTCCCCCGCTTCCTCACTGGTAATATCATTTGTTTCCGAACAAACTATGCATATAGCCCATGCCATAACACTACTCTACGTCAACAACCAAATCACGAAGTGCCGAAGCTATTGATATTAGAGAGCACAGACAGGCGGTGTTTCAAGGTCCGGTGTCGGTGCACTTTGCGGCGGCGGCGGTTTACATAAGTAGCTACAAGTAGGTGAGTGCTATTTGAAGGACGGCAGACAGGGATTTGGAAGTTAGTCCGCTCCTAACAAGATACAGTGCTGATGACACCCCAGTCTAGCTAGGAGCAATGGACCACCTCCCCGTCCCTTCAAACCCTATACGTCCTGCTCTCGAGGTCCCTTACATCTGTAATGCCGCCTACACATACGACAACCTCGATTTTTCGAGCTACCCGCAACGTGCCGGGGTCGATATTGAGGAGTGGCGGAGAGGCGACTGTAAGGGAAAGTCCCTGGACAAAATTGCACCGTTTCTGCAGGCCTGGCTTTTCTTTGGGATGCTGGTGGAGATCTTTGGTATTGCGGATATCAAAGTCGACATAGCGGACTTCATCGCGCAGCGCAACGGGAAAACCATCGTCTCAACGGCTAGACTGCATAAATATATGTGGTATTGGGTGGCTAGTGAAGCCCGTCCGGGGTGGCATATGACTTCGGACCATCCGCCGAGAACGGAGGCATGTCTGAAGTTGATCAACTCGGTCGTGAACGACCTGGGCCGGATAAAGCTGGGGTATGGACGGCCATGCTGAATCAAATATGTACCTAGAAAAAGGAGCAGAATTCTGACCTTATCTAGGACTGAATGTGAGGTCCACTCGCCAGGGAATACTGTTCTACTCTCGATTATTATCGTGGCGGAACAACTTGATAGAGCTAGGCAGGCGGTCTTTTATATTCCGCAGATACAGAATTTTAAGTGGGACCTGAGCGAGTTTGGAAAGTCGCTTTTGACCAACGCGGGCTGGTGTCTGGGCGAGATATATATGCTCAATATTGATCTGGTCTCCGTTCTCTTTTATATCAGCTCATTTGATCGCCATATATTAAAGAAGGATCATTCGGCCTGTTCGTCCGTGCTATGCCTGGCAAACCAGATTGACGAAAGCATCTATCAAACAAAACATGTGGATGAGTCTTGCAATTGCGAACACATCTCCGCCGAAGGGACAGGGCATTATCCAATAACAGCCATTCTCAAGGAAGGTGGAATCCCAGTTATATCGCTCGCACCACCAAACAAGACATCACCGATCGAAACGGTAGTCGTCGAACGAGCCCACCATTCAAAGACGTATGTTGCAATATCGCATGTATGGTCTGATGGAATGGGCAACCCCAGGCAGAACTCTTTGCCAATATGCCAATTCCGCCGCTTGCAAGGGATGGTGGACGCATTGTATGACCCCGTAGCACGGCCGGTTTCGTTCTGGGTCGACACAATATGTGTCCCGCTTCATCCGGAAACCAGAAAAGCGGCGATCAGGAGAATGGCAAAGACATATGAAGATTCAGACAAGGTCCTTGTGCTCGATGCCTCACTTCGGCATATCAGTGTTGACTCCTCCCCGGACGAGCTCCTCATGAGAATCAGATGCACTCCATGGACCCAACGCCTCTGGACCTTACAGGAAGGGATGCTGGCCAAAGAGCTTTATTTCCAGTTCTTGGAAGGCGCGATCGACCCTGAGCCCCTCTATGATACATTTGGCAAACGAAACACGCCGGTGAAACTAGGCATAAAGTACTTCGGGAAACCCGATTTTTCGTTGGATGACCCGCTCGCCGTAAGAATTTACAGGGCTCTTGCCTCTGACATGGACGAATATATTACCGACGAGGCCGGAACAGAAGCTGCGTTTCAGACTCTAGCTCGGTTCCCGGATTGCCCAAATATGGACGATGACACCTTGTTGTTCCGACTGGGTACTAATGGCGAGTGCAGCTCCCTCCACCCAATCTTCTTCTCGGGAATGTTCCACTACCGGAGGCTGCGGGACAGAATGCCCAGCGTTCTGGGCAGTGTGATACGTGCACTGGTAGGGCGTCTATCGAGTCGGATGGAAGATGAGACCATCTGTCTTGCGACACTACTCGATATTGATCCCGGCGGGGTGTTGGGACTTCCGGGCAGAGGTCACGAGCGCATGAAAACACTCTTGAACTCTATAGATGTGTTCCCGCCTGCAATCATCTTTTCAGACCTTCAGCGGATAGAAGAAGAGGGCTACCGGTGGGCACCAACATCCTTCATGACCAGAGGGGCTAGCCATCGTTCCATACTGCAAGTCGGCTTCGGGGCCCGGCTGACCATCGCAGGGCTTCAGATCACAAACTACTTTGGTTACCTGCTTCCAGACGGGGTGGAGATATACGCTACGGGGAGCTTCCTTATTCAAGATCCGACTGTCCCATATAAAACTCGCATCAGTCCCCGGAAATGGCCAGATGGTCGGAAGGTCAATGAGGTGATCCGGAGACCCGCGATTATACTGGAGAACACAGTGAAATATCCTTTCTCGCGCGGCGCCCTCGTGTCCGTCTGTACAGAAGAGGATGGGATATTCTTTGTGAGATATGAGGTTAGCGTTCTGGTTGAGCAATACAACGAATCCTCGGACGAGACGGTACATAAAGTCAAAGGAATACTCAGTTCCCAGAAATGGTGTTTGAGGTAAGGAATCAGGGTTGGGGCTACTGTAGCCGGTATGTTGATATCCGCTATCCGCTGATCTCAATAATGTATGAGTTATCAATCAATCAATTATCAAATGATTTCGATAGTAGGACTAGTCAACTCAGTGAGATAAATCAATCTCGATAATAAATTCATGAATCGCGTATCTCTTCGAATCGTTAGTCAACTCGCGGTTGATATACAAACGCTGACCGAGCAAGATAACTATAGTGGAGTAGCATTATATATAAGGGATTGAAGAGTAATAATATAAGACGGGCTAGGACGATATAAACCTAATCAACACCTGTGGGATTGTTCCCCAGAGTATTTCTAGGCCTACTTCCCCCAAGGTGACTGCAACGGAAATAGACTCCTAACGGTTGGGTATTTAGACATCTAATTATAATAGTATTATGACGTAGCTAAGGCGTGGAATGTAATGAGCCTGGACCGTCAAAGAAAATCTTGATCTGGCAATCGCCACGTTATTAATATTTTACTAGGTTTCCTGTTTCATGTTACTACATGTTACTAGTAAACGAAATCAAATATTTCGCTTCCATTAATCTCCCTTGGAAATGGTTCCCCAACAGTGATTTGGTTGGAACTGCATCGATCCCCCATTTCCAGGTCCAAGCCAGGGGTGAGATTGGTAGGCGGGTTTTGTCCCCAGTTGCAGAACATTTTTGTTTATTTTATGTGGCCAAAGGCTGTTGCGGTCTCCCATTCTACTTGGCGCCGGAGGAAGGGGCTTCTATTCAAATCAAAGCAAACCGCGGCACCTTAAATCACATTTTATTGTATAGCACGCGCGTCGGGAGGTGCGTCGTTTTTTATTATTTCCATTACAACAACCCAAGAATCAACTCACAGAGGCCGAAAAAACATCTGGTTGGTTTATGCCTTACCATCAATTGTTGCTCAGACATCCTTGGCCCGGGCCAGTGATTATGGCGTCATATGACATGGGTGCCTGGAAGACGCTATATAACCACACACCTTCATCGTTAGGACTCATCTCTACGAAGGCTAGCACTCTCATCCATCCCACATAAATCCCTGGCCCTGCATCATGAGAGCTGATATCTGGCCTGCATTTCAACATGGCTAATCTCTTATCTATACTACAAAATTCGGATTACTCAGTGATGACCTCTGAGGGTAGTCAGCGCCAGGGGGTCTCATCTGCCACGATATCCAACACTCAATGGTGGGGGCTTCAGCATTCTGGCTTTTCCCGAACACCATTCCGAGAATACCACATTGTGTTACCAAGTTGCCAGTTGCGGAGGATTGTTGCACTGACTAACAGACTGGTGGTTGGGGGGTCGTTTTGATCGACTCCCTTTGCGTGCCGAACCGCTGGATGTGATGAAGCTTGCAATTGGTTTGATTGGAAACACTTATCGAAATGCAGCAAAGGTCCTGGTGATAGATTCTGGTGTCCGTCAATGCTCAATCAATACCACTGTGGAGCAGATACTGCTGAGAATTGTGACATCAGGCTGGATGCAGCGGCTAGGGACATTGCAGGAAGCAGTACTTGCAAAAGATTTAATCTTTGAGCTTTTCGACGGTATTTTGCCCGACGGTATCTTGCCCGCCACTGATCTGTTCCTCGCCACTGATCTGTTCCTCGGGACGGAATTGTGGGTTAAACGTGTTCAAAGTGACCTGGTCAGCGTCTTGTACCGACTCTCAAGGGGTGGTTTAGAATTGGGATTCCACGATATTGTCAACGCACTACTAGGGCGGACAACAAACAGGGCGGACAACAAACAGGGCGGAAGATGAGACACTCGCGGTAGCCAGCTTGCTCCATGTCGACGCCTTCAAACTTGAAAGTTTAGTCCCCGACGAAAGAACCATAACCCTTTTGTCCGATATTCAGCACCTCCCTAGTACGATCATCTTTATGCGCGGTAACAAACAGCTTAAGCCAGGCTTTCGTTGGGCACTAGAGACTCTCATTACCCCAAGTGCATCTGTGTCCACAGCCACTTCTCTTGACGCACGCTGTACGCCCGATGAACTTATTGCTCAGTATCGGGCTCTCATCTTCGAAACAGTCACGCTAGAAAATGGAAAGGATTGGTTCATCAATGACAAGTCGACCGACAGCTCTGAGACCCTCGGCCGGCCCCTGGTACATTTCGCTGCAATGCGCTTCTTCTGAAACAACGGGTTGGGGCTGAACAGGCTGAGCTCTGTGCTGCAGCCATGGTTGACGTAGGCTCTTCAACCCAAGTTACAGAGGGTGAGTTTAGACTGAGATCTCAATATAAAAAGTTAATATGTATTAAGAACATTATGGGCATAAGGGCCGGTAGTTTCTCCGCGGTGGCAGGGTCTGGACAGCTTAAGGTGTGTTTAACGTGATATTACTCGATCGGTAAATAATTGCTTTCACGGGTACATTATATTTAGAATTCAATCTAATTATTCCACAGGCTCATACGCGGGTGTCAATCCCAGGATCTAGATGAGACTTCATATATGGATTATAGGAGCGGGGCTGGAAGTCTCGAGTTGTTGATGGACAGGCTCTTTCACTCTTACGTATGCCGAGAAGCGTCAAGATTTATTGCCTAGATGGTTTTACTACACAAAGAAATGAAACAGACGTAACTCCCGGAAGTTAGGCACCGCTAATTCATTCATCACTTAAGGCTAAATAAAGGCATGGCTTATACACCCTCGATACAGCAGTCACCAAAACACTTAAAGAAAACTAGGAATCCCTGAAGTGATGAAAGGAACAAGGATTGAGCTTTGTAGGCAACCTGAACAGCTGTTCTCACCCACTCGTTCGTAGATACAGCGGGTGTTCAACCAATGGATACCCCATTCATGGTAAGGCTCTGCAGTATCCACACAACTGAAGTGACCTATCCCATGGTCCGTCGATGCTGACCCCCCTATTACAGAGGAATTAAATTTATATGGGAGATCTATTATTTAATAAGATCTACTAGTAAAGCCACACTAAGTTAACTTCTGGGATATATTCTGCTATTGACTGGCTGCTAGCGGCTCTGCTATTGCTATGGTTGCTCTGAATCTGATTATGTCTGGCTGTGGGGGCGGGTGATTCGTATAGAAGGATAAGGAGCAGATATTCGACAGCCTTAGATGTGGATTGGCCTCTTGCCTGACCTTGATAATCTCTTTCGTCGCACGACCCACTTAGTAGCCTGCCCCGGATCCGTTGTTTGGTACCGATATATGCCAAGTAGTTCCATCCGCGAGCAGAAGAAAGCCCGCCATAAGCACAATAAAGGATGAGGTCGTCGCTCGGTGTAATATTTGAGCTCATTGGCTCAGCTGATCGCCCATTTCCCCCTGAGACTACGCCACTTAGACCTCTCGGGTGCTAAGTTACAATTTCTTGGTCAGGGTTAGGGTTAGAGAATTGCTTCCACCTCCGCATGAGGATGTGGGGTAAGCTGCATTGAAATCATCGCTATCTGCCTCTTCCATCAATCAATATCAAGTGCGGTCGGAAGGTAATGACATAGCGCTACATAGAGAAACAAGATTGCTGACGGTAACTTAGGCAAAGAAACAGAGAGGTAGAGCCCTACCTTTTACCTCCTTCGCGGTCACCATTGCCTTGTCTCGTCTTTTTCCTTCCAGACCCAACTGAGCACCAATATCACCATGACCATGTCTTCTGCTCTTGTACTTCCCAGCACCTGGCACATCCCAGAACTCGTAGGCCCGTCCTACCCGCGCCCCGAGATCCCATGTCTTTGCAAGGCAAGGGACTACGACAAAAAGGGTATGATCGGGTTCCCTGCCCGGAAAGGTTGGACTATCGATGACCAGAGGGGTCCCGTACGGCTCGATGGTACTGAAAGCTCCCCAGAGCTGGTCGCAGAGTTTCTACAAGCTTGGCTATTCTTTGGAATGCTTCACGACATACTTCTGATTTCGGGAGTGGATGTGGACCTGAGCATGTTCACTCGGTATCAAGGGATTGATTCTGTCATCACCACAGCACCTCTACGCCAGCTATTTGGTGATATGATTGACCGCGGGGGGGACCGAACTACGGCAGTGCATAAAGAGAACGAAATGTCAAAGGTATTTCGTGAGGTCAAATGGTTTTTCGCCAGATTCATGGACACAGTGTCTCCCACAAAGTGGCGTATAAGAGACGCCTTACCATTAGATACCGCTATGTCAATCTTGATACTCGGTGAAACCCTCTTGAACGCGGCAATCATAACCCTGCGAAGCGCCGAAAGATCCGTGTTAAGGAATGAAAAATCGGGATTCTTTCATGCAAACAATCCGCTAGAGGAGCGTATGCTAAGCAGAGGATGGTGCATTAGTACAATTAAGATGCTACATGGTAGTCTAGACCACACTGGGTTATATGTTGCGAGTTTGCTCCGCCTTTCCAGCATAACTAGCAGACGATCACACCAACGATGTACGGTAGATAGCTGCGAATCAAATTTCGTGAGCGAAGCTACTTATGAGACAAGTCACACTGAGGCTTGTCGTGCTCAAGATACATCTGGATGTCCCCATATATCAGTCGATATTCTAAAGTTATGCTCCATACTGCGTCAAGGAGGCACACCTGTCGTCAGGATCATCCCCTGTGGGTCGGGCGACGGTGGTGTCGAGTTAGAAGTGGTTGAATCTTCCTCGTATATTGCAATATCTCACGTATGGGCACAGGGCCTTGGAAATGTCAGAGCGAACTCTCTCCCACGTTGCCAGTTATTGTACTTGAGGGCAGTGACCCGCGGGTTGGCGCTCACACCGTCAGCTGAAGAGCACCGATCGGAACAACCTGCGATATGGATGGATACCTTGTGTATTCCTGTGCACCCCGATCTCAAAGAAGATAGAAAGACAGCGATTGTGGGCCTGGCAAAGACCTTCAAAAAAGCCAGCCAAGTGCTTGTCCTCGATGCTGATATGCAGATTTGCCCCAAGGATGCTGGCCGACTTGAGAGGGGAACCCGTCTCCTGTGCGCTGGGTGGATGAGGAGACTGTGGACGTACCAGGAAGCAGTGATTTCGGAAGAGGGCACCTACTGCGGGAAATTGCAAATTCAATTCTCCGATGGGGCTCTCCCCTTTCACTTGATGGGACAGAGGAAGGAATTTCGGACTCTCTGTCACACACAAAGTGCCATCACCGAGCTCTATCAGAGCCTTCCGCTAGTTGGAGATTCCGCTTTGATGTTTAGAATACTTGCTCGAGCACTCCGGTATCGGTCAACAAGTAGAGTGGAAGATGAGCCGATATGCCTTGCATCAGTCCTAGGCCACGACCTTAAGGAGCTGTCACAGACCAAATGCCCCAAGCAGAGAATGGCATTGTTCTACTCGTATATCCCTGAGATTCCAGCAGATATCCTCTTCCTAGAGAAGGATAATTTAGAGATTGATGGTTATCGCTGGGCCCCCAGGTCATTCTTGCAGCAAGCCAGATCGTTGAGCAGCCTAGGAGTATACCAGAGAGATTTCACCACCCGCGACGCGCAAGGGCTTTATGTCACGCACCCTGGCTTCCGTATAACAGAGGTCACACTCCCTACCACGCTCGGGAGACACTTCTACATCAAGCGTTCTCATCAATCGCAGTCGGAGGGCGAGCTACTTTGCCCCATCCAAAGCATCACCAGCAAGACTACATTACGTGAAATTCTCCTACATCATGAGAACCGGATTGAGTTTGACAACCTGATCCACGTCACTGAGCGACTGGCGGTTATCCAGAATCCTAGAGCAAGCCAACTTAGCGTTCTCGTCACCATTGTTCGGGAGGAAAAGGGTACGATATATTGTCGACAGCTCCGCATGGTCCACTCAGATGCCATGCCTAGGGTACCAGAGATTAGAGGCTCTATTATTGTGCAGCGTCTTCCCCCGGAACAGCGCTGGTGTGTTGGCTAGATTTCTTGTCGTCGCATTATAGCTCCCGTTCATGCTCTTAATCCCTCGACAATATTGATTAGCAGAGTGGGGAGGGGCGCGAGGTGCGTTCAACAGCTGTTCTTATCCTCCTTTTAGTGTTTAGGTTGCATAGGCTTTTACCTAGTTTTTATCTCCTTCCTCATTCAGTTATAAATAGGATTCAAAATAAACAGTATAGTTTATGGATACTATGATATTACAGAATCCCCCAAGCCAGAATTAGCGTGAAATGCACAATTTTTTGCAGGTCTTTATCCCTTGAGCACTCGATGCTGGCCTCCTGTAATTGAGACTCGGAATTTGTATGAGGGATCGGTTGTTTGGTAGCACGGTCTGGTAGCAGCTTTCACTTTTCCTGGGGGGGGGGGGGTCAGCATTCTACTAACAGGTTACGGGATAACTCCCCAACCAACCAACGGCAACCCATGTAATTAAGCGCGAGAGCTTCGTTGGGCCCGGAGATTCAGATAATGACTGTGAATTTTGTTAAAACGAGGTACCGTCGAGTTCCTTGTCGGCTGGTACCTTGGGTAAGTAGTGGGGCTATTGCTTAGCTACCACCCTCCCTCCTAGATGACGAACCGCCTTCCTGCTCGTTCCCTTATGGAAGATAATCGGTCCCTGCACGACACCCATTCTAAGCCGTGGGTGCGAGCGGAAAGGGCGGAGAGCGATTAAGGGAGGCGGATAGTGCAGAAGAGGATGTAGGTGGTCAGGGGAGCTTAATCCGAGCTACCTTGTGTTTGCGAATCGCCTGGAGCGCCTGCTCCTTGGGAGGACGAACCACATCAGTGATGAAACGACCTGCAAGACTGTGAACCATTGGAACAGTCTCGGGACTCAGGCAGTGATGCAAATTCAGTGAGCGATGAGTTTGCACCTATGCTACGGCGTAGAGGAGTTCCGAAAATCCACATCTCGGACCCCCAAATTAATAATTCTCGGTGAAGGCATCTCCCATGCCTATAAGTATATCTATGGACCCCTTTATCGATCTAATGGTAACAAAACTCAGGGGTTCATGGTTAGCGTAACCCCCGCGCAAACTCTCTCTCCCGTTGCCAACTCCACCGGCTCCGGAGGCAGGTCTCAGTAACATCTGAGCACCAACATGTCTCATTATGAAAGGACACTCTCCGCATCCTCGTCAGTAGCGGCCTACGGGAATCCCGTAAGGATGGTATTGCCCTCCTTGGGCGTACCGTTCCAGAGGCAGCATTCATTCCCATCCTTGACCGAGAGCTAGAGGGGATCAATCTTCACGCGCCCAGACCCTTGACCGCGGGATCCGAATGATCTGTAGAGATTGATATAGGGGCTCTGGATGTTCCAAGAGGCAGCGTGTGCCATCGAGGATCCCGTTGACGTCAACTGTCGGAAGGTATCTAGCTTGTAGACGGAGCACTGAACCACGGGACCCTTAGCCCCTTCGCTGGGCACCGTGGGCTTGGGGGCGGCTGTTTTCAGGTCAATGGGAGTGAAATTATTTGGACCCACTTTCATAACGGAGCCATCCTTGAGCTCCGCCACCTATTCAGCTCCTTCAACACACTCCAAACTTTCTCCCCCAGTTGAGCGTCTCCTATACACAGTCGCCAGTCACACCACCTCCAAGATAGAGGGCAAGCCATTGATCCTCGCCATGATCATAGAACTCCATGCGCAAACTATCACGCACCAGCCCACAACGCCCCTAGGGTAGCAACAGCTCTACATAATTATGAGGAGGTCCGTCCCCAACGACATGTTTTGCCGATCCAATAGAGGGCTTCCGCAGGTACCCTTCCGCTGAGCCTCGGCCTCGCTGCTTGTTAATGTAGTTTCATTTTCAGTCGGTCCATGTCAGTGGGGTATCTGTGGCCCTGACGGACTTAATATACTTTTATCCTGGTACTCTATCTCCTGGGCGTGGTGATTGGCTCGGGTATCCTCCGAGACGAGAAGAGTGGGGGGTACCTTACGCCGTAAGAGTCGGACCGGAGAAGTTGAAGTTGGAGTTTGATTCCAGATCGAAATAGATGTCGACCAATTGTAGAGTAGTTTAGGTTTCATCAATAAACTCGATATACTACTGGAACATACTTTAAGAAGCCGCACAAACCTGTTGCTTATTGACTTGCAACTGTTCCTTAGGTAATTGAGTCAGATATCGCTTTAAGGATGTCTAGCTCCCTCCACGCATAGTATGAATAGAAATATTATCGTCCCATTTACCAAGTGCCCGCTGTTACCCATGTGATATAACCGATGGTGAAAAACAGGGGGTTAGTAGCATTAGGGTTGGCTTTTTAACACCTTGTGGTAATAGATTTTGTTGAATGGAGTTTCAACTTAGGGTAGGGTCCATCATAAGTAATCAACAGAAAATTCACCAATACCCCTATGCAGTCCATAACCGCCCACAAATTGGACATTTGCCAACTAACGCAGCCAATCATTGGCACGTTAGCTCACACTAAATTTTCAAATCTCGCGGTGTCGGGGTCCTTTTAAGGGAAATAATATACAACCACGATTCGGGATAGCCTATGGACTAGAGACCGAGGTTGATAAGGTGAAGCTCTATCTTAATAGATCTGGGCGTTTGGTGACACTACTGAGCTATAAGATGAAGGATTTAAACATGAAGCTCATATTAATACTCAAACCTAACATACATGGATATAATCCCTGTAAAACTAGAGTCTTTAGAGTAGCTGTCTTGTCTTTTTAGGGACCGTTAGGGGACAAGGGGAATGAGTTTCCAAGGGCTAAAGTCTTACAAAGACCCTTGAATCATGAGACGACGCCCCCCGCTCCGCCGTAAACTCCGCTTGGGACTGTTGCTGAAAGACTCCTTAATTTCGCTAATCAGTAGTATCTTAGCAAGGGCTAACCCAGGGTTAGGGTTAGGTCTCGTATATCTATATAAGACACCTCTTTTATACCCAATGTTAAACAAAGTATGGAGTCCATTATATATTTCTTGACATACTCGCGCATTAATTAAGTCTTGAGAAACTTTGTGAGCCCGTTGCTACCAAGAATTCTCAGGACCTAACTACTACGTGAGTATATTTCCCCCACTATATCTTATTCGTATTTCAGAAGGAGGTAGTACATATTAACTGGGTGATACTCCATGTCTTGAAAGGTCTGGGTGCGAGTGTCACCACAAAGGCTCTCTACATACACCCCCGGTTGTCTTAGCACCACGCTGTGGCACGGGTGAGGTGACTGAAGACGCAACTTCAATGCATGGACAACAAGACAGAACAGGTCGTCGCTAGATAAATCAAGATGAATATTCGGATTGAATCTCAATATGTATTTTTTTTCGTATACGTTTGCCAACCGCCCTACCTATATGCTGTTACCTACCAACGCACGACGGACACAACAAGCTCCGCTGCAAAATCGTCCAACACACCGCCCTTCCTTAAAATACATGTCCGTCAAATTAGGACGCCAGTCTCTCCCTTCACCTTACTATATCCAACTGGCTCGAATGCATCGTTCCAAGCCCCGCGTCCCACAATTGGAACCTCCAGTCTTCGTCTCAACTCTCCCGTACAGACATCCCTCACTGGCACCCCTGGCTTAATCCACTACATTTGCACGTCAGCAATCCACTTCAGACTCGCCCCTGATTGTTCTTCATGGTTACATACCTCGCTCTGGACCGTTTTCTTTCGGAGATACCCCGTTACGGATATTCCATCTAAAGTTTTCGAGCTCTCTTTCACCATCTCCAATGCCCAGTCTACTGCCGCCTTCTGGGTATCTCCTGCTGGAGGAAGGTATTGACCGGCAGGGTCTGGTGGGGGCGACTCGTCCGGCTCGTGCCTGAAGGCCCACAGGTCTATATGTAGGTGGCGGAGGTTCTTGAAATAACGCAGTGCCGCAATTGTAGAGTGCTGTCAGATGTAAGTTGAAGAAGCCCCACAAATATCTGCAAGCATCTACATGCATAGTAGATGGCGCCAATGAACTCACTAAATGATCATGCTTAACCCCAATCCGAACGTCCTTCAGCTCCTTACAACTCGCTGCTATCACCACCAAATCTTCCTCCTCATATGATAGTCCCAGTCTCATCCCGTCTTCGACGAAGAAATCCGAAATCGTACAGGTTAGTGCCTTCAATCCGTGACATTTGCTCGCGATGGCTTGCGTCAACAGGTGATTCTCATCCGACGGCCCACGCGCTTTCCAAACTACGTGTAGCTCCTCCAACCCGTTTGTCAGCTCCAGCACCTCAGAGGCCTCCCAGATCCCATGTTGGATACTAAGCTTCCGCAGTCCAGCAAGCCCCCCTGCCTCTCTCAGTGGTATATAGGCACTCTGAGGTGTACGCTCGTTGTCGACGAGCTGGAGAGTCTCCAGACGATCAAAAGGGATGGCCACACCTAGCTGCCGGATTATTTCGGAATCCCAACCGACAATGCTGAGAGTTCTGACCTTGCGCATTGGTGGAAACCACCTATGCTTCTGGTTTCCGGAATGTGATAGCGCAAGGTGTTCTAGAGTGGCGGAATGGGCGGATAGCAAGGCGGTAAGTGCTCTCCCGGGCTGGCAGTTTTGAATGCTTAGTGAGCTCAGGCGCCACTGATTAGGTGTACAGTGATCCAGCCCGTCACCTCCGCAGGTTAGAGATGTCAGATGGTGACCCATGACTAATTTGAGGACCGCCCTCGAGGGCTTTGTGAGCAGGTACAGAGTCTTGAGGCTGTTGAAGTGTTCTACTGCTCTTGCGACAGCCTTATACATTCTGCGTCTCTGGCCCGCCGGTGGCCTTTGGCATGGACCAATGGCTGGGACAATAATGAGGGTGGTAGTGTACTGCACAATGAAGGGGTTAAAGATATGGGGGGGTAAGGGAGCGACACGAATTGCGAGGGTATTGTAGAGCCTTGGCAGGAGATGGCTGTAAACCGTCCAGCAGGTCATGGTGAGGGAGAGAAGCGTCGGGGAGACGTTAGATGAGTGAATCTTCGCGTTTATCTGTGGTGGTTCGTATATTGCCTGTAGTTATGGCTGTCAGTCGTTGTGTGAAGAGACAAGGGCGCATGGCAAGGGGGGCGGGAGAGGGGAAAGGCGGGGAGGGGGGAAAGATAGGGAGTCAGTACATGGTCGACGATCTGGTCGAAGATCTCGAGTGGAAGATTAAGAAGCATTGTTTCCAATATAGATCCCGAAACTAATCCACGGCGGCTTATTTCAGAAGGCTGGAGGTGGATGCGAGGGGTTTTATAGACACCTTCCACCCTCCCAATCCCCACCGGAACAACCCCCCCTCCCTCCCAGCGGAACTATGTATAAGATATCGCTGTTGTAACCAGTCGCTCTACTCCGTACTCCTACTCACCGAGTCCCCTATCAAGTGAGACTTCAGATACAGTATTAAGCCCTTGCGCAAGAGCCCTTTTCATTGGTGCCTATCCTCCCATCAACTAATTGCATAAGTAGGAAAAAGCCTGGAGTCTTTTATTTAGGGCCTATCCCTTGGTTGCAGGCTTGGTGGCTATCATTTACGTTGTAGAGGGTCCCAATTGCACGTCTCGGTTGCCACGACTGGCTGAGAAGGGAAATTGAGTACCTCTTGGACCGGTCCTCCTCGCAAAATGTCGACCAATCAACATCTATTGCGGCGAGGGGCATGCTCTAGTGGGGGAGAAGTCGTCTATCCTGTGGCGTGGGTTGCTGCCTGGCGGTTACCTAGATAACTCAGCACCGATGCACATCCTACGTAAGGAAATGCATGGCAGTGCAGGATATCCCCGAATTCTCAATGTGCAGGCTTAAGTTCTTTGTAGGGTAGGTCAACTGTTATCAGGTCGTTTTCGGCCTCCCGTGTTTCCGCCACTTTGTGTCCATGATTCATACTTGCGGCGCAGAATGCGCCGAGTTCTAGAAGTGAGTAAAGTCGGAAATGATTTGTGGTAACTGAAGCTCGCTATTTGTGTATTTGCACTCTTGCAGGACTCTGCGCCGCCTCGACGAAAATCCGAAGATAAGAGAAATAATACACTCCAGTACTTTAATAACGTACGAAGTGACCTCTTCCAGGAATCGATAGACTTCAATGTTTCCCTGACAAAATTGCTGCAATTCCCCGCCCCCAAAACATATTGGCCTAATTCGGTCGCGATCACAGGGAGGCATGGTAATGCATTATCTGATCTGGTGGCTGATATCTATGACCGGGCTAAAGTTCCCATGGGATACGATAAAGGTACGATAAGATTACGACGTATGGTAATTTCATCTGGAGATGAGATGGGATAAGATAAACTTGATTGCATGCAAACATTATAACCAAAACACGGAGTCAGTTGCGCCGGGTCACATATCTACCCAATACTACTACAACGCAATATTCGATCTTGAATTCCATTACGGCTATGCAGGCACACCAGGAAATATATATTCCGTCTGCATAATTATATAAATGACTTAATTTGCTAAAGGGCGGCGAAAAGACCATATCGTAAGTAATTGGGGGTGAGAGGTAACGTTTTGTTGACAATAGAATTACAGTATTAATATTGACGTGGAGTTTGTACTCGCTATCCACCATAAGAACCTGAAAATGCATGTGCACCTGCAGCCCTTGTAATGATGAACCTCCCAGGATAGTCTCTATCTCTACAGTCCCCCACCATGCAACGCCCGATAAAAGCAACGAGGATATCCACACAACTAAGGATGGTTACGCACCCGTAGAATGGCACATATCCTATAAATACGCGCGAATCCCGTATACATGTGCGGGAAAGAGTATGGTACTAAGAACGATGACCGGGTAGTGGCGTCTCTTATAACTCTCTACCAACTTTCCAGTCAACGTGCTGCAGGGTTGGTCCGCATCTGTTTCCGCATTGTGGTCCACCGCCACATTGCCGCCCGCCACCACATGAGACGAGTGATAACCCATGATGCACCCAAACCGCGCCCCTGACACCTAGTCTGCCTCCACCATGCTTTTTTGGCAGGTTCAATATTGTTATAAAGGGGCACCTCCTCTATTGCCAGAAGGCTTGTCAAGAATCTATTCTGCTGCAATAGTCGATATAATGAACAGGTTGTCTTCTTTCCTTTTCGATTTATCTGTACTTGGGGAGGAAAATTTCGCTTACCCCGGAGAGAGGGGTTATTAGAGTGTGTTGGCCACACTCATACTTTCAAATTTTGAGTTCAAATTTTAAGCTCTTGGCGGGCTATCCACACCAAAAACCAGTCGCCAAGAACTAAATATTTAGACTTAGGAGTTGTTGGCCGATACGCTCTATTGTGGTTGCCATAGCCCAAGGCTGCATGAATGTATGGGGTATAAATAAATAAGTAAGTAGGTAAGTAAATAAATAAGTAAATGAGTAAGTAAATAGGTAAGTAAGTAAGTAAGTAATTAAGTAAATAAGTAAATGAATAAATAACATAATAACAGGTTGTTTCATGTTTAACCGAGAGTATTTGATGGACCCGATACCGCGTGGGTGATGAATGTTGTGTCACGTGGTTTGATGGGAAACAGCCAGCAATATTGATAGGTTGGGTGTTCCCAACGATGTTTACACCTGCCCTAGTACTTTCGTAGCATACACGCAGCTGTCGGGGGGATGGATTAAGTCTTAGTAGGGTTAGTTAGGGTTAGGGCTCTGCCCGTAGGATGTCGGTCGTACGTGTGGGGAAGAAGACGACGGCGCTAGTGCGGTTTCCGGGGGTGCAATATCTGGATTTGCAAGGTAAGTGCAAAGGCCAAAGGATGTCGCGCGACAAGTTTGGCAACTATGGATATTAGCTATCCCCTGGGCTGTTAGGACTTGTAGAATCCAGGACTTCCTATTTCAGTAATAATAGTTCCACTTTTTGCTTGAACGCCAACAATCTCTGACAAACACCCACAGAAAGTGACTGGCTCAGTGACTTTGCCACAGCCCCAACAGGGGGTCCCGGATTCTGCGAGTCTCACCAGCCCAGGGGATAACTATCCCTTAGTCTGTCAATGCTGACCCCCCTATAATAGAGGAATTAAATTTGTATGGAAGATCTATTATTTGATAAGGGAGATAACGGGATCTGTTAGTAAAGCCACACAAAATATGCCTCCTCCTGGGGAGTCAGCATTTTACTGACTAAGGGATAGATCGACAAGTAGTGAAGTGAGGTAACACGAGCCCCATTGTCATGCGATACGGAAAATGGGAAACCTAACCTAGTGTAGTGAATATTTCGAAAGTTTTCTTTGGTTCTGTTGTTGCTATTTACCGTAACAAGAAATATAATTCCTGTACTAATTGGTGCACGGTCCAGGTCGCGAATTTGACAACTTTCATCCGTCCCACAACGTCTTTTTTATTGCAGTCCGGACCAAAACCCTCCAATCTCTCCGAACCCGAGGAGCTGGTCCCCCTCAGCAGGTTGTTCTGTTAGTAAGGCCTCTGGGATTTCCTGGGATGCCCTAGTCAACGCAAGCTTCCTTTGGTTAAAGTTTTGTTTCTCTAATTACCCGATTTGAAGAATCTTGTCAGCCGCAGCACACTATTGCTCACATGCGATTCACCATGACAATGGTTTGAAGGGAATGGCGAATCCAACTTTTAGGATAAAACCTGCTGCTCATTCTGCTATTGCCTGTTTTTCCATAGTCCCTTTCGTTGAGAGACTTTCTGAAAGGAGTAGGACCAGGGCGTTTTCCGCTCAAAAAAGGATCATTTTCATATTTTCTAGACACAGTCACCTTTGCTCGGCAGGCTGATAACCAACCACGGTTCCGACTAACACCCGCCATACTACACCTATATTACCGACCGACCATATACAATTATCAGCTTGATTTGGACCTAGAGCCTGTGGGGGCTTTATATGCCTTATGTACAGAATTGGCCATAATTTGGGGTCATTGGGCGATAATTCTGATATTTGGTGCCTAATTAGAGCCGAATCTAAGTCTTTTGTAGAAAAACATGCACGAACCAAATTAGCCGATCAAAAATATAAGTGCAAGCAAGGGTTAGGGTTAGAGACAGATATCGTTCACTCACCGCCATCTCTACTTGGGGTGAAATTAAGTATTCAACCGCGCTGGCAACCATGCTATCACAAGAGACAATACTTAATTTCACCGCAAGTACACCTACATCTCTACACCTCTCTTTCCTATCTCCATACCTTAATAATCATACTCTGGCATACATTCAGTAGTGAACCCAATGACTCCAAACGAGCATGGAATCAAGCATTGCACCGCACCGCACCGCACCTGGGAGTACGGATCACTGTACCTGAGAGCACGGAATCATCGCACCGCACTGTACCGTGCCACACCGTACCGCACCGCACCGCGCCGCACCGTACGTACAGAGCATGGAATCAAGCAGTGATCAATCAAGCAGTGAATCAAGCAGTGAATCAAGGTACGGCACACAGGCAGGCAGGCAGGTAAGCGGCTGTGGTGAAGATAGTTAGATAATGTGCGTATTAAATCGAGAGATAACCAAGAGTTCTATTTGTGAAATTCACCTTGCCTACCTGCGCATCCAGATCTTTCAGCGAATGAAATCAATTTTATATGGGCATTATCATGTACCATAATCTTCACAAAATATCAACTTTAGCGAAATCATAGTCTAGTTAAGACCTGACCATAAAAAACTGAAATCAAGCTCAAAATCAAACTGATATTTATATATGGTCAGTCGGTAAAGTACTCTATGACACCATAAACTACATACTTGCTGTAACTCTGCACTTATAGAACTAAGCGAGCA
Organism: Morchella sp. 2018-W30; assembly: GCA_024713625.1. Taxonomy (NCBI): domain Eukaryota; kingdom Fungi; phylum Ascomycota; class Pezizomycetes; order Pezizales; family Morchellaceae; genus Morchella; species Morchella sp. 2018-W30. The sequence continues at coordinate 1,563,909 of JAMJEW010000017.1, forward strand.
TAACGGTATAAAGAAAGGACACGGACACAGTGGTAAGTTATTTAGTTAGCAGGGCTGTTTTCAAAGAGAGTGGTTAGTCATTGGTGCTCAGCTTGGTTCGCCAAGTAGACAAGAAAGTACTTAATTATAAACAATACACAAGGAGCCCCCAATTGCAACGGCTGCATACACCTGTATATGTGTTGAGGACACTCGTTCAGAGTATTACTCAGAACATTCTATTCCGCCTTTTTTACAGCCAAACATCAAACTACAACGGTTTTTTGTAAAAGAAAATCGCTTCGGACAATCCTCAAAGTACCTGTATACACCCTTCCCTATCTCCCGCATGTTCAAGAAATCTCTCTCATAAAGGCCACGTGATCTCAAGCACTTGCTGTCAAAAGCGTCCGGGTAAGCAGTTTGCTATATTATCGGTCTTTAGAATACTTAAGGAGTCCATAAACCCCGCAGGTTGCTGCTTTAATTTTGCTCATCATTTCCTACATAGGCCACACTAATGCATGGGGGGGGCGGGGTTTGCAAATATCTTGGACATCCGGGAAATAGAGGAGGGTTTCGTTAGAGGGTATGGTGGTGACAAAATTGAGGTTTGGATCCGCGGTCCAGCTTTCAGATTGGGCACACCAGACATACATACCATTACGTGTCCAGAGATTTTAAGTCTCATGCGTTTCTATTTTGCTGTCACTTATGCTCACCTTATAAGGCCCATTTCGGTGGTCCTTATTAATAAAATAAATCATTACCAGTAAAATTAACCATGTCCTGCATAACGGACAAAGGTACTACGCAGATGATATTGTATCTTAGTCATTTTCTTGCGCCAGGAAGGTGGCCATGGTCCCAAAGATATATTGAAGAACAAACACAAAAACTGCTCTGCTAACGGTGAGAAAAGAGAAATAGGGCTATCCATCACCGATTCCATATTATAAAACCATTTCATACCTGGATAACAAGAGACCCGATTCAAACTAACATATTGGGAAAATAGTGGAGTATCGTCTCGTTAAACTTCACACCGACTTCCGTTTCATCGTTCGGATCCCCAGATATACCTTCCAGGCATGTAAGACATGAAAGAACCAGATCAGTAAAAGCAAGTCCCATTCTCTGAGGCAGTGCATCCTTCGCTAAAGAAATCATAACATCTTGCACAGTCTTTGGATATGTCAGCTTGGCTATCTGGTCTGAGTGTTCTTCCTTCACAGTATTGGACGCGACAGCCATGCGGCAATACTTGTCACACATAAACGGCTGTCCATTCTTCTGGATGATAAAGGGTTCCCAGAGGCCAATTTCGAGGAGGCAAATACCGAGACTATAAATATCATGTTTCATATTGTAGCGTGTTTCCGGCTGTAAACCCTGCCGTCTCGGGTGTCGGTATATATCTGCCATCCAATTGTCCCCGCCCTTTCTCGAAGACAATTCACAGGCTTGCCGAACCATTTTCCAATCCGTGAGAAACGGTACACCCAGACCCACAGGATTATTCGCACCGACGGCCGGTTCGTCTGACCCTTTCTGAAACAGTAAGATTGTCTCTGGGCGGATATTTTTGTGAACAAGTTGAGCAGTGTGGACAGATAGAACGGCTTCCGATATCTGACGAGCAAGACGGAAACGGTAGTCAATCGGCCGTCCTCCCCCGTAGCCTTTACCTACATCGCCAATAATGAGGTCTTTCAGTGTTTGAGGTTGGGTAAATTCATGCGGCACTTCAAAAACCAGTTCCAAGCCGCTGGTTTCTCGGTAGCCAAGGCATTTGAGAATGCCTCGGTTTGAGGAGCTGGCCGCCAGACGGCGGGCAAGATCTGACGCGATCTCTTTTGCGTCGGAGGCGCTCGCGTATTCTATGGGTTCCATTCGCTCCATTATAAATGAGATTTGGCGGACTTTTCCTTTGCCATCGGACACCTCGCCCACCCCCTGCCAGATGTGCGAACCAGGTTGGAGTTGAGAGCAATATTGACTGTCTTGCCGAACAAAGGGCCTGAATTTCGAGTGAGTCAGGTGCACTGCGTCAGGTACTACCAACCTCCTCATGCATACAAGGTCTATCGATCCCCGGAAAACATCCTGCCATTTCTGGAGATTCTCCATCACCTTCCGCGCCCTAGTCAACCCAAGAAACTCCAGGTACTTCGTTCTTCTTCGCAAGGAGCCATCTTTGTGGAACAATTCATCGAGGGCCTTGTCTGCGGCCGCCAGCTCTGTTCGCAGCTTGTTGAGATGATTTTTCAACGATGACTTTAGGGCAGGATCGAGATCTACAACGGTGAACGCCCACTCGGCCATCTCAATATTTGTCTTCAACTGTCCCTGGTGAAGATCGCGGAAGAACTCTTGAAGTTCAAGAATGTTCTCAGGCGTATTTTTGAACGCATCGAAGCGATCCAACAGATATTTGCCACACTCACAAAAAGCAAGTGCCACCCCAGGGGTTCCCACGGCAAAGCTCGTCAGGCCGATGATTTCTGCCATGCTGCACTCAAAACGGTGAGATCAGCGATGCGCCCGCAGTGACTTGTCTTCAGGGCCCCTACCTAGATCGGAGTCGTAGTTTTACTTCTGGGGTTGGCAATGCTCGGTATTCAGTCTCTCCGTTCTTGCCTGTTGCCGGTTTTCACGACCTTTTAGCATCTCCACTTTCCTCATACCAGAACAGAAGGGGGAATTACTTTTTGGACCGCTGGGAGGTTATCCCGGGAGCCTAGCCAGCACTGAAATCAGGCGAAGGAGCTTATCTAGCTTCTTAGCTTTCTCCTACTCTTTGGACCCAACTTCGTAGATAAGCGGGCAGACCTGACTAGTTAGGTCGTTCAAATATAAAGACCTAGAAAGTTCGCGGATGTTTTCAGTCTGGTTCAGTTTCCGTAGCAGTTGATTGGGTCTCGTGCATTGATTCCTGCCCAAGTATTTAATGCTCTGTATCGAGGTTGTTGAAATTCGCGTTCACGACTGGGTGTAAAGGAAACAGGAGTGTCTGTCCTCTCTATCATTGAATAGAATAGCCTTAATAGCTTTGGCGCAGGAGCCGAAGCGCGCGTATCATAAGCAGGTTCTATCGCCGATCGCGTGGGGTGGGGGTTGCCACTGGTTGGTCTGGTGTCCGCGCGGCTTCCATACCAACAAGATTAGCTGTAGATCTGCTCGTTGCTATGTCAACTGTCCTAGTTTCGCTCGCATTTCTTGCTTTTAACAGCGGCTCCCACAGATTTTAATAATTACTCATCCTTGAGGCGAAGATGGGGCTATTTCAACCGAAGAAGAGGGCACACGGCCGACCTGGGCCTCCGGTAGCCTGGTAAACAAATTCCATCACCACGCCGCTGGAAATCAGTGGAAGTCTTCATTTCTCCCACAGTGCCTGTGAATACTCGTAGGATTGTTTCCCTGCTGATCAGCGCGTCCCTTAGTGGTGACTCGGCTCTGGCGACAGTTGTTTCGAGGCACACCGCAGGTATATGTCATGTTACTTGAAATATGCAGCAAATCGCAGTTTTACACTTCGATCTGCTTGCAAAGAGATATTTCGGTATTTTCTTACCTTCCCGGTACGTATATCGCGGAGCATGTTGCAAGTAGGCCGCAGGCATAATCAAGAGCAAGCACTAGCAAGTCTGATGCCCTTAGTAGTACTATCACCTGGGAGGCCGAGACATGGACAGAATCTCGCGCAGTATAGATTTGCTGTCTTGTATCAGTTTTCGCCTTGTTGCGAGATGTTTTATTAAAATATTACGCATATTATTCCAATACTCAGCATAACATGTACCTTGTTCGTATGAACTGCACTGCATCAGGTTCTGTCCGGTCTCGTGCTGTCAGGCGATACCTTTCTAAAGTTTCTACTACCCCGAAACCAACAAGGACGGTGATTTGCGGTGGGATAGCGGGTGGGCGCGGCTTCGAAACGGGGTGATTGTATAGCATCCATTGGGCGGATGAAATCCTCACATTCGCGACATCCCTCCTTCAGCCCTTTGTGGTAACTTCTCATTGGCTCTCCTGCTTTTACCACACGTAAAAACAGATGCTGTTACCTTAATAAGTGCGTGCACCGTTCATGATTTTATCCGTCCAAGTAATACTAGGGTGCACGCACTACCATCGATCGCCCCATCACCTTTTGTATAAAAACAACAAGCCAAAGGTACAGACCGGACTGTGATGCTCCGACCCCTCACACGGGAAGCGTTAACTTAGAAATAAGCAGCTTAGTCATGCAGCAAGTAGAGTACTATACATTGTATTGAGGATATGATTTGCGAGTGCAGTTCTTTTACTTTCAAGCCATTTCAAGTTTTTAGGCAAACCATGGTGTGAATGTGTGGCACAGTTAACACCCTCCACTTAAAGCGTACCATGCTGCGTACGACTGCAGGATCAAACGAGGCAGTGTCCAAAAGCAAATCATTTCTTAAGGAGTTTGTAAAACACCATGGAAGGAGGGGTAGAGATCAAATCCTGCTTGCACCGAAGAGCACACGGCGCCGGCACGGCGGCCTTGAAATACACGCGCTAGAACGAAACTTAGAAATTCTGTTATTAATCTTGGGCAGCCATCTGGACTCCCCACTTCACAGAACAGTTTCTCTCGGCGATATTCTACGATGGAAAAAAGATTTTGTGGAGAGGTGCTCGAAAAACATATCATTGCCCAGGGTACTTTTGGTGTAGTGGAAAAGATCAAGTTCAAGTCTGATCCTGATAAGGTTAGTTAATATTGAACTATACGCCAGATTCTCGTGCTAATGAAGAGAACTAGTATATAGCTTGTAAGACTATAATCTCCGACACCGACAATGGAAGTACTAAGGAGGTCATCGAACGGGAATACAAAATTCTCTCTTTCCTGAAGCACCCGAACATTGTCCGGTACGAATGGTTTGAGTGGCTCCAAAATCCACCCGGAGCCAAACTGTATATGGAGTATTGCGAGGGTGGGAACCTGGACACTTACATAAAAAAAAGGAAGAGGTACATTTGATCTCATTTCCTTTCTATCAACAAGAGGGTGTCAAGACTGACACTTACATATACATAGTTTGAAGGAAAATACTAGTGAAGAGTTCGTGTGGAAGCTTGTTGCTCAGCTTGCCTCAGCCTTGATGTATTGCCACCATGGAGTGACAACGGCCAACGAACCCATTAATCCCAAATGGGGGAAGATTTTGCATAGAGATATCAAGCCAGGAAATGGTCAGTGATCTGAGTCCCCAAAGCAATTTAGTCATGCCCTTTGACATCAATCAGTCTTTCTGGCTGGAGATTTGAACGTCGATGTCCAGGTTAAGCTCGGCGACTTCGGCTTAGGGGTCATTCTGCAAGACGGCAATGCAGACACCTATGTGGGGACGAAACAATACCTGGCACCCGTGAGCGCATCCTTTTGGCCCTATATGCATACTAGCGGACTGATGTACGTCTCAGGAAATCAATAGAGCCGAGAGCGAGATATCCTGGTCAGAGAAATGTGACATTTTCTCGCTCGGATGTTGGTCTTAACCGCTACCGTCTACATATTAGGACGCCACTCTGACGGAGACTTATAGGTACACTATACACTTTATGCAACGGCAGCACACCCTTTGACTATCGCATGGATTCTCCGAATGAAATAAAACTGGAAGCTTTCTCAGAGGAATACTCTCCCACCCTCAGGGACTTCACGATAGAATGTCTGTCATTTAAGCCCGAGGCGCGCCCTGACGCTATCAAAATTCACACAACCGCGGAGGACCAGCTTAGTACCATCGGGCCTGGGGGTTATAGGCCACCCCAAGCGCTGGTAGCCCATGGGAAAGGTCGGCCAAATACCCCCACATCACCATTTATTTGACAACACCCCGGCCGTTTCCCGTTGGAGAACTATTGCTGACTTTTCCGGCCGGTTTCGCAGGACATCTCCTTCCTGGTGCACCAATTGCAGCTATCTCTTGGCCAGGTTGGCATTTCCGTGTGTATTTCCAGGACAGCTCTGGAGGCATCCGCGAAGCAAAGCATGACATGGGGGAATGGACCGGTGGAGATACGAAAAGTGTGATTTGCCATGCCAGGTTGTTTACACCTTTAGCGGTGGTGAGTAGTAGCACGGGAAAGGAAGTAAGTATTTGAGCTACGATACTTTAGGTCTCCTTGAAACTGACGGCTAGATTTCGCACAGATCCGTCTCTTTTATCTTGACGAAAACAACACCCTCCAAGAGCACTATTACTCCCCCATTGCTGGCTGGCATTCCGGCAGCTTAAACAAGCTTAAGATCAAAGCTTCTCCGCAGTCTCGAATTGCTGCCCTTTGGTTACCAGCGGGCGTCCGTGTGTTCTATCAAGGTGCGAGTTCGGCGCACCAGGGTGTACATATATGAGACTAACAGCGAGAGCAGAGCCTACTAAGAATTCTCTTCAAGAATATTTTATGCATACGGGTACGACGTGGTGGAACCGCCTTAGGTGGTCTGGGGGTACCTGGCGGAAGGGGGAAACCCTTTCTGCTAATGCGCTCAAAGGCACGAGTCTTGCGTCTACGACTTGGGGAGGGGGTTCCATGCGTCTGTACTATCAAGACACTACTTTGGAGCTCCGGGAGCATTGCTGTGACGGCCCAGGCCGTGGATGGTATGTCGGTATGTAGTCTCATCTCACATTCAAGTGCTTAGTCAATTGGGAATGTCGCTTACTCATTCTAGGTCATCTCGCCGCTGGAGCTGTTCCAAAATATACCCCGATCTCTTCCTTTGCATGGTCTGGCCAGCATAATGGCGTGCAAGTACGGGTGTACTGGCATGACAAGTTAAAAAATCTTGTTGAGATGAGCTGGGACGGAGGTTGGCGGCCAGTGAAAGAGGTGCTTTTCATGGGTACTACGCAATTCTGCGCAGTGCAATGGGATAATGGCAATCATATCAGGGCGTATCACCAGGGTTCTGACCATGCTATTATGGAAAAGTGTTTTTCGAACTCGGGAGACTGGTACAATGGTACCCGCGTGGATCGTGGTGCCCAAGACTGAAATTATGGATCACTATTTCAGGGTGCATGTTATTTTTGATTTTGGTTTCTGTTTCCTTAGACGCGAGATGTTAAACAATTTGATGATGTATTGATTGGGTTCACTGGTCACACTATAGTGCTCAAGAACCTACTGCTAAGCCCGTTTGTCCACTTCCCCCAATAACCACATCTCTACAGCTGCCCCCTCAAAGTGCTGGTGATAACAAAATACCATGAATTGCAGCATCATAAACAATGGGTAAATCCACCACCTGTGCCTTGTGAAAGCCGACCCATTTGGCAACCGGAAATTATTCATCAGTGTTCAAAGGGGTATAATGCCCTTCCCAAATATCGCAATATATTCCATGGTGGATTATGGTGCGGCGCGTCTCAAAGGTGACATGCCGGTATCTCAATTGGAAAAGTCTTGGCCACTCTGGTTATTATAGGCCAATAAGAGCTTCAAATCTTAGTCATGTCATGACTGGGTATAATACAGTTCACTTCACTAGGTCTTGGCGCTTTTTACATACAAAAATTAGGTAAATGGCATTGATAATAACATCTCCACAAGGGGGGATGCCGGGGATCTGTGAAGCCAAAATCTTTACTGTACCTATACCTACAGTTTGGCTTCATAGGTTTTAAGTGTCTTGTCTGGTTGAAAGATTATTCACAACGCAATTTATGTCACCTTGGAGGTGAGCGGGCCTTTCCAGTTTTTCTTCAATAAGACTTTCAATAGTGGTTTTTTATCAGAAGCATAACCGACACGGGGATTATAGCCAAACCAAAGCCCACGTAACGCACGCCACGTAACGCATGACAGCAACAAGAATCAAATCAAAAAAAAAAAAACCAAGGTTGCACGTCGGTACAGTTTTCCCCATGTTTACATTGTGGGTGATGTGCCTGGGGGGGGGTCAGATCGAGGGGTCTATAGGGGAGTCTTGACTCGGCAGGGGTTGTCTGGCAGCGCGTTCGGGGGGCCCGTAGTAGTGGTTTTTGTCTGGCTAAGATATTGACACAGGAATCTGGTTTGGGTGCTCAACCCACGGCCAGTGTACCTAGTAGGGGACAGGACTATGCAATGGTACTTGGGCTTTGGAAGCTGACCTCCCAAGGTAGCGCCGAGGTTTTGCGGGGGCGCAATATCCGGGGCTTTATATGTGCCTGAGCTAGAGAGGGGCTACTACCTACCTCCTGAGGGGGGGTGTTGGCGTGTTCTTCGGGGTGTGGGATTGAATTTTTTAGCCAAGCCCAGTTATATACCTCACACTGACCCTAACCCTAAGGAGTTGGAGTACTTACAGACCTTAGACGTTTGAGGCCTGTTCGGGTAGGCAAAAATACCATAGTATTGCTATTTGATAGTATTTTGGTATTCGGTAGGAAAATTACCCTGCAAGAATATCATGAAATCAGTCCATAAATGCTAAAATATGGAGGCAATACGTATATACCTATTATTCTTTTTGGAGGTGAAATACCACGCAATCGAAAACACCATGGTATTAAAACTAGGCTGCATCCGAACAGGCCCTTAGCGCCCACCCCCGGTTGATCCTCGGGGAGCTCGCGTGCTAGATACCGCTGTAGGCTCATAATGTCCTTCCTTTTTGCTGATGTGGTAATGTTTTCCTCGGGAACTAGATCTATAGAGTACTTACATGCGGGGTTTGTAATTTACTCTCGTACTTGTATTCTAGTTACCACCTCGCGACCGCGAGTTGTAGGTGCTTCTCTACTTTGAATGGATATCAAGTTCTCCTGGGCTTCTAGTACAGCTGTTATTGGGCCCCCCCCCCCCCGGGGGCCTCTCTGCATTCTTCCTCTATGTTCCCTCAATTATACACTTCTATCTTTCTACTTAACTCCTAGGTAGAGTTCCGGTCATGTGTCGTGCTTAGACTTCAATGACCCCAGTCGTGCCCGACCAATCATATTACAGAAAATTTCAAAACAGATGGAATCCAGTACATAGATAAGGTAAAAACAATATGTATGTAATCAATCTTTTGTTGCTTCGTCATCCGCTCCTTGATCGTGGGATCTTCAATGAAAGAATGAGCGTTGTCTGCTATTTTTCCCGTTGCAACGGATGCTACCAAATTTTGGGTGTACGCTCGTTGAGGGGCCGCGCTCTCTGGTGGGTAAGCTGGTCTAATAGAAGATTATTATATTCGAGTGATCGTCTGCTCTATCACTATAATACATGTATTTAAACACCCGCCGCACTCCGGACCCTTCGCGTACCTTATGGACACTGTCCACGAATACGTGATTCTTTGAACAGTCTCCGTTTACACAATTATACTATCCAGTGGCGGAGAGCGGAGCCTGAGTATACAAACAGTGCCCCAGTCTACTGCTAGGCGACTGCGGACTGAAGTGGCTTGGCAGTCTGGACTACATGGACTGCAGTCTACAAGGCTTGGCAGTCCGTCCTATCAAGGCCGAAATAGGCTATATTATGCAGCAGAGATAGGACAATGATCAGTCATAATGCCAAGCATCGATCATGCAGACCAGTTTTTCTTTTTTTAGACTACAGAATAGATTAAACTAGTCCGCTCAGTCCGTCCATCTATGCAGTCCAGGACTAGCGGTTGGTGGTGGTGGCTGCAACCCGTCGGACCGTTTACGGCCACACTCCAGCTCTTACGCCCACGCGACGATGGTGACATGGAGCGCGATTGACCCTCCCCTTCCCCCCCGCCCCATCCTTCTGACCACTTTGGCACATGGCTAATTCTACGTGACTTCAGTGATTCCACCGGATGCAGACCCCACCCCGAAGACCCCGGGCCTGTTGCGAGACTCCTCCGGAGGATGGTGAGTGGACTGTGAGATTGCCGCTGCAGCGGTATGGGCGATTGTTGAATATGAGGAGGGGGCTGGCGGTGGTGAGGAGGGCGAGGAGGAGGAGCGTGGGGAGGAAGAGGGACAAGTGGAAGAGCGTGGAGGAGGGGAAGGGTTATGGGACGGTGGAGTTACTGGAAGGGGGGTAGAGGTGGTCGAACAAGGGTAGACCTTTGAGGAGTGTGGCTAGAAGTAGTGGGAGCGAGGATGTGGTGGATTGATGGGGTGGGGGGGGGGGAGGGCCGTTCGGAGATGTGGGTTTTGCCGGCGTTTTCATGCCTCTTTGCTCAAGCTTTGCTTGGGTCCTCAGAGATCCTGGCAGATCACAAGGCTTCTCGGGGCTTGGTTGATATGACGGTGGAGAGATGGCTGGGCCCAGGACAATGAGTCTGGGACTTTGTCTCAACATACAAGAAACGACGAGACTCAAACCGATGCAATGCAAAAAGAAAAAAGGTATTTTATCTCGTCTCGAGACTTTTGGAGTCACAGTGTGGTTGTCGCGTGGGTTGTTCGGTCAAACACCCATTCTTGCCCGCCATTGCCACATCAAATCAAAGACTCCAAGCCTCACGTGACCAATGATGTATGTTCAAAAAGCCATTCTCAGACCCATTGGGTGATTGTCAAAACCAGGACAACACCCCTTAATTCTTTCTTATTTTCCCCGATTTCATCAAATCGCCAAGCCACAATCGCGATATCTGTAAATGATATTGCCGATACGGGTAGATGCTTTTGTCTGGACAATTTTTTCGTAGTTGGTATAATCATATTATATATTTCAGAGGTAGTTGCCTAACTCCTTGTACTTTTGTTTCTGAAGCACTTGTTCTTCACAAGACTGTACTATATAGAGAGAGCTTCTCTCCCCCTATTTTGTTCTAATCGTTAGATCGATAAGATACTATTTGCTATATTGGTTCACATTCAAAGACTTGCTTCCGCTAATAACAAATACCAATATCGTACCCGCTGTCATTGGCTCTCACCAGTATGGGACAAGACCTATTCCGATGTCATTCGAATCGTTGCTTTGCACAATGCGTGGTTAGACAGATAGGTTGATTGATGTTCAGGACTAGGTACGAACAAAATACAACGGTTGACTGTTACACGCTTCATTTCCTTCGCATGTGTCCCCGATGTCATCTCTCCTTCCTGTGCCCTGTTCTGTTCTGTAAGTATCGGATATAATCAATCCGCATTTTGATCAATCAATGGTCCTACTTCCCCCTGAACCTGATCCTGACATAGTATTAAAATACCGCCATATAGGGTAATCACTGGGAGTTTATCTAGTCTTGCAGCTTCGAGTCCTTTATTTTGTTGGATATATGCGAGTACCCTTGATCCAATAAACTCGCTTCCGAATATCCTTTCCAACCCTAACCCTGTAACAATACCCTGAAATATGGCACTGATTAAATGGGAAGAGACATCCAATCTCGTGTAGTATCCTAGGAATAGGGCGAGACTTTTCCGCTTATGTAACCTCGAGAGGTTCTCTGTGCTTATAACGTGTGGGAATAAACTTGAGACAAATTAAAGTCTCAATCTATCCCTTGTCGTACCCCTATGAGGGCGTGAGGATGAGCAATTGGAAGAGACGGGTATCAAAGGACACACAACCAAGGGCGTAGAATATTAGGGAATAAGCAGAGGTTATAAGAGGAGAGGGGGTGATACAGATGAACTGTGAAGATTTACTGGCAAGGGAACTCCAAGTCAAGATGAATGGTATAAATGGAGAATTATTGTGTGTTGCTAACATCTAGGCGGAAGGTGAAGACAAGAAGGGAATGGAATAAAGCCTAACTATAGGGCTCTTACTTATAACTTCTACTAGCATGTTCTATCCGGATTGACTGATATATCTTTGCAACCGGGGTCCCTAGAACCCATAGACTCACATGACAACTAGCAACACAATAACACAACCGCCCAACAATGCAACTAACCCCCCCCAACACGGTACCGACATCCCGAACTAACCGCTGCCTATGATCTAAGCTTCTGCCCGAAATCTGAATCCGCTAGCATTGAGTTAGCCTCACGTTCAGGCTATTTACCAGTTAGTGAATCTAGTAGGACCAAGTGATATCCCATGCAGCGGAAGGTTATAGCATAATCAGTTGACGGGGTCGATTGTTGCCCAAAAGCGTAGATACCATGTGGAGTAGTACTATATACTGGTTGATAGTAGTTTATATCCCGTGTTTTTTGTATTGCGATATGCCGTAGGTACCTGATATCGAGAAGGTGAGTGCATCAGGTCTTAAGCACCCCTGCCGCCGCCTCCACCTCCATCTTCACTTCCACATCCATCTGCATCTCGAGCATCTCCTAACACATATTCCGACACCTATGCTATACAGAGTCCGACGCTCAAACCTACACCCAAACCCACGCCTAGGAGGTGCCCAAACCGACGCCACGGACATGCCCGACGCCCTAAATTGGCAGCATGGACATCCCCAAATTGACGCCATTGACGCGCTCTAGTGCCATCATGAAAGGCTGGCACACAGGAAGCATCTAGAAACAATGCCTTTCTGACCTCCGGGGCAGGGTAGGCGGGCGCCAAAAGCGAGTGATAATTCATGACTGATAACGGTGATAGTTCATGACCTGACTAAGCAGCGAGTGATAGTTGATGATACCTACAGGTCGCCGGCAGGACGCGCCGACCGAGCGCTTCGGTCGCGCAACCACACCGATCTCCCGATCGTGCCTGCAGATTACCCCTCCAGATCAGATCAGATCTAGCCGAGATGCATCTGCAACCACACAAACTCCCAACCGCATTATCCCTGGCAGAGACGCGAAGACATCAGGAGGGTACAGGTATGGACCGCTCCCCCGAGAAACAGAAGAGTGACTGATACCCTGCGCTAACCGAATCAGAACCGAGATCTATTACCTAAAACACAGCCGAGATGGAACCTCCTGCGGACCACATGCAAATCCCTGAGTAGAAGGACGCAACAGCCACTGAAATGCTCCCAGAATCGACAGTTACAGGTATGTACTGCTCCCCCGAGAATTAGAACAGTGACTGATGCGCCCACAGAATTCAAAACCAAGATTCGCTGATGCACCTCCGTTCCAGAAATCAGTTGGTAGAAGTACAATTGGTACGTAAGTTCCTCCGCTGCAAGAATCAACAGTCACTGATATCCAAGCGGCAGTCACTGATATGCGAGCGGCGATTGATGCTCAAGCTACTGATTCGAGTGCACTACCAGAGTCGATACAATACCGGAAATCGGGGTGTGATCGGTGCCGCATGAATGTTGTATTCTATTCATGACAGTAAAACTATGGTTATTAGAAAAAAGCCGTGTTTATAAAAAGATGGATTAAGAAATATGCGGTGGTTTATTAGTTCCAAGCTAGTACGGCATTTATTAAAAAGCGCTATTGGTTATACAAGCCGTAGTCTGCAGGGAGCGGTATCCCTGCCGTATCCTTACGGCTTTTTTGAAAGTGCGTTAGGCGAGCGGTATCTCTTTAGCATTTCTTGGCATGTGGTACTGTCACTGTAATATTGCTAGTCTTTGTTCAGATGCATGTCTAAAACCCCTGCTCGCATACGGCTTTTCTAGAACAGCATTAGATTTCAAATACAATAATAAACTTATTATATGCCTTTTTTCTGGTCTGTTACCCGGGTTAGAGTTAGCTATTCCTATATAGAAAACTCGGGAAAATTTTTTTTTTCAGCAAGATCATCGTATGACAGCTTTTGCACAAGCTCTCATTGCCCTAATATGTGCCTCGATACTTCTTTCCCTGACTATGCAAAGCCCTTTTTTCACACTACAAAGTCAATTATCGTAGTCATTATTCTGTTCCCAAGACAAAGTATATATAAATATTGTTCTTAACAGTTGAAATATTTCAAGTAAGATATTCCAATGGGGTGTATCGTTCAATAGAGCAGCATGATCCCTCTGCTAATAAACAGAGTCGCACCATAAAGCTTCCAGGAAAATATAATAAGTGAACTTTATCGCACGCTCTGAAAAACTATATGTCGCTAATCTATCAATTATCGGCCTACAAGATACCCATCAACTGTCGAAGTTTATACCTATTGATCGACAGCGCCTATTGAGAAAGGCCTATACGTACACTTTTTGGTCGATCCTAGGCTCTTCACCGACATCAGCCTCCAGTTTATCACCAGCGTTGTGTGGCATCGGCCTGTCTGCACCAGCGTTTGCCCCCAACATCGCGCGTCTTCAACTACCCAGATACTAACTATATCGTAGGCTCTCGACTCGGACCAGCTTCATTAGCATCGGCACCGGCATCGGCATTGGCCCCCCTAACTAAACCCTAACTAACCGGCTTCACTCACGTAACTCTCTCTACTTGGCGCGTCTTAAGCGTCTGCTCTAACTTCACCGGCATCGGCCTGCCTTCACCAGTGTTCGCCCCCAACATCATGCGTCTTTAACTACCCAGATACATTATACCGGTTTCTGGTGAGGTGTCTATAGGGTTAAGGTCAGCTAAATAGTGAGGTGTTTCACGAGGAGCCAAAAATTGTTCCAAGGTGATATTACGGCACCATTGCTTTTGTAATGAGAGAGTAAGAGTGGTAGTACGGCGCTGTTAGTTAGGGTTAGTGATCAAGCTGTATTTGTTTTAGGGTACAAATAGCAAACCACAGCTAGGGAAAGCCTAGGCACATGACTACAACTATAACCGCAGGTACAAAAATGAAACCCCACAAGCCCCCCAAGAGAGCTCAACCCAAGTTCGGGCATAACCCCAAAGCCGAATCTTACAATACTCGAGAAGAAAACAGGAAAACACCAAGCACGGGTCCTATGCATGCCATCACCCTTATAACAGCAATCCATGCGAGGGAGGAAGAGCCCCTGCCCGAACCAACAGCTCAACCCAAATCAGAGGCACAACCCCCTAAGTCGAGTCTAACAAATCAATCCAGCAAAGACCAAAGCCCAACAGCCCAATCCATACCGAGGCACAACCCTGAGACCAGGACTAACAACAGTTAGTTAGGGTTAGTGATCAAGTTATATTGATTTATGGGTACAATAGAAACCACAGCTAGGGAAAGCCTAGGCACATGACTACAACTATAACCGCAGGTACAAAAATGAAACCCCACAAGCCACTTAGGAGAGCTCAACCCAAATTCGGAAGCACAACCCCAAAGCCGAGTCTTACAACACCCAAGAAGAAAACAGGAAAACACCAAAGCACGGGTCCTATGCATGCCATCACCCTTATAGCAGCCATCCACGCGAGGAGGAAGAGCCCTGCCGAACCAACAGCTCAACCCAAGTCAGAGGCACAACCCCCTAAGTCGAGTCTAACAAATCAGTCCAGCAAAGACCAAAACCCAAAACTGCCCAATCCATACCGAGGCACAACCCGAGACCAGGACTAACAACAGGTACATCCTCCAAAGAAAAAAGAAACAGGGAGAACCAAGCAACCTCACGGAGGAGGAAACTGAGAAACCCGAATCTCTAGCGGCCCCAGACCTCCACTCCACCCCACCGTTCCAGTCTTAAGGCAGGAACAGTCGATGGGAAAATAAATAAGAAACAACACATAGGAAAAATAATAAAATGAGTGACAGATATGAAATAATAGAAACAACAACAAATCAATAATGAGATAGTATTTCCGTATCCTTCGAACCCAAGTAAACATATCATATCAACCTATCTCAACCACCAAACTCATTCATCAATCGTTGCAGCTCGTCCTTTTGGTATTCTGTTGCAAGACGTTTGTTCCAATCAATCAATATTTTGTATGCTCTATCGTGCGCCTTGATGTTGAGCAAGTAATCAATAACGGTGTACTTGGTCTCCGGTGGGTGGAAGAGTCTATCAAACTCCATCATCTCCTTCTCCTCATCATTCAACACTAGGTCCAGATCCATACATCGGACATGACCCCTATCAAACCTCTCGCCGCACAGACATTTCCTGCCCCAACAGTAGATTCCTCGTCTCCAATCCCAGAGCATTCTCTGCTTCGTCGGATCATGAATTCCTAATATCAGAGAGAGTGACCGAGTCAGCAATCAGATTCATCGATTATAGAGCGGAATGTATACTCGTCATATCAGATGAAAGTCATAGTAGAATCATGCGGTCCACCCCGACATATATGTTGAGGTGGACCATCACTCCTCTCCAGTATCGAACACCGACAGAAAACAAAAAAAACAATGATTAAATCAAGAAATCAAGGAATCACAAACCAAGGACCGCAATAGCATCCAACCCATCCAACCTCGCATCAGGTTCCACAATAGCACTCAAGGATAGTGTCTTCATATCCCTCTCACAGATAGTGACAGTCTTCCTCCACCCCAAGAAGGAATTCATCCTCTCCTTCAGTTCTTTGCCTTCAAATTGGTGCTGTTGCTCCATGAAAGAGGAATACATCCTATCCTCTACTAAGTGACCAACAAGGAGACCATCGCATTTCCTGCATTGTCGTTTTCGTCCTCGCCCTATCGATCCTTCAAGAGCGACCCTTCCATGACCATTGACTCGTCCAGAGGAAGAAGAACAGATACTGTCCAGGAGTAGTCTCATAGGGTTGTCACGGTACATGGTCTGCAGGTGGTATTGAAATCCACACCTCAAGTACTCCATCCGTCTCTGCATATCCAGCACCCCACAGAGATTCCCAAACAATCCAGGTCTATTGGAGCAACCACCAGTTAGGGTTAGTGATCAAGTTATATTGTTTAAGGGTACAATAGAAACCACAGCTAGGGAAAGCCTAGGCACATGACTACAACTATAACCGCAGGTACAACAATGAAACCCCACAAGCCCCCCAAGAGAGCTCAACCCAAGTTCAGAAGCGCAACCCCCAAAGCCGAGTCTTACAACACTCAAGAAGAAAACAGGAAAACACCAAGCACGGGTCCTATGCATGCCATCACCCTTATAACAGCAATCCATGCGAGGGAGGAAGAGCCCCTGCCCGAACCAACAGCTCAACCCAAATCAGAGGCACAACCCCCTAAGTCGAGTCTAACAAACCAGTCCAGCAAAGACCAACAGCCCAATCCATACCGAGGCACAACCCCAAGATCAGGACTAACAACAGGTACAACCTCCAAAGAAAAAAAGAAGCAGAGAAAACTAAGTAACTCCAACTTCTAGCGGCCCCAGACCTCCACTCCACCCCACCATTCCCGCATTTAGGCAGGAACAGTCGATGGGAAAATGAATAAAAAAACATAGGAAAGATAATAAAAAGAGTGACGGACATGAAAGAATAGAAACAACAATAAACAAGTAATGAAATGGTATTCCTGCACATCTTCCAATCCAACACATCAGTCCAACAAATCAAATCAATCTCAAATACCCAACTCATCCATCAGTCTTTGAGCCTCATCCTTCTGAAATGCTGTCGCAAGTCGTTTATTCCAATCCATCAGTATCTTGTATGCCCTATCATGCGCCTTGATATTAAGCAAGTAATCAAATGACGGTATACTTGGTATCAGGTGGGTGGAAGAGTCTATCAAACTCCATCATCTCCTTCTCCTCATCATTCAACACCAAGTCCAGGTCCATACATCGGACATGACCCCTATCAAACCTCTCACCGCAGAGACATTTCCTGCCCCAACAGTAGATTCCTCGTCTCCAATCCCAGAGCATTCTCTGCTTCGTTGGGTCATGAATTCCTAATACCAGAGAGAGTGACCGAGTCAGCAATCAGATTCATCGATTATAGAGCTGAATGTATACTCGTTATATCAGATGAAAGTGATAGGAAAATCATGCGGTCCACCCCGACATATATGTCGAGGTGGACCACCACCATTTCCCTAGTATCCAACTCAAATAGACAATAAAAAAATCAATAATTAAATCAAGAAATCGAGGAATCACAAACCAAGGACCGCAACAGCATCCAACCCATCCAACCTCGCTTCAGGTTCCACAATAGCACTCGAGGATAAGCGTCTTCATATCCCTCTCACAGATAGTAACGGTCTTCCTCCAACCCAGAAGGAATTCATCCTGTCCCTCAGTTCTTTGCCTTGAATTGGTGTTGCTGCTCGATGAAGGAGGAATACATCTTATCCTGTACTAAGTGACCAACAAGAAGACCATCGCATTTCCTGCATCGTCGTTTTCGTCGCCGACCTGTCGATCTCTGAAGGGCAACCCTTCCATGACCACCGACCCGTCCAGATGAGGAAGAACAGATACCGTCAGGAGTAGTCTCATCGGATTGTCACGCGGTACATGGTCTGCAGGTGGTATTGAAATCCACACCTCAAGTGCTCCATCCGTCTCTGCATATCCAGCACACAGAGATTCCCAAACAACCCAGGTCTATTGGAGCAACCACCAGCAATCCATATCATGCACTTCTTCCAGGCAATCTCCAACGGTATAAGGAACTTTCGGGCCCTAGCACGACCACCAGTTGATCGGACCCAGGGATCAACAAGAGCCAGACCATACTCCATGACCGGTCGTATGAATATCTTGAACATGTTCAGTCTGACCCTAGGAGTCCAAGTATCGGAGCTGAACTGGAGGAAACCCTTGACACCCATCGCCTTCGCCACCATCCGGTCACGATGCGCCTCAAAGTCAATACCATCCCTATCGACCGGAAATCCCAGATAGCGATAGTTAGGGTTAGTTAGGGTTAGTTAGGGTTAGTTAGGGTTAGTTAGGGTTAGTTAGGGTTAGTTAGGGTTAGTTAGGGTTAGTTAGGGT